>JAODAL010001537.1:0-226785 GCA_025379985.1 Phyllomedusa bahiana | reverse complement strand
AGGGGGGCTGATATTCTACTTTACTGGGGGGGCATGTATTTATCTATCATTACTGGAGGGGGCATGTATATATCATTACTGGAGGGGGCATGTATTTATTATTACTGGAGGGGGCATGAATTTATCATTACTGGACGGAGCACGTATTTATCTATTACTGGAGGGGGCATGTATTTATCTATTACTGGAGGGGGCATGCATGTATTTATTACTGGAGGGGGCATGTATTTATCTATTACTGGAGGGGGCATGCATGTATCTATTACTGGAGGGGGCATGCATGTATTTATTACTGGAGGGGGCATGTATTTATCTATTACTGGAGGGGGCATGCATGTATTTAGTATGGGAGGGGGCATGTATTTATCTATTACGGGAGGGGGCATATATCTCTATAATGATAGAGATAATTACATATGTATATTATATACATGTATAATGCTGATCACTATTACTGCAGACTGATTGTAAACTCTGTGGATCAGCATTATTAATTTTAATGCTGACCCCACAGAGCTGACAGTCAGTCTGCAGTTATAATAACTGGTTACCCCATACTATACCCCTTAAAATGAAAACAGTAAAACACTTTATTGGTGTTTTTTTCTTTTGAGTATGATTATAAACATCCAACCCCCTCCATAACCCCGCCCCCGATAACCTCACCCCCACTGGGCCGCGGAAAAATTGTCTTGTGTAAAACCGGTCCCTGGTGGAAAAAAGGTTGGGGACCGCTGCTTTAGGATACTAGGCTTGTACCCGCTCTCCCACCCCTGGGTAGTTTGTACAGAGGTGGGAATAGGTAAATGAGGTGCTGGGAAAATTGAGGATTCTAAGATATTTGTGTGTAATTTCTGCAGGGATAGTTTTTGGCCGGGACAAGTTTATCAGGCGGTGTGGAACGGATGCAAAAGAAAAGGGACTAAGAACAACTCATAAGAGAAGAGAATGGGCTCCTCAGGTTTAAGACGTCTTCGGTTGATCCCTGATTTCAGGGGTTATTTTTTATATTGTAATGTGATGTGACCTGAGCTGGTGTCTGACCTCTATAGGGGGGTGTTGTCGGGTAATACCTGAGCTGGTGTCTGACCTCTATGTGGTCTCTATAATGGTGGTGTTGTAGGTTATAAACCCGAGATGTGTCTGAAACCCCTATGTGGTCTCTATATGGCGGTGTTGTAGGTTATACCTGAGCTGGTGTCTGACCTCTATGTGGTTCTCTATATGGTGGTGTTGTAGGGTTATACCTAGCTGGTGTCTGACCTCTAAAGTGGTCTCTATATGGCGGTGTTGTAGGTTATACCTGAGCTGGTGTCTGACCTCTATGTGGTCTCTATATGGCAGTATTGTAGGTTATACCTGAGCTGGGGTCTGACCTCTATGTGGTTCTCTTATATGGTGGTGTTGTAGGTTATACCTGAGTCTATGTGGTCTCTATATGGCAGTGTTGTAGGTTATACCTGAGCTGGTGTCTGACCTCTATGTGGTCTCCCATATGGCGTGTTGTAGGATATATCGGCGGGATTATAGTGGCAGCGTACATGTTCCCTGATTGTAGGGGGGTTATTGTTATTTGGGTGGAGGGGGAAATTGTATGTGGCTGGAGGGGGATATGGATGGACTATTTGCCCGTGCCCTAATGATTTTAAGACTTTTGGTGAATACAGATATGTGACCTCTTGCTATTTCTCCACAATACATTCGTTTTGCCACTTATTAGGGGGTTTTAAAAAGGGGCGCTTTATTCCGGGGCCGGAAATTTATTTTCATGTACAGTAGGGTGGGGCCCCCCGAAGCCCAAATTCCCCTGTGGGCCCCAGACCCCCCAGTCCGACACTGTTTACATACATTTGTATATTTTCTATGCCAACTTATGTTATCTTGAAAACATATTCCCAACAATTATCCACCATCATCATTACTGTATCTCTGCCAAAAATAAAGAAAAAAATATAAACAAGCCATATATATATAATATATTATATTTTAAAAAATATATATTATATAATATATATTTGGGGTCAGAATTTTCGTCCCAAATTGTTGTCATGACATTAGGGGCATTTCCCCTCCTCATTGTTTTTCCACTCACCTACCCCCACAACCCTTCTCCCCGCCTTTTTTTCCTCTGCCCATATTAGTTTGACTCTTCTCATAAGCCCCATTTATAGTTACACTATAGTGATGCTGTGTTACGGATCTTATTTACTTGGTTATTTGGATCTTGTTATGTGTAAGTGCTATACTGTGCTTCATAGCGACTGTAAGCTTTAATTTTTCATTGAATCTTGCTTATACAATTTTCTGCTCAATCTTTGTTTTTTTCTATATTCAACTTATAATAAAGCTTCTTGGAATAAGGAACACATATAAATAAAATATTTGGTATGAGCAACTGCATCACACACCCCATGCAACAATGCGTGACTTAAATTATGTTCATGTGGGTTGGATCTGCTGTGGATGTTTTTGTGGTGGACCTGAAGAATAAAATTCAGTAGGTATTGGAGTAAAATAGGCAAACAAATTCCATATGGATTTTTATGAATTTATTATGTGAGTCCACTGTTGAAAACCATGCGTGGACTCCACCTGTCTAACATTGGGGAACACTCAATTTGGTGCCTTAAAAGTATGAGTATGTATGGGGCACTGATTCTGCAAACGACACCAGTTTTCCTGTATCAGCTCTCGTTTTAGAGATCCAACATTGACACCTCACCAAGTAAATGCTGTTGAAAGTAGTGGTCACTCAATATTGTACTAAAGAAATGTTGGAAATTCATGTGAAACAGAAAAGACATAAATTTTAAAACATTTAAAGAACACATGCAAACAATAACATGAATGTGCTTGAACAAATTCAATGATATTCATCTGCACTACATATTTATATCCAATTTAATCACAAGAGCAGTATAGAATCATTTAATCAACATCTCATAAACTAGAGCTGCTAGTACAAAATGCATGGGATTTTCAGACTTGGCAGCACTGAAATACCCAGAAAAATGCCAAACAATTTGTTTTTGTTAACGGTGCAGTGTAATCTGTCGCTTCAATTGTATGTAATAGTAAATGCAGTAGCAGTCCATTTATACACAGGTACAGCAGCTTTACTACTTTCTTCACACTCTGTTCCCCTTCCAGTTCACAATGTTAGAAAAAGTTCAGATTGCCTCCCCTTGGTTTGTGGACACTTCTGGACATATCTATGAAATTACTGCATGGACGAAGACTAGTAAGTCCACACACCTCCATACATCAGCTCTATTGGTAACCAATTGCAGGAACTTAAAGGGATACTCTTCTTTTGACAATCCCTACTTGTTAGAAAGTTCCCTTGATAAGAACCTGATTGCTGGGAGTCTTGCCCCTGGGGCCCCGATCAACCAGATGTTCTTTGCCATCAACCTTGCCATAAACGATCAGTTTCCCTGCATTGTCATCACAGGAGAAAATAAGGATCACACAAGGTCCCTTTAAATCAATCGGTGTCTGTAACAGTAGGACAAGATGAGTCCAGTGCGAGAGACACTCTTTGTAACTGTTTTCCACTCTGGCCAAGAAATGAGGATCCTGAACAGAGGACCTGCCTTGGTGAACTCAGGATTCCCTAGTAGGGTGTGTGAGAATGTGTTTTCTAGACTGGACAACCTCTTTAAATGGGAATAAATTTAGCAAAGTTACAAATAGATAACATGTTAACTGAAAATCCAAAAAAGGCTGAAATCATACGTGCAATTCTTGTGGCAGTTTTGGAAACGATCACAGAAGCGGATAGAAACAGAAGTATTACTGCTGCAATAAAAATTCAAGCCTAATATGGTAAGTATTATACAGTATATAGTTAATATATAAGAACAAATTAGCTGCATTTACTGTAAACTGGTGGCGATTCCCAAAACACTATGGCTATCTACATACAGTGTATTAGCTTCACACTCCAGGTATGTTCCTGGCCCATACACAAAACACATCTATAGGATCCCAATTACCCAACATATGCCAAAAAGAGGGTCTTCTTGTCATGCATCCAGCAAATATGTTCTGACACACCTATTGTTTCTGCAGTATTACAAAACATTTACAGTGGGGAAAATAAGTATTTGATACATGATTTTGCAAGTTTTCCCACCTACAAAGAATGGAGAGCTGTTTATCGTAGGTACACTTCAACTGTGAGAGAGAGTATAAAAAAATAATCCAGAAAATCACATTGTATGATTTTTAAATAATTAGTTTGCATTTTAATGCATGAAATAAAAGTATTTGATGACCTACCAACCAGCAAGAATCCTGGCTCTCACAGACCTGTTAGTTTTTCTTTAAGAAGCCCTCCCACTCTGCACTCATTATCTGTATTAACTGCACCTGTTGGACCTTTTTACCTGTATAAAAGACCTGTCCACACAATCAATCACACTCCAGCCTCTCCACCATGGCCAGGACCAAAGAGCTGTCTAAGCTCATCAGAGACAAAATTGTAGACCTGCACAAGGCTGGGATAGGTTACAAGACAATACTCATTTGGTGAAAAAGGCAACAACTGTTGGCACAATTATTAGAAAATGGAAGAAACACAAGATGACTGTCAATCTTCATTGGTCTAGGGCTCCATGCAAGATCTCACCTCATGGGGTAAGGATGATCCTGAGAAAGGTTAGGAATCAGCCCAGAACTACATGGGAGGACCTGGTCAATGACCTGAATAGAGCTGGGACCACGGTTTCAAAGATTACCATTAGTAACACACTACGCCGTCATAAATTAAAATCCTGCAGGGCACACAAGGTGCTCCTGCTCACGCCAGCACATGTCCGGGCCCATTTGAAGTTTGCCAATGACCATCTGGATGGGAGAATGTCATTTGGTCAGATGACACCAAAATAGTACTTTTTTTGTATCAACTCCACTCACTGTGTTTGGAGGCAGGAGGAAGAAGGAGGAGGAGCACAACCCCAAGAACTTATTCCCAAAATTTACGCATGGTGGTGGAAACATCCTACTTTTGGGGTGCATTTCTGCAAAGGGGGTAGGGCGACAGCACCATATTGAAGGGAGGATGAATGGGGCCATGTATCACGAGATGTTGGTCAACAACCTCCTTCCCTCAGTAAGAACATTGAGGATGGGTCACTTCTGGGACCTCCGGCATAACAATTGCCCTAAACACACAGCCAAGGCAACTAAGGAGTGGCTCCGTAAGAAGCATTTCAAGGTCCTGGAGTGGCCTAGTCAGTCTTCACATCTGAACCAAATCAAAAATCTTTGGAAGGAGCTGAAACTAAATGTAGTCCAGCAACAGCCCCGAAACATCTGGAGAAGTTCTATATGGAGGAGTGGTTAAAATCCCTGTTGCAGTATGTACAAACTTAGTCAAAAACTATAAGAAACGTCTGACCTCAATCAGTATCAAATACTTATTTAATTCAATAAAATGCAAATTAATTATTTCAAAATCATACTCAGTTATAAATCAACACTGATTGTGAATCAATGTCTCCTGCTGTTGTGCAAATGGAACAGACAACAGGTAGAAATGATGAAAAGGCAATTAGCAAGACAACCCCTATAAATGAGTGATTCTGCAGGTGATGACCACAGACCATTTCTCTGTTCCCATCCTTTGGCTGTTGTTTTGGTCACTTTGCATTTTGTCATTTCTCTCACCCCTAGACATAGAATGAGGCGGTGTCTACAATCCACAGAAGTTGCTCAGATAGTGCAGCTCATTTAGGATGACACATCAATGCGAGCTGTGGCAAGAAGGTTAGCGGTGTCTGTTAGCACAGTATCCAGAGCATTAAGCAGTTACCAGGAGACAGGTCAGTACACCATGAGACGTGGAGGGGGCAGTCTGTCTGCTCAAACTGTCAGACTCCATGAGGGTGGTATAAGGGCCCGATGTACACAAGTCTTTTTTGTCCTTACAGCCCAAGACCGTGCAGGGTGATTGGCATTTGCCAGAGAACACCAAGATTGGCAGATTCGACATTGGTGCCCTGTGCTCTTCACGGATGAGAGCAGGTTCACACTGAGCACATGTGGCAGAAGTGACAGATTCTGCAGATACTGTGGAGAACATTGTGCTGATGCAACATCCAACATGACCAGTTTGGCAGTGGGTCAGTAATGGTGGGGGGAGGCATTTCTTTGAAATGCCACACAGCCCTCCATGTGCTAGCCAGAGGTACCCTGACTGCCATTAGATACCAGAATGAGATCTTCAGACTCATTGTGAGACCATATGCTGGTGCAGTGGGTCCTCGGTTTCTTCTGATGCGTGCTGGGCCTCATGTGGTTGAAGTGTGTCACCAGTTCCTGCATGATAAAGTCATTGATGCTATGGACTGGCTTACCCATCCCCCAAACCTGAATCCAATTGAGCACATCTGGGTCACCGTGTCTTGTTCCATCTACAAATGCCTCGTTGCACCACAGATTGCCCAGGAGTCGACTGATGCTTTAATCCAGGTCTGGGAGGAGAACAGCCGCCACCTCATCAGGAGCATGCCCAAGCCTTGTAGGGATGTCATACAGGCACGTGGGGGCCACACACGCTACTGAGCCTTGTTTCCTTGTCTTGAGACATTTCCCTCAAAGATGGATCAGCCTGAAGTTTGATTTTCCACTTTGATTTTGAGTATCATTCCAAATCCAGACCTCCATGCC
Source organism: Phyllomedusa bahiana (assembly GCA_025379985.1). Lineage (NCBI taxonomy): Eukaryota > Metazoa > Chordata > Amphibia > Anura > Hylidae > Phyllomedusa > Phyllomedusa bahiana. The sequence goes on along the minus strand of JAODAL010001537.1, from coordinate 220,110 downwards.
ATGGGGATATTAATTTGGATTTTCATTGTTCATTTTTCCGTTTTATTGTTCTTAATGCATTCCACTATGTAATAAATAAAGAATTGCAACTGGAATATTTAATTCATTGAGATCTAGAATGCCGTATTTTAGTGTTCTCGTTTTTGAGCAGTGTATTAAGTTCTGTTTTTCTATTGTATCAAATACTTATTTCATGCAATAAAATACAAATTAATTATTTAAAAATCATACAATGTGATTTTCTAGATTTTTTTTTTAGATTCTCTCATAGCTGTAGTGTAAAACAATTGTAAAAATAACAGATCTCTTCATTCTTTGTAGGTGGGAAAACCTGCAAAATCCCAGTATATCAAATACTTATTTACCCCACTGTATGCTTTTTGCATCTTTTTTGAAATGCAAGTCTATGGGTGATGTATAAAACTGTATGCACTGAATCTAAACTAAAACCAAAAATATGAACAGAGTCTTGGTGGCACAATCGGTCCTCTGTCCATAAGGTGTGGCAGAGGCTGTGCTTTTGGTCGTGATTTGTGACTATGCTGTGCATGTTTCTTGCAATGTCTGAACATGGTCTTATTAGGTTCTGTGTGTTAAGTGATTTCTGCCACACCCATCTGTTCTCTGATGACTTCGATCTGGGAAACAGACGGTTAAGCCACTGCGATTACCAGCTGCCTTTGCCACTCAGTCCGTGTTTTTTGTGGCTGGATGTCAGAGGGTCGGTCCATCATACTTTGGACCGGGACTTCTGATATCCTACTTATAGTTTACTTGGGCCTTGGTTCTTTGCCTGCAAAAGTCCATTTTGACTTGAGTTGGTGTGCCGTTTGCTTCTGTCTTACTTGGTTCCTGATTCTTCTGCTTTTCTCCTGACCTTCGTTTTGCCTGACGTTTCGTTACTGCGTTGCTCTCTCCGGCTTTGACCTGCTCCGTCTGGCCTCCCCAGTTTGTTTGTCTCGTCCATTCTGTGTTGCACCTTACATAGGTAGGGATTGTCGCCCAGCTGTTGCCGACCGCTTAGGGTTGAGTTGGAAAGTAGGCAGGGACAGCTTTGGGGAACTTAGCACCAGGGCCCACTGTCTGTCTGTCCCTGTCTGCCCAGGTGTCTGGTTCCTCACACAGATTTAGCTATATTTATTTAATCACTGTCATTGTGAAAAAATCCTCTTTTCTAAATGGACAATCTGTGGAAGTTGCAGAAGTTTTCAATCGTCTAATATTAGACTGAATTATTGATTAAATATATACAGTGTCTTTTTATTTACCATTATTTTTCAAGCAGTTTATTTTCCTTCTTATATATTTATTTAGAGAAGTATAATCTAAAAAGAGTAAAAAAAAGGAAAAAAGACAAAAACTAAGTTTGCCTTCTCGCTTCCTCTGATGTAGAAGGAAGATTTATTTTAATTGCCAATGTGACTATTAGAGGCGCTCATCAGACTTTTTTGGCAACTGGAAACAGGGACATTTCTTTAACACATTTAGATGTTACAGAAACAATGTTTTATGTCTATTATTATTCCCTATAATTACCTGAGTAGTCGACTGGCACATGAGAACGAACATTGGGCACTACAGAGCTCACAAATACCTTTATACAATAGTATATTTACAAGAAATCCCACAGTCTAGCAAAAATCAGCTTCATCCAATGAAATATAGAATTTGAAGGCCATATCTGTCTATGACAGATTCATTTCCTAGTGTCATCATAAGTGATAATGACCCCAGCATTGCAATGGAAGAAATATATTTCTATATGCCTTCGGTAAAAGTGGAATTATCATTTTTGACATGCAGGATCTTTTGGACAGGAACCCCACATGTTTTACATTAAAATAAAGTTCTTGTGTGGTCACAGCGTTTAGTTTTTTTTTTTAAACGGACATTTCCCATCGTTATGGAGTTTAGAAACAAAAGACGAATCTGATGGCTCATGACTTGGTCTCTGTCATTGATTCCACTATCCGTGCCCCGTTTGTAATTGCTGTGGTTAGAAAAACAAACTTGTAACCTAAAAAAAAAAAAAAAAAAAATACTTATACGACTTTTAGCACATATTTCTGACATTATTTCTACTGAAAACAAAAGTGCAAGGCTTATAATAACTTAGGGTGTGTTACCACAACATTTTGCCATAAGTTGGGATACCATAATTGGGCGAGCCTATGTAGGAGGACAGAGCAAGTGATGTCTCCTATAGACTATTTTTGCTCTATTTCCAAGTGGTATACAGGCAGTCCCCTACTTACCTACAACCCCTAGTTACAAACGGAGACTTATGGGTTGTGGCTGACATTCAACACTGAGTCATGCCCCATGATAACCAAGTGCCAGCATGCCACAGCTGCACATGAGATACAGAACGTTAGGTGAAATCTTCTAAAATAGGGCACAGACAGCAAAACAAGTTTAAAAGCTGTTCCCTGTAGTATCCAATTTTTTTTTTGCTGGAATTACATTTAATAAATATACCTGTTCCGACTTACATACAAATTCAACTTAAGGACAAACCTACAGTCCCTATCTCGTTTGTAACCCGGGGACTGCCTGTACTTGGAAATAGAGCAAATGAAGCCTATACTATAGGGAAATAAAGCAAGCATAGTCCCAAATAGCCTAAATTAGGTCTGTTGTCTGCTATGGGCCCACTGCGACTCCATCATAGCTTTTTTTATGGCATCCCAATGAATACCACCAATGGACAGCAAAATTCTGCATGAACAGCCCCTTAATGAACGTAATATTCCCAGTAAAGATATACCAAATCGCTAAAATAATTCCAGTAGTATAAATATATAGATCCACTGCACACCTAAGTGGTAATCTGGTGCAAAAAAGGTATTTATTTACATATTTACAAGCATAGCTATTTAGACTTTAGTCCAAGGTAAACATGCACAAAGTTCAAAAATGCATCATCAAACGAGTGTTTTACACAGGAGAAACAGATGTCATACAGAAGTCGACGTTTCGGCTGTATGCCTTTTTCAAGAGACATCTAATATGAGATATGAAGTATGGAGTATATAATACGAAGATAACACTTGAGATATAAAGTATATGCTAAGTAAGCATAGTAGTGAGGACTCCGTTGGGCACGCTGGGGGCAGCCAGGATATATGCCTATAGGGGCTGAAGAGTAGAGGAACTTGTGTGGCGTCCGGTCGGCATAGCGCTACAGCCTCCGGACGCCACGCAAGTTCCTCTACTCTTCATACGTTTTGGGACTGAGCACCATCGGCAGCGAATGAGGAGTGTGGACTGTCCATGTGGAATTACATAGATTTATTTATCAAGATCTCCATAGTGTTTCACTGGTGCCGATCAATTTTCTTACCTACAAAGTTAGAAAATGAACCCATACTTACTTCTCCCATCCACAACGTTCCAGTGCTGCCAGAGTTCTCCCCTGGTCCCTCAATGATATGGTCACATTCATGGATCACATGATGCTGTACATGAAAGCATATGATTGCTAAGGCCAGAGATTGGTTGCAGTGTCATGTGATCCATGAATATGACATCATCGGTGAGGGGCCGGGGTGGGGAACATGGAAGCTCTGGCAGTTCCGGAATGGTGGTGATGGGAGTTGGTAGGGAGTTCTTAAGTTTTGGAAAACCCCTAAGTCAAAATGTGTACTAGGAACCTCATGTTAATTTTTTGAAAAGTTTGCCTAACAGCAGTAGATCAGTGTATAGCATGTGGATGTGAAGTCCAGGCCCTTTTCCTCTACATTTCAGAATGACTATTGTAGCGATATGTGATGGGAACACCCATTTCAACTGAATACATTTTGACTATTAATGTTTTATACAACATCTGTTATACCTATTTCTTTTCCTAGAAATCTTAAAGCGGAGATCTCTGAAAATGTGCATCCTCCAAGGAATACCACAACAACCGTCCTATGAGAATCCGACACAAGACTCCTGTCAGAGAGTTGTTCTGCATAGAAAAGTAAAATGTCACATTTATTACATAAGTTCACAAACTTCTTCCAGGCAGTACTGCTTTAACATCGTGAATTTAAAGAGAAATTAAATACCTGTAAATTCATTGCTATTGAGTAGACGAGTCACTTCTTCAAGGCCTGTCCAACCTTTACGTACCAAAACCTGAAAATCAATTCACACGGCATACTGATATAGAGTACATACCTAATGCGCAACATACTGTTATCAAAGCGGTTTTGTATTTTTTATTCCTACAACGTAACATAAAATAAAGTAGATCGCAACAAGAAAAAACCATATAGTAACCAACCTCTGACCAACTCAATATAAACTATCAACCATAATAATCAGAAGAAAATTTTATAAATAAAATTATATTTATTGAAAATTAAAAATAAATATAAAAATACAGATAAAATATGATGATGTGGATAATAATAGATACCAAAAGGGATTACATTTATAAATACTTATACACACATAATGACTAGGATCCACATCCACATGATACAATTAAAAATAATGTGTCCAGAGTGCAACAAACAATAATATATATAAATAAATATAGGGACATTTTTTTTAAAGTGCAAGTATATATAAACAGTAATATTAATAAATCTCATAAATAAATAATTAACCCCTATTAATAAACAAAACACAGTGATGCAATGATATATAGACATAAGACAATAGTCCATTAATATAGATAGGATCACAAGTTAATAATAAATGCAGCGTAATAATATTACCCAATTCTACATGTTAGAAGGTCTCCCTCCTTCCTATTTATTATATATATATATATATTATATATATATATATAATATATATATATATATATATATATTATATATATATATATATATATATATATATATATTATTCTTTGTTGCACTCTGGACACATTATATTTAATTGTATCATGTGGATCCTAGTCATTGTGTGTATATATATATATATATATGTAAATGGGCACCAAGGGGTTAATTCAAGCTTGTTACTGCATAGCTTCTTCAGTAAAAAGCGGTTACCGCTCCTTGTCTGACTTCATAACATGCTGCTCAGCCACAAAGAAAAGATAGTCATATAATTCCGTAGCAAAGAACATGAAGACGGCAATCCCATCCTATTTTAATGCTGCTCTTGGAATAAAGTATTTTCACTTGGAATTGGTGAGTGCCGCCTTCATGTTCTTTGCTACGGAAATATATATATGTATTTATAAATGTAATCCCTTTTGGTATCTGTTATTATCCCCATTATCGTATTTTATCTGTATTTTTGTATTGATTTTTAATTTTCAATAAATAAATAATATAATTTTATTTCTAAAATTTTCTTCTGATTATTATGGTTGATAATACAGGCAGTCTCCGACTTACATCGTTCCGACTTACATACGTCCCCTAGTTACAAACGGAGACTTATGGGGTGTGGCTGACATTTAACACTGAGTCCCGCCCCATGATAACCAAGTGCCAGCATGCCAGCATGAGATACAGAAAGTTAGGTGAAATCTTCTAAAAAAGGGCACATACAGCAAAACAAACGTGAAAACTGTTCCCTGTACTATCCCCAAATTTTTTTTGCTGGAATTACATTTAATAAATCTACCTGTTCCGACTTACATACAAATTCAACTTAAGAACAAACCTACAGTCCCTATCCCGTTTGCAACCCGGTGACTGCCAGTATATAAAATAAAGTAACTTTATAGTAGGTATGATTACTATTGTTCTTCATTGTGCACATTCTTCTCAATAGTTTGCTGCATTAAAGAGTTTCAAACCGGATTGTTGTCAGAGGGTCTTAGTACTAATTCCACATGCTGAATATTTTATCTTTACAAGACTAGCTATAGAGGGGCAGATTGTCATGGTGTGTACGATCCTGCAAACTAAGCATACACTGTGTAAAAACGACTTATCAGCAATACCATTTTCTCTATTTTGTTTGATTTAGCAGACTAGAGTATTGAGGGCAGGTCATAATCAGCATTCTGATGGCAGAAAGCCTGGTGCTTTCATGAGTGGAACATGGGGCTTTCTGACAAGTATAGTCATGATGGGCTGTGCTACGCCAACACGTCCGCGTGACCTGAATCCTAAGCCACAAGAGGTTAGGCGGACTGACAATGTGTTATTATATTTTTATTAAATTTCACTTCAGAATGGATATGCAAATTTGCTCTCCTCCAGAAGAAAGAAGACTCTCATACAAGCCACACCAGATATAAACATCTGCAGACAGATGTTTTGCGTTTCTTGCCCCTCCTCAGTACAGAACAGGATACTGGTTTGCTAGTAAAGCATGTTTTAGCTCAGATAGGTACTGGTTTTCAATATAGTATGTCAAAACATAATGGCACACATTTAATGTAGCTTTCAGACACTTGTGTGCATTATCTGACAAAAGAGGTGTGGCCTTGGTAAAAGGGGCAAATCTTACTGTGCAATGCTGTGCGCCAAATTTTTCCTATATTTAGTGTACTACAATAAGCCAACTAATAGAAAATGTAAACTTAAACTAGATGGTCTAGACATGCGTCAGATTTATCAACACTATAATAAATGCAGTGAATTTTAAGACTGTCTAGTCGAAGTTTAAGAAGTATATAGTATTGATAAGTCTGCCCCATAGTGTGTGGCAGTCATGTGAAAGACAGTAGCCTAGTGATCCAGATGGGCACAGCAAATTGATAATATTGTGCAGGATACCCATCCAGTCACCATTCAGACTAAAAACAACACCGACGTCCACTATTGTGCAATAGACAAGATCGCACAACTATAGTTTGCAACTGAACACAAACATTGCACCAATGAGTACTAAAAAAAGATTGCCTGATTTGGCAAGAATCCTGAATTTTTTGCATATATTCATGGAAAGACTGCCTGAGTGCATCATTTAAGTGAGTAACAGTTGTGTCATCCTTAAAGGAGTTTTGCCACGATGTAATGTTGACGTGGGATCCTCCAAAATGGGTATTTAATCACTTTTCTAAATATATGTGATTACAAAAAGTGAAGCCTGTGAGAGCTACAGCATTGCTCAGCCCCCCTTAGTTTCCTGAAAGTTTACATTAGACACGACCAGGACACTGACAGGAGCTGATCTGGCCGCGCTTGCATGTTTGCACTTCTTATCTGATGACAGGGAACATGAAGAAGCTTGCAAGGGGCTGGGGAGAAAGTGCAGTATATGAGTCTGTCTGCTGTATAGACAATGCACTGGTTGTAATGTTATTATTTGAGTAAACTCACTCCTTCCTCGGTCTCTGCTCACTCCCCTCCCTCTCCTCCGTGACTCAGCGTGCTTTGTTTATATTCTCTCCTGAGCAGATAAGAGGTAAGGAACTCACTTCATGGCAAAACCCCTTTAAGAATATATTATTGATACTTAGTGGGAGCCTAAATATTAAATGGGATGCCATTATGTGGACCTAACTTATCTGATGCATCATTTAAAGATATTGGTGGCTGTATAATGGTGTAAGAAATGTTCTTGTATTTCATAACCTCTGATACCACACAGACACCTTATTGTAGACTCGTCTATAAAATGGTTCTGTAATGGTTAATGTCTCATGGTAAATTTTACATCCTTTAATACAAAATTGACCCTCTCAACACTTCAGTCCGGCTTTTCATAAAACAATTTAGTCAGCGCTCTATTACAATCCACACTGTAAATCATATGACTGATGTTTTTTAAATGCTGCCCACATTCTTAGTCGTAATCCCTGGCAGATGCGATGATTAAGGACACGAGCAAATACTTGTAATGCATCAGTCATATGATTTATGGCGAAGTTCGTTCACTGAGAATTGTAATGGAGCTCTAAATACTGCAGGAAAATTGTTCTATTAAGAACAGGACAGAAGTAAAATTTTCTGCTGTGCTTCACTTGCCCAAGAGTTTGGTCCATGTAGGAATATAAAAAGATTCATCAAATGTGGTGACCTGGATGATTACTAATTCCTGGTTACCTACACTTCACCGTATCTAGGCTCTGCAGTGTGTCACAAAAGTCAGATCTTTAGGGAATGGCTCAGAGAAGAGATCAAAAAATGTAATTTGCAAGATTAACCCTTTAAGCCCCAGGCCTGAAAAGTAGTTAATCACCAGAACATTACTTTTAGTTTTTGCCTCCTTGCGTTTCAACAGTTGTAACTTTTTATTTTTTCAATGACGCAGTTGGATGAGGCCTTGTTTTATTCGGGACAAGTTGTACTTTATGTTGGAATAGTTTAAGTTCACTTTAAAAAAAAAAAAAAAAAAAAAAAAAAATTGTTTGTTTTTTTACATTTTTTTTTACACCATTCACATTCCACACTTAATAACTTGTTAGATTAATTCTACAGGTTATTACGGTTGTGTGGATACTTAACATGTGTAGTTTTTTTTTGTGTGTAATGGATGCACAATTATTTTGTATTAAATATTCATTTTTATTTTATTATTTTTTTTATTATTTTTTTACACTTTTTATATTTTTTACTTTTTTTTTTTTTATCCCATGGAGAACTGTTTTACTTTTTTTTTTTTAACACTAAGTAATGTATTAGCATATTCATATATGCTAATACATTCTAATCTGTGTCACTTTGACACAGGCAGTGATCTGGACAGCACACAGCGTGTCCTGGTCATTGGCTTCATACATAGACAGCTCTGGGGCCACTCTATGTTCCCAGGGCTGACTGTGCAGCCGTTCCCCGGGCTCTGTCAGGTCACTGGGTGTTCCGATCACCCGACAGAGCAGGGAAACCCTTTGATTGCGCTGCGGTGACAATCCGCGCAATCAAAGGGTTAGAGCACCGGGTTGCGGAGGTTTCTTCTGCTCCCCGGTGCTCGCAGGAGATGCTCTGGGATCAGGGCTGTGTAGTAGAGCCCTGATACCAGCGCAGTTGAGGCGCCGGGTGCCGCAATCCCCTAAGTCTGCTCCAGACAAACGACCCGTGACCGTCCGTCGCCAAAAGACGGTGCTCGGTCGTTAAGGGGTTAAAGGTGTACTCTGGTGTTTGGGTGAGAAACTTATAAAGACAGCAGCAGATTAACAGTACAGTACAAACAGATTAAAAGTCCAGTAGAACACTAAGGCTATGTTCACACAGCGGATTTGGACGCAGATTCTGGGGGTGGATTTGGACACTGAATCTGTCTCAGAATCAGCATCCAATCTCCCTGTAAAGTGATTTACATTATCAGACAGCGCTGATTTTAACTTGAGTTTTATTGGCGTTTAATGTCCGCGCTGTTAAAGAACTGACATGTCAATTATTTGTGGTGTTTTACGCACTAGCAATAAAAGTAGAGAGGCAGAAAATCTTCCTCAGACAGTCCGCATCATTTTCTCGTTGAAACTCCGTGCGTGCAACCGCGGCATTTTAAACAAGAAAACGACGCTTTCAGCGCTGAAATAGGTCATGTGAACTTACCCAAACCCTACATCCTAAACATAATTGCATAATTTGCTTGTTAGTTACACTTTTGCACCCTATATGCTTCTTCCCAAGGCAGTAGAATGGGCTTAGCACCAATAGCAGTTCAAGTGGGTAACATACTACAATTCTTGCCTGGTCTTAGTGACATCTATTCCAAGCTGTTCTCCTGGCCCTGTATTTCTCTGGCCACTGAAAAGCAAGACTCCTCTGTCTTGTTCATCTTATATTGTGCTCTCTTCCTGCTATGTCCCTCACAGTAGTTCCCAGTTACAGCCTTCCTACCATCCCTTGTTGTTTCATATGCATAGCTCTCCTACTTGTAATGCCAAGTGCCTGAACTGAGGCTACTCGACCAGCAAGCTGAGGTTGAACTACAGATTGTAACCATCAGTGATGGGCTATAAACATCCCGTTTTGGGCAAGTGAAAGGTAAGCTATTATGTGGTATAAGCTGGCCTCAAGAAACCAGAAAAAGGTTGTGCAGGCACAGCTCTCGCCAAATTCACGTCTATGGGAGTTACGGATATACCTAAGCAAACTCGCTCTATTCAGAAGTCCTACAGAAATGAGCAGGGTAACTACATGAGTGTTGCCATCTCTCTGTTCTATAAGGCTGGCAAATCCCTTCAATTACTACACTAAGAATTTATATTTCTCGACTGTTTCATTGGTGGACACAGAACCTTGGGTATAGGCCATCGTCCTAGGAGGCTGACACTAGGCAGGACCAAACATGTTGGCTCCGTCCGAACGGACTATATCCCACCACCTGACACCAGTCTAATCAGTTTTCAGCCTAGTGTCTCTAGGAGGCAGATGCTGCTCTGCAGGTCTGCTGCATTTATTTTTTTAGTTTGATTTATTTATTTTCTCTTTCAGGTGGTGATAGAGCCTCTGGCTCTCACCTAAAAGGGGCATCAGGAGCCAGTCAGTTTTTTAGCTTAACTGAAGATCCTCCATGTGCTGCGCACCCACCCCGTTTGTTTTTCTGGAATTCTGGTATCCCGACCCGAGGGTGCGTGGCACCAAAGCGGCGATGCCGCAACACACAATGACGTCGGACAGGTACGTACTCCAACTCCCTGGCAGTTTGGGGTGTAACCATAAAAACTTTGCTGACTTTGGCTTACTGCCAGCCTAGCACCTCCCAGGACTCTGTGCCAGGCATATCCCGGACGGAGAGTTTGCATAAGAGGACTAGAGTTCTCTATTCCTCAGATGGCACCTGAGCTCTGTCTGGACAGATGGTGGATGGACATGGCACGCCAGGCCTGGATATGGCCTCTTCTGGGGACCTCTCTGGCTCTGAGCTAGATGGGGTTGATGGAATGGCAGCAGCTGTGCTAGCCCTAATACGGTGATCACAGACTTCCTTCATGTGTTGAGGATGTCTAAGCCTCTCCAGAGAGGTTTTGTTAAGCACAGCTGACGGTGGCATTTAATGTTCCTCACTCTTGTTAGAGTCTGAGGAAGTTGTTTCCAAGGAATGGAAACATCCTGAAAAGTACCAGCAGGTTTTAATCGCTGCTATACTATGGCAGACTTGCTCTGCACAGGTGTTTTGTGATTTCATTATGTGAAAAAATAGGCCTCTGCGTTAAAGGGTTAAAGGTGATGCAGGCCTGACATTCCTGGTCCGTCCTAAATTCCCTTTCCCTTTTTGGGAACTTGGTATCATCATCCTTGCTTATGACCAAGCTTTTTATTGCAGGGAGATGCCTTAAACCTCCTACTTCTTTGGCATTGGGTGGGTTAGCTAGTGGACATTACACTGCCCAACCAGGCATTGTCCATCAGGAGGCTTGGGTCTCCTACCCAATGCACTCAAACTTGGTATCACAGCTACTTATCACAGTTGTGTGTCCTGTATCATGGCTTATGTGCACCAAGGGTCAAAGCCATGACCTTTTTCGATGGCCAACTGCGATTCCCCAGGGTCTACGTTCAAAGGTTTCACTCTGTCCTGGTATCGCCTGAACTGGCAAGCTTGATTATATTTAGGTCATCCTAGCCATTGTCCTTCCCAGGTGGTTCCTGGGCATGGTTCTCGTCACACATGCAGCCCAAGTGTTCCTTCCGCCAGTGGATCATTCTGCTCACTGGAGCGTCTCCCAGGACAGGAAAATTCTGCTTCCATCCCAAGTTTGTGGCGATCTCAGCTGGCGGCCGGGATCTCTTGCGCTACTTCATGGTCACCCAGAGTTCCGTCCTATTCCACCACTGCAGTGGCATATCATGATTGTCACAGAGGTGCATGGAGCCAGGCTTCCTGGAAGCCTCGAGGTTCCTGCGCTGGGCGAAACATGGGGTTCCATGGCAGGCAGCGATTCTCAGCCAGACACCGGTGGATCTCTGGCAATGGTTTCTTATGCTAGAGAGGTTTCAACTGCTCTGCCAGGGAAGGGGCTATTTAGACATCGATCTGTGGTATGACGCCTCATTCATCTGCTCCCAAATTTAGAATTCAAGTTCCATTCAGGTTGGCTTATGCTATAGATGCGCTAGTTCTCCCTTACTTTCCCTCCTTTCTTAAGAGCTCAAATGACCCAATAGCGCGTGGGTGCCAGCCACACTTATCTCTTCAGTTTGGCCTGGTAGAGCAGGGTATGCAAATCTTGTTGCTCTCCCTCCTAAAACTACTCTATTCTGCTCCACTTTGCCTCAGCTCCGTCTTTTGGCATGTTGGTTGGAACCACAATTTCAGAATCGAGTGATTGCGAAGATTCTGTGGTTCAGACCATACTTCAGACTTGCAAGCTGAAGCCTGCCATTCTGTTTTCATACCAGAAAACCTTCTCAACAGGAGGGGTCTCTAATTTGTTGAGGCGTTGTCAGGGCCGTTTAGATCATCTTCACTGTCATCGAATGATTCAGGCGTTTCCACTCTCTTTTGGTCATTCCAGGGGGACCACATAGAGATCAGTGGCCTTACAGGCCACCCTTCTCAATGGGATTCAGTCTGCAATATTAGAAGTCTAGGGTCCAAGGGTGAATCTCTCCCATTCCAGGTCACCGTTCATTTCACTTGAACGGTTGGGCTTCATGGTTTCTGCGGCCTCATGCTTCAGCTTCCTGGGTCTTCAAGATTGCGACCTGGGCATAAATTCATACAGTCTTTACTAATTCCTACCTATATCTTGGCCTCGGCGGATGCAGACCTTGGCCGTGGAATACTTCCTGTAGCGGTGTGCTAACCGACTCGCATCGCTGCGAATAAGTGCCTTTTGCATTTTTTTCCCTCCTTTAAAGTCTGCTTTTGGACATCCCAATAATATTGATGAGAAATTCGGATTTTTGTTCTCACCATTAAATCCTTTTCTCATGATTCATTGAGGGACACAGATCCCTCCATCTTTGTATTATTTTTTCCGATTACCATCTGGCATTCTCTCCTTGGAATCGAACAGCTTTTGTGCCAACTGATTGGACTGGTGCCCACTCGGGCAGAGCCAACATGTTTATGTCCCGCATAGTGTCAGCCTCCTAGGGTGAGGGCCTATACCCAAAGTGCTGTGTCCCCCAATGAATCAGATGAGAAAAGAATTTAATGGTGAGAACAAAAATCCGAATTTTGAACCAAATACTTTCACAACAGGAGTGAAGCTTTCCATATTGAAATACCCTTGAGATATAAACACACAGAGGCACACCCAACAGCAGATGACGGACTTACGTGTTCTATTATTTTGCAACTTAGGGTGGTAACCCACCACTAAAAACCCTTGGCCATATCCTTTGGGGCCTTGGGATCTTTAAGTCTCCATCTCCCACGGGGGAATCAGGGCCAAAAATTTAAAAAGGGAAAAAACTTATCACTTACACCAGGAAATCGGGTTTGATGGGGGGTTTCAGCCTTTTTCCCCCCTCTAGAAGTTTTAAACTGATCCCCCAAAGGTTTAATGAACCCCAGTACTAAAAAAAGTTATTGCTTCCAAAGGCAGATTTAAAACATGTTTGGAAAGGTGGTAGCCCAATTTTATTATTATTATTTTTAAAGTATTTTAGGGGCCATTGAATCCAGGGCGCTGCCCCCTTTCGGGGGGTTCCCATACATTACATAAATAAACGGGTTAAAATTTGTAAGGGAATAATGAAAAATTGGGCCCGACGAAGAGGGGGGAGAGGCCCCTTTACCCGCAAAGGGGCTTACAATCTACAAGGGGGGGGAAAGGGACAGGAGGTGAGGGACGGGACATGATTTGGGGAAAGTGTGAAAAGGTTTAGGAGGGTTGTAGGAAAGCCTGAAAAAAAGGGTTTTCGGTTTTTTTTTAAAAGGGGTGGTAAAAGGGTGGAGGGGAGTCGGGGTGTGTTGGAGGCGGGTGAGTTCCAGAGTGTGGGGGGGAAGACGGGAGGTTTTGGAGCCGGTTGTGTGGGGAGTTTGTTTAAGGGGGAGAGCGGGGAGAAGGTCCTGAGAGGAGCATGATGATAATATGATCAAGGGATTTAAAAAGGATTTGTCTCTTAAAAAGCTTTCGGGTTGTCTTTTAATGGGAGTTGAATTGGGGGGAGGGGCTTTTTGGGCTAGCTTCTCTGCCTTTTTCCCCCCCTCCCTCCCCACACGGGGCACCCAACCCAACCCGAAATTCTATACAGCAAAGGGGGGGGGGCAGGGGGATTGTTTCCCAGAGTTAACCCTGTGTGTGCCCTCCCCTAGAGGGTTTCTTGATTTGCTTTTAGCAGAAAAAGAGGGGCTGCAAAATGTTCCTTTTTACCCTCCTGCTTAGCTTAATTTTCTCCACATCTCCAGCAACAACAAAAAACCCCCCCTCAGAAAAAGAGGCAGGAAAAATGCAAAGTGGGTTTCTCAGGATGTGTCCCCCAGTACAGCACAGCATGAAATTTTTACAAGCCTCCCCGATTTGTTTTAGTATTATTATAGTTACAGCTCCACAGACATCATGGATTTTAGTAACACACAGGGTCACAGCTGTCACAATCTATTTGATCCACCTAAACTCTAGCCTCAATCTTGTAGAGAGCAGGGAGGAAGCAGCACACACAGTTTAATCCACGCATGCAAGGACATAAAGCCAGAGTCCCCGTCTCCTCCTCCTCCCTCCACTACAGAAGCATTCTTGTGCGGGAGGGGCTTCTCTGCTCCGCAACCTGTCTCAAAGGTATGATCATTCAGACCTACACCCAGTAAGATAAGGATCAACAGGTCGCTGCTACTTAGATGTAAGAAGCTATGCACTCCTATGAACAGGGCTAGCTCAAAATCAGTAGGACTTTGCAATGAAAAATATATTGCAAAGCTGCTTGTTTTTCAAAGATCTTTTAATTAAAACCTAATCCAATGTAGCGAACACCCTTTAAGCCACACATGCCATAGTATATGTGATAAAACCACAAAAAAGTAATTATTTAAGTAGAACTATCAACTACACTAGCGATCAAGGCAGACAGATTATTTAAACAGAACATTATACAGTGCCTAATAATAAATACCATGATCCAATACGACTTGTTTTTCTTCTCACCCGCTATAGAATATATAGACACGGAAATGATCTTTTAGCTCTTTATTATACTATATAGATTAGAAAAAAATATACATGCTATTCTAGACCTCACACTGCATCAATAGTCTGACAAAACTACAGCTGCCCATTCACGTTGAATGTCTGTCAGACAACATATAAGAGCTTGTATTCTCCCCCACATCCACCCCTAACATGCATGTTGGCTTGGCGGAAGGTGCTTGTTGTTTTCATTGGAGAGGGGAGGGGAATGAAACACTGCCCAAGATCCCAGATACACAAGTTAACTCATTGTCCCTGGAGGAATTATCTCATGGAATAAGAGCTTCCGTCAGTTAAAATCCAACATGTGCCATACAGTCTTTTCCCCCCAAACAATGTTGCTGAAAAGAGCTGAGAGACCCTCATACACGCCATTGACAAGTTCAGACGACCTTAGTCTAATGTCTATGGACACTGCTAATTTACATGTCTAAAAGCTAATAAGTGTCATAGTATCATACAATTCTACCAACACATTACTTAACTAGTCCATCTTTTTGCTGATCCCTCTGAAATTGCTCTTATTTTGCCAATGAAGAAAAGCATCAGTCAGCTTTCCTGTAAAACAAGCAATGATACAGTAAGTTTTACTTCATGCCGCTACTTCATCTTTGAAGCCATTGATGACATATCATTTACAGGGGATATTTTGATAAACCAACTAAGCAGAGCTGACTGATCTTATTTAGATGTATCATGCATCGGCTACTGTTGTCACCCTTATAATCCTCTTTGTAACTCAACTCTAATGTAAATACAATGTGCGCTTGGGTGGAAAAAAATGCGAAAAATAAATAAAAAGGGAAAAAAACAACAGTCTAATGCAAACGGTAACTGTGCAAAGACCAAGGACGCTTAGTACGCCTGAAACGCGTCAGCCAAGTTGGTGGGCTCTTGAATGGTCTATGCATAGCTGGATTATAAACTAGATGGAATAAAATCTGAATTTTTATGGATGTATTTTTTGCTACTGGATTTTTCTATTTATCTTCCTATACAAATAAACCGGTGTCTCCAAACAGCAAATACATATACAGGGTGATTCAAAAAGGATAGAGCAAATGATAGCTTCAGTAAGCCGCGTGAGGGCGGGCATACTAGAACCATAGCGAAGCTACATATTTGTAGATTCGCTTCGGCGTTTCTGGCCGCATTACAGTTGGAACAGGTAGAGCACTTTCAAAGTGGTTTACCTGAGCCAGAACTGTCGCCCGAGCACTAGAATGCGCCCGATTTATGACCCGCTGTAGAGCAGGTTCAGAAATCAGGCGCATTCTAGGCAATTAATAGGCGTATGAAATTTGGCGCGTTAACTCCAAATTTCATGCATGTCACCCTGTATCTTGAAACCACACCCAACATACAATGTTCCAGACACTGATTCAACCAATTATTATGAATATCTGTATTAGTGAGGTGCATGCAGTGATTGGCGATCTAGTGGTGCCTCTCTACAGTACAGGGCAGTACTACATGTTCTGTGTTGCTCTTTACATGTGCCAGGATGAGCAGCTGCTTTGGACACCAGATGATGATAGCTCCATATTATTTTTCTGGTACACTTTGTGTACTGTACAGGACCCTAAATAAACGCCTATCATCATCATAGAAAGTGATTCCAGCAGCTTTTTCTGGCTTTTATATGTACAAACTTGCTTTATCCGCATTAGTTATCTGCTTATTGTTCTTTAAAGGGGTTGTCTCACTATGATTGTATTCATTAATTACACTCAGTCCCTATTTTCTTGTTTTCCACCTTGAATTCCAGGGGCGTTTTTTCACTAGCTTTCACTCTAGGCTGCAGTAGAAGCCAGGTCTATAGCTACAGAAACAAGTGCTGAGCAACCTATCATGAGAGACTCACTGGTCTTGTACTATAGCACCTTGAGAGCTGATGCAGCCCATAAAAGAGGGGATATCTTAGAGAATAGTAGACACTTGTTAATGACAATATTGCAAAAGTGACTTGCTTTTGCAAGATCTTTAACATAAAAAGCAATCCTTGTAGTGAGACAACCCCTTTAATTTTCATTTTGCCTCATATTGAGTAGAACATTTTAGGCTATTTGAAACTATTTGAAGCTATTACTTGAAGTATAATAACTTCAACTTACAATGGTCATCTAGAAGTCAATTAGTATTGCAACTGTATGTGTAGTGTAACTTGTGACAGTGTGCATCAAAAAGCTGACCTTACCTACAGCTCTGTCTGTGACCAGTTTGCTGACCCTGCTCTCCACAGCAGTTAAAGTCTCTCCGGGAGCTTGTTCAGTGAGCAGTCCAGCACGCTTTAGATTGGAAAACGTCAGCAGATGCTCAGAGCCGTAGCTCTAAATAAAGCAAAAGACACAGAGTTTGAGAATAAAGTTATTTTAATTCTGTCCATAGTAAATTACACATCATTACTTGTTTAAACTAACAAACGCAATTCAAATCAATGTAATTGGAGGTAATTATGTTTCAATTACCATAAGATATTTATCAGTCTGAGCTATAATTGTATGTTTTCTTCATTTCCTAACATTAATTGTTTCTTATATGGGTCTTACAAATAAATTATTGTATTAGTATTGTATTTCAAGGCTCTCTCCACATCCAAACCAATACAGAAAAGGGTCGAATGAGTTCAGTCAAGACATTAAGCACGTAAAAAAAGATTAGTACTACCTCTGAGAGCACTTAAACACAGCAATCTTTGTGAGTAGGAACTGTAGGTGGATGCTAGTTGTAATATAAATTCACAGAGCATTTTGGTAGAGATTTTCATTACACACATTCTAATGGAGATTGTTACTGCAGCCATGTACATGAATATCTGTAGCAGATTCTGATGCAATAAATCTGCTAGTGTGAAAAACACAAATACTTTACCACAAGTGCGCACAAGCACACACAACAAGATGCTGTTTCCCTATATCTCTAGCACTCCTCAGAAGCAGTCAGCAGTATGGAAGATATTATAGAGAAGTTAACAAGCTCTTTAAGCAGTGAATCAGCACATAAGCGAGATATAATACTTCGCAGAGCAGTCTCTGGGTCTCTGTCTAGTCACTCACCCCTCCCCTTTCCATAGACCCTTTTATGGGTACAACCCACCTTAACCCCTCAGCCATGTAAGCATTAAGAGCATTTATGGAATGTTTTTTTTTTTTAGAGGAAATAGAACAGTTAAGAAGGAGCAGAGGAACAGAAAGGATACTTTTAAGTTTAATAAAGAAGCATTATTCTTCGATAAATTATGACAGTTTCTATAATTTGTTGAACAGTTTGAATTGCAATTTAACCCCTTAACCACCGCCCCCGACATTTAGGTCATCGGCGGTGCAGGTCTTTTGCGAGATCTGCAGCGATGTCATTTGGAACATCGCATGCAAACAAATGGGGCTTGAGCGGCTCCTGCCCGCACAGCGCTGGGAGCAGAGCTGTAATTCAGAAGAGCAGCCCTGTTCCCAAGCGCTGCTCTGCAAGCACTGGAGAGCAAGATAAACCTCGACCTCTGGCGCTTAACCCATTGATTGCCGAGTTTTTCGTGTACCGCAGCGTACTCAGAGGGCTGATCGGAACTCCGGGTGACCCGACAGACCCGGGTTAAATGGCTGCACAATCAGGACCCTGAGGACACTAAGAGTGCCCCGTGCTGTCTAAGGAGCCTCGTTCACACGGGCTTATTCCTGGCCACGTATTGGCGCCGATACTGCGCCGCTCGGATTTGGCCGCTTTCAGTACGGCGCCAATTCCGCTGCAGCAATTACGGTAATCCACTGCACTCAATGAGACAGTGGAATCCGTCGCGTCCTCCCCGCTCGGTGAAGTCCGCCGCGGGGGGAGAAAAGTGACATGACTCATTATATACACGGCGCGTACGCGCCGTAAACAAAGCATTCTGTCTATGGGGGCCGGAGCAGGCGCCCCCGCCGAGCGCTCCGGCCCCGCCCCCTGTATTTCAACCGCGATTTGTTGCGCTCAATAACGGCGCACCAAATCCGTCGGGAATAAGCCGTGTGAACACGGCCTGAGAGGCCAGCAATCAGATTGCTGCCTGTGTCAAACTGACACAGATCATAATTTATTAGCATATATAAATATGCTAATATATTACTAAGTGTAAAAAAAAATAACACAATTATCCTTTCGTGGGATTAAAAAAAAAAAAGGAAAAAAACAAAGTTTAGAAAAGATAATTAAATAAATATTTAATAAACAACAATTCTACTAATTAACACACAAAAGAAAAACGACTCATATTAGGTAATAAACCTTTACAATTACCTAACAAGTTATTAAGCTGTGAAATGTTTAAAAAAAAAGAAAAAAAACCTAAAAAAAAAATAGAAAAAACGATGAAAAAAATTCTGTGAACTTAAATTGTTCACCCCCAAAAGTTACAACTTGTCCCGAAATAAAACAAGGCCTCATACAACCGATGTCATTGAAAAAATATAAAAGTTACGACTGGTAAACTGCAAAGCAGGCCAAAAACTAAAATAATGTGCTGGTCATAAGTACATTTCATACGTTCGGCACAAGGGATTAAAGAACCACTTATTATTTTCATAATCACTACACAGACCTGTAGATACAGGTCTTCAGAGATCAGTAATGCTTTTGTTCATTAAACCTAAAAAAAAAAAAACAATTAAAATAATTTCTACATATACAAGTCACTGAGTGCTTACAGAAAGTAACACAAGTCCTACCATTTTCTGTGATTGACAGCAGAGACATTAGTAACGTGAAAACTCTCGATAGCAGAAACCTGACAAATGAAGCAATAGCTGTTACACTATATCTAAAATTTTCAGCATCATGATCCTAAACTTGCTGCTGTTCAAAATGTGTGACACACTCACCTGTCTTTATATGTTTCTTCTATTAAATTTGATGCATTCCTCGAATATCAAACCTTCTTAGTTAACGCCTGTGATATTAAATTGCAATAAAAATAATTAGATTAAATGCTATAGCTCATCGTCATGTCATCCTAACTCCCTGCACTTCATATGATAATGATTATATTAACTCAATAAAGTTTCCTCCCCGATATTACAAAGCCGTTTCTCATTATCGTTTTACCTAACTTAATCAGATGAGGGAAAATTGTCAGCAACTTGGAAAGTGGTGAAATAATCTTCATGCTCATGGCAAAGTCATGTCCAATAATAATAATCTTTTATTATATAACACCAACATGTTCAGGAGAGCGAGCATTTACAGATGGACTGAGGATGCAGGTACATGTAAAAATCACAAATGATATACTGACAAAGGTATACACAGAATAAACAAGAGGGGTGAGAACCCTTCCTGTTAGACAATACAATAGGGTTGAAACAATGGTCCAACCATCTTCTAAAATATAGGCTAGTACACAAGGAAGTGGATGAACCAGTCACTCTGACAGTATATGCCTTCATAAGCAAATGTATTTATAGGCCATGCTTAAAACTAGGAGTGTTGTGAATGAATCTAATTGTGCTGGGTAGCACATGCCACAGAACATGTAAAGTCTTGGAAGCGAAAATGGATGATGAAGGACTTTAGTGGAAGGTCATAAGCAGAACGTAGAGTCCTGATAGGGTTAACAGACAGAAATGAAGGCGTACATGCAGGAAGGAAGCCCCGTGAAGAGCTTTTTCGGGTGAAAGTGATTAGTTTAAAGGGAATGTGTCATCAGAAAATGACCTATTGTTTAAGTCATGTTTTATGTTAAAGTAAAATATACTAAATATTAAAATCCTGTTTCCACTTTGGTCACTAGGCCTAATAATAGTCTGACCCTTCCTGTTCTGTAGAGAAAACTTTTCAGCAGTCTCCTCATTATCAGAACAGGCAGGATGACACTGAAAGAGGACACCAGTGTGTATAGATAACACAGCGTCCACCCTCCTCCCAGAAGTGACTTATTCCCAGGTCACAGAGGGTGTCTAGAAACTTCTCCTATAGAAGTAAATGAGTCACCTCCTGTTCACAGGCTCCTATGTCCATGTAGCTGCTGTAAAGCATCTCTCTAAATGCTGTTAACATGGCTGTCCACGTAATCATAAAAGGGAACATCTCTCCTTGGGGAGAGCACCGTATTGGTGTGTAGAGTTTTGAATTGTCTTTTTGCCCTCTACTAAGCATCTGCTTTTGACCCACTGAGTCTTAAGAAAGCAAAAGGGATAATTGCCAAGCCAGTATCACTCATCTGCATACAGCAGCCATTTCGGGGTTTTGCCCCTCATTAGTGCAGAGCAGAGCAATACTGGCTGGCTGGGTGAGTGGCAATGAGTGGTATGCAGACGCACATTCGAGCCCAAAAATGCAATTCAAAACTCTACACACCTATATGGTGCTCTCCCCCAAGGAGAGATCTTCCCTTTACTGAGCCACTCATTGCCTTCCACCCAGCCAGCCAGCCAGTATCGCTCTGCTCTGCACTGATGAGGGTCAAAACCCCGAAACAGTTATGCAAATGAGTGATACTGGCTTGGCTATTATCCCTTTTGCTTTCTTAAGACTCAGTGGGTCAAAACATTAAAATTGAAAGGGGGGATTTGTTTAAATTCAATAGATGGCGCTATGAGCTCTCTGATCTTACATAAACAGATTATAAAAAAACTACAATTAAAAATTAAACTGCTACAAGGAGAAAAGAATATGTACAAGTATCGTGTTTTAATATGTAATAATAAAACAAAACAAACTGGCGATAAGATCGTTTTAAGCTGTATTCTATAGTAAATAGGCAACTGGTGCAGTGACTGACACAGGCTATAAGTATCGGAGGTAGAAGCAGCAGAAGAAGAAGAGGAGCCTGCTGCCCCATACATGGTTAATTATGGAGTTTCATATGATTACAGAATTGAAACTGTAGGCAATATGAAGGCAAATATGGGCCTTATGATTCAAACGAGCTTATTCACACTCAGATAATTGCGGGTGGATTTCCGCCCGGCAATTACGGCGTGTGCTCTGAGGCGGGGCGGTCGGAGGGGTTGGAGGCCGGCCCCAAGACCGTTCATTATCCATTAGCACGTATACCCGCTGTGAATAATTGACATGTCACTTTCTCCCCGCTCCGCCGTATTTCGCGAGTGGGGAGAGATACAGAATCCATTAGTTCTCCTATGAAACTGTTGGATTACCGTAATGAGACAGACGTATTTCCATCTCATAAATTTTGCGACAGTACGGCGCGAAATACGGAACGAAATCCGTCCCAAATAAACTGTGTGAACATTCCTTAGTCTCTTCAAAGAAATCTTAAATGTAATGTGAACACAGAAGAATCTAAATGCAGCCTTTCCTTCTGAAAGATGCTGACAATTATAGTCATTTGTCAAAGTTAATAGCTGCTAAAGAAAAGAGACCACCAATGCAGCCGCAATGACAGCTTCAAAAAACTTGTCATTCATATTTTCGAAAGCAATGAAGGCAAAACTGCCTATGATGCAGTAATATAGGAAGTGGGACTAGACCGACCACACCATAGCAAAGAGGATCTGCCAGGTAGAAGTCTATACAATTTGTGTGACAACCCTTGTGTGTGCTTTAACGGCAAGCAAAGTGATGGAAATCTACCGAAACCAAAAAATATGAAGCTAAAAAGAACCAGGGCTATATAGAAAGTAATGAAGCGCTGTAAATAAAGTTTCATACCATAATAGTATCAACCATCTCCAGTAAAGTATACTACACTGGTAGAGCTAGATGTGCTGTGGTGTGAATCCTAGCAAAGCAACAGTGAACACCTGAGGTACAAAAAGTAACTACTTACAATGTTCGGTTTTCAATAGCTCCTGAAAGTCCTGTTTGGTTTTCTTCTTCATGATTGACTCACAGGCTCCAATATCTTTGTATGGAAAAGAAAACAGGGGGGTAAAAAATTGTTATCACTCTTATTTACTAACAGTCCATCTTAGCAGAACCTTGGCATTTCTCTAAGGCTATGTTCGCACGGCTTAATTGATCAGTTTTCACTAGTTGTACCTGTAGAGGCAGACGCTGCTCTGCAGAGTTTGTTTTTTTTTCTTTCCTTTGCAGGAAGGTGACTGGGAGCACACAGGGCTCTCTCACCTGTGAGGAAGGTGATTGAGCACACGGCACTCACCTGGACGGAAGGTGATTGCGCACCCAGCTCTCACCCTTGAAGGTGAACGACTCCAGGCTCTCACCTATCAGGAGGGGCCGCAACTCGTAGTTTAATACCTTGACGCTGGTCACCCCTGAGGGCGTCAGAACCCAGTCAGTTCTTTAGCTGAGCTGGCCTTCCACCCCGCTGCTCACCCCGTCCCCACACTGCCGCCTCACGCGGCCTTTTACAGGGATTTCCTGGTAGCCTCACCTCTGGGTGTATGGTCCCGAAGGTGATGCGCGAACGCCTGAAGACGTTAATTGGTGTGAGTACCTCTACCTCCTCCATTTTTGGGGGTGGTCTGGGATTTTTCCTTTAATACTTTTGGGTGACCGCAGGAATTCGCCCAGTGTGCCCTATATTCCCCAGGTATGTGGGGGGGCTTCCCAGGGCAGGAGTGCGTTCCATCCCCTTGGCCAGTGGCGGCCCTGGCACGACATGTTAGTCCCGCTGGGGCCAGCGCCCTAAGGGTTTGCCCCAGCAGCCGTTTTTCTCTGCCGCGCTGAGGGGTCCCATGATGGGGGGGGAGGCATATTTCCCCCCATGGCATAGCTGCCCTAAGGCAGCAGGACAGGTTGCCAAGTGTCAATTTCCCCCCGCTCACACGGGGCGGATTCGCGCCGAGGCTTAGAGGAGCGACGGAATCCATAGTTCTCTATGAAGAACACTGGAGTAACCAGTAATTACTTATGATCCGACGGATTTGCGCCGTATCTGCAGGCGCCAAATCCGGCTCGGATTAACGGTGCGCCAATTCGGCTGGGGTAAAATAAGACCTTATGTGAACACTGGCACTTACCTAGCTCTGTTAATTTTACTGCAGTGATAAAGATTGCTTGTATGGTTTTCTTAATTTAGTCGGCTCTGGTCCAAGAACTGTAAAACGCACTATTAGACGATATAACCAAATAGTGTGAGAAACTTCCCCTCCCTTATGCTATGGAATCTACACGAGGCATAGCTTTACCATCATATTTTTCGGCTGATTCAGATTCTTTAAATTCGCGCCGGAAAATCCGCCAATACACTGTTGGCTGCATGCAGCAATGAAAATCCGTGCCTGTAGTTTAACAGCACGGATTTTTTTTTCTTTAAAGCCATTGGTTTAAAAAACAGGGCAGAAAATGCAACATTTGCAATATTCCATGGGATTCTTCAGATTGGCTGCCTGACTTCCTCATATCATTTAATTGTAGCGGCAATATGCCCAAAAGGCAAATCTGAAAACTGACGCACAGTTTTTGTGGCAAATCTGTGTCAAAAAAACCACAGACCTGCCGGCAGATACGCAGGTAAAAAAAAAAATATCGAAATAGGCTGCCTCCAAGATTTTTCAGTGGGCATTTATGACACTGCAGAGTAGACCTAAGCCTTATCCTTTCATGTCTTGTTCTATTCATTTCCATAATCTTATCTATCCTTTCCAGAGAACAACAGAGCGATCATTATGTCATTGCCTACTATTTGTAATGAGACAAAAAGCAACTACCGTAAAGTCAGATTAGTCTGCCCTGCTATTCAGGAGTTTCTTGTTTTTAGTAATCATAGCTAGAAAAGGACAACATTGTTATGAAATGTTTTATTGCATAGGATTGCTGAAATAAAAAAAAAATATTGGTGTAATAGATCAGCAGTGTCATGGGGGCTGGCGCGGGTGCCGTTGCGCCCCGCGGCCATCCCCCTGCCCGCTTGGGGTCCGGCGCGTGTGCCGCGGCCGCCCGCAACCTTCCCCCTGCTGCCCAGGTCCCGGCGCCTGTCATTATCGCCCACGTCCTGTGCCGCTGCTCCTGCTTGTCCCGGGCCGCCGCGCGTGTCCCGCTGTTAGGGGGTGCGCGCGAGGGGCTGGTTGGTTTAAAGGGCCAGCGCCCCGGTTTTGGGTCAATTCCCCGGCCCGGGGTTCTTTTTTAAGGTATAGCCCCCTGCCTTGCAGTTTGTTGGTGTCCTTAGAAGTCTAGGGTGTTTGGAGTTCTGTTTGATCACCCGTGTACCAGTCCGTTCTGCTACGTTTCCTGACCTTGCCTGTTTGTCGCCTGCCCTTACCGTCTGCCTGTCTCTGACCAAGGAACCTCTGCCACCCGTCCTGCCTCCTGCCTGCCCCCGATACGCCTCTGGATTACGATTTGTACCACGCAGCCCCCCGGCCACCATCGCAGGCAAGTCACGTCAGGGGCACGCAGAAAGTCCATCCGCTTTGGGGCAGACTCTGGTGAATCCCGGTGGCTATTTTGATTGCCCCTGGCAGGGCTTATTACATCGTTCGGGGGGTCCAGCGAATCCACCGAACCTTTACAGTAAAAATGGAAGGATTCTGCCAGGGTCCCTTTGCCGACCCCGGGGGAGTCAAGAGGCCGTCGCCGTGGCCGCGTATTGCAGCTCGCGCCCATGATGCAAAACCTTGCGGCTCTTTAACCTCTCCCCTGCGGTGTTCCGCCACGCCAGATCAGTTGCTCCTGCAGCCATAGTTACCTGCTCCTGCTCGGGCCATCTCGCATTGCGCCCCCTTCACGCTGTGATGGGACCCCAAGAGTGCGGGGGCTTCATCGTCAATGCCCATCCCATCGAGTGTTGGGCATCAATTCCTACCGAGCGGGCAAAGGTGGCCTTCATAATTAGCCTTTTATAGGGGAAACCCCTTGGTTGGGCCACTCCCTATGGGACCGAAGGATCAGTTGACGGCAAATCTGCAACCCCTCCCCAGGGGTTCCGCAGTTTCGAGGAACCTGGCCGCACCTCCCCCGCTCCCGCGCTTGCTCCTTTCCCCGGGTCAGGGGACTTACTGTGAGTCAGTATCGTGCGGTTCCGCACCCTAGCCTCTGTGTGTACTGGAAAACGAGGCTTTGGTGGCGACCTTCTGGCAAGGCCTTTCGGGGTTTAAAAGACAAGCTCGTGGTCGGGACCTGCCTCTGCTCTTGACGAATGTTTCGGTTAGCCCCCGAATTGATTTTGGGTTTTTGGGGGGGAAAACCCCAAAGAGCCCCGCCCCCCAACGGGAGTCATCGACCCGCGGTACCTGTTGGTCCCGTTTTCAATTCCTCCACTTCCCCCCCAATGGCCCCCCTGGGCGAACCATGCAGGTTGAGAAAGCCCACCTGACCCGGGGGGAACGTCGCAGCGTCGCAGAGGCAGCTGTGCTTCTACTGTGGGGTTTGGGCCCCTTATTGGGGACTGTGGTGGCCCGGGAAACTCTTGCCCTAGGGTCGCGGGGAGGAAACCCTTTGGGTCAGTGCGGCCCCTCCCTGTCTGCCATTTTCCCACTCTGTGGAATTTCGCCGGACAGCACCTTTAAAAACCCCCGCCCTTTCCTTGATTCGGGGTCCCCTGGAAATTTTGTCAGCCCGGCTCTGGTGTCCCAAAATTTTGTTCCGGTGACCCCTCTGCAGAAACCCCTGTTCGTTCCTCAGTCAGTGGTGAAAGCCTAAAGGACACTATTCGGTTTGCCGTGCCTTCCTTGCAGTTAGGGCCCCCATCAGGGACTCTGAAATTTTGTTTTGCCTCATCCTCTTCAGAAAACCCCCTGGGTCCCTTTGGTTGGGAAGGCCAGCTCGAACTAGATGGAACAAGGGCGAAATTATCCGTTGGGGTCTCGCGATGCCCGCCTGTACTCCCTCCGCTCTTTGGCCCCCTCTGTAAAGTCTACGAAGCCTCTGCCGGGTTGCCCCCCTCCGACCCGGATTGGCCCACGTTTTTTCCCAAAGACAGGCCGAAAGTCTGTCCCCGCACGGCCTTTTAACTGTCCTATTGACCTGAACCGGTATACTCTCCCCCAGGAGGTCTATCCCCTCTCTGTCCCGGAAACTAAAGCCCTGTTGGGAAAATACCAGGAGAATCTAGTAAAGGCTTTTCGCAAGTCTTCCTCGCCCGCGGGGGCCGGGTTTTTGTTTGTTGAAAAGAAAGTGGGACTCTCTGGCCTGTATCATTATCAGGGATTAACAAAATCACTATAAAAAATCGTACCCCCTGCCTTTAAACTTGAGCTTTTTTATCGCCCACGGGTGCAAAAATTTTTTTCCCCCGTTGGACTTAGTGGAGCATAAACTTTTCTTTGTTTAAAAGAACATGGTACTCTCGGCCCTGTAACGAATTCAGGGATTAACAAAAAACATATAAAAAACGATACCCCCCCGCCCTTTTCTTGAGCTTTTTGATCGCCTACATGGTGCAAAATTTTTTTCCATGTTGGACTTACGTGGAGCATACAACTTGATTCGTATCCGTGAAGGCAACGAGTGGAAGACGACCTTTAGCACCCGAGATGGCCATTTTGAATATCTTGTCATGCCATTTGGCCTCTGCAATGCTCCGGCGGTGTTCCAGAATTTCGTCAGAGATCTTCCACGATCTCCTCTACATCTGTGTTATCGTCTACCTAGATGACATCTTAATCTTCTCTCCTGATCTGGAAACTCGCCGCCACCATGTCCGCCAGGTGCTCAAACAACTCCGTGACCACCAGTTATATGCCAAACTGGAGAAATGCCTGTTTGAATGCACCTCGTTGCTCTTCCTGGGGTACATCGTCTCAGATCAGGGTCTCCAGATGGACCCCTCTAAGCTGTCTGCAGTCTTCTGTGGCCCCGACCAGTGGGCCTTCACTCTATCCAATGTTTTTTGGGGTTTGCGAACTATTACAGACAGTTCGTCCCGCATTTCTCCACGCTCGTGGCCCCGCTGGTGGCCCTTACGAAGAAAAATGCCAACCCCAAATCCTGGCCTCCAGAAGCTCAAGAAGCCTTTGATCTCCTCAAGTCAGCATTTGCTTCTGCTCCAGTCCTGTCTCGCCCGGACCCGCAGCGTCCGTTCGTCCTTGAAGTGGACGCCTCCTCAGTGGGGCCAGGCGCTGTCCTCTTACAGAAGACTTCTGCTGGGAAACTGCGTACTTGCGGCTTCTTCTCAAAAACCTTCACCCCAGCCGAACGAAATTACACGATTGGTGATCGCAAACTACTGGCCATAAAGTTAGCC
The DNA here is from genome assembly GCA_025379985.1 of Phyllomedusa bahiana. Lineage (NCBI taxonomy): Eukaryota > Metazoa > Chordata > Amphibia > Anura > Hylidae > Phyllomedusa > Phyllomedusa bahiana. Next base: position 192,103 of record JAODAL010001537.1, on the reverse strand, counting down.
CTAGAAGAATGGCGGCACTTGCTGGAGGGGGCTCGTCATCCCATCGAGATCTTCACCGATCACAAAAACCTCTTTTATCTCCAGTCTGCTCAGCGACTGAATCCTCGACAAGCCAGGTGGTCGCTCTTTTTCGCCCGCTTTGATTTTTTCCTTCACTTTCGGCCAGCTGAGAAGAAAGTCAGGGCGGAAGCCCTCTCTAGATCCTCGGACACCGTGGGCCTAGAGCTGCCTCTGCACCACATAATTCCTCCAGAACGTCTCCTCATGGCAGCCCCTGTGGATCTTCAACATCTACCTCCCGGGAAGACCTACGTCCGCCCTGCCATGCGACCTCGAATCCTGAAGTGGGGACATTCTTCTCGAACAGCTGGCCATCCTGGAGTACATAAGTCTCTGCGATTAATCTCTCGCTACTATTGGTGGCCCACCCTCGCTCAAGATGTTAGCGACTTTGTCTTGGCCTGTACCTCTTATGCCCGTAACAACGCGCCACCGACCCGCGGGTCTGCTTTTGCCACTCCCGGTGCCAGCAAGGCCTTGGTCCCATATAGCCATGGACTTTGTTACCGACCTCCCGGCCTCCTTGGGTAACACGGTCATTTGGGTGGTGACCGATAGATTCTCGAAGAGGGCTCACTTTGTTCCTCTGCCCAGGTTACCCTCCGCTCCTCAGCTGGCCCAGCACTTTTTCCATCACATTTTTCGGCTACATGGGCTCCCATTGCATATCGTCTCAGATAGAGGGGTCCAGTTTGTGTCAAAATTCTGGCGGGCTCTGTGTGCTCAGTTGCAGGTTCAGCTAGACTTCTCATCTGCATACCACCCTCAAACCAATGAGCAGGTAGAGAGGGTCAACCAAGTTTTAGGTTCCTACCTATGACATTTTGTATCCGCCCGTCAGGATAACTGGTCTGACCTCCTCCCATGGGCGGAATTCTCGTATAATTCCCTAGACTCGGAGTTTGCTGGAGCCTCTACATTTTTTATTGTGTTTGGGCTACATCCCTGCCCGCCTCTCCCTCTGCCTACCTCGTGTCACGTTCCTGCCGTGGATGCCCAAGTACGGGACATCAAGGCACTCTGGCAAATCACACGACAGGCCCTTCTACGGGCCTCCACTCGCACCAAGGTCCAGGCCGACAGGTACCGTAGACCTCCGCCTCTATTCAAGCCGGGTGATAGGGTTTGGTTGTCCGCTAAATATTTTCGTTTCAAAGTGCCCAGTTATAAGTTAAGCCCTAAGTATCTGGGCCCTTTTGTTGTTCTTTGGCAACTGAACCCAGTGTCCTACAAGCTCCGCTTGCCTCCTACTCTGCGAATCCCGCCTACCATGTTTCTCTCCTCAAACCGTTGCTGAACCGTTTCTCCCATGGATCTGTTTCACCTTCTCCTGTGGCCAACTCTGATAACATCTTTGAGGTCAAGGAGGTGTTGACGGAAAATACAGTAAGGGGGAAGCGGTTCTTTCTTATTGACTGGAAGGGGTTCAGGCTGGAGGAGCGTTCGTGGGAACCTGAGGCCAACCTGTCGCCTGACCTCCTCTCCAAATTCTGGAAAAAGAGGGGGAGACCTAACGGGGGGATACTGCCATGGGGTCTGGCACGGGTGCCGCTGCGCTCCGCGGCCGCCCCCCTGCCCGCAGGCGGTCCGGCGCGGGTGCCGCGGCCGCCCGCAACCATCCCCTTGCTGCCCAGGTCCCGGCGCCTGCTCACTTACCCGACCACGCTCCGTTGCACGCTGCTCCTGCCTATCCCGGCCACCACGCGTACCTGCTGCTTAGGGCGTGCGCGCGACAGCTGGTCTGGATTTAAAGGGCGATCGCACTGGTAATTGGTCAATTGCCGGCCACTGGTTTTATTTAAGTTATACCCCCCCTGCACTCTCTGCCAGTTTGTTGGTGTACCTTAGCTTGTCTAGAGAGTGTTTGGAGTTCTGTTTGATCACCCGTGTACCAGTCCGTTCCACTATGTTTCCAGACCTTGCCTGTTTGCCGCCTGCCCTGAACAGGGCCGCCATACAGGGGGTACAGCCGGTACTCCTGTATGGGGCCCGGTGGAATAAGGGGGCCCGCTGCAAGCAGGCCCCCCTCATTCCTTCATGACAGTGCGCCGCCCGGCGGCTCAGCCACCGAACCAGGCTCGGACTGCCCCGCAGTGTGGGCCCAGAGCTGCTGTGGGCCCCGGAGGCGTGACGCCGCTCCCCGGGGCCCGGCCGAGCATCCGGTCTCTGCACGCCCGGGCCCTGTGTCCCGAGTGCTCAGAGACCGGCCCGGGAGTCGGGGACTAATGTCCTCCACTCCCGGGGCTGCGCGGTGTCAGCGGAGCACAGCGCCACTAGCGCTGCGCTCCGCTGATCTCCCTGACAGGCTGAAGGCGTTAGGCCTTCAGCATGCCGGGCTCCGGCCCCTACTACTGACGTAGGGGGCACGGTGACGTCACATCACCGCGCCGCCTATGCAGGGCGCCAGTAGCTGGCGGGGAGTGTCCGAGAGCGGCAGGAGAGGGAGCGAGGCTCAGGTAAGTGGCTGTTTTTTGTTTTTTCTATATATACCTAACTCTAAAGGTGGCCCTGACATTACCGTAATCCTAAAGGGGGGCCTGACATTACCCTAATCCTAAAGGGGGCCCTGACATTACCCTAATCCTAAAGGGGGCCCTGACATTACCCTAATCCTAAAGGGGGCCCTGACATTACCTAATCCTAAAGGGTGCCCTGACATCCTGACATTACCCTAATCCTAAAGGGGGCCCTGACATTACCCTAATCCTAAAGGGGGCCCTGACATTACCCTAACTCTAAAGGGGGCCCTGACGCTACCTAACTCTAAAGGGGGCCCTGACGCTATCTAATCCTAAAGGGGGTCCTGACATTACCTAATCCTAAAGGGGGCCCTGATGCTACCTAATCCTAAAGGGGGCCCTTACATTACCTAATCCTAAAGGGGGCCCTGACGCTACCTAAACCTAAAGGGGGCCCTGAGGCAAACTAACCCTAAAGGGGGCCCTGAGGCCACCTAACCCTAAAGGGGGCCCTGAGGCCACCTAACCCTAAAGGGGGCCTTGACGCTACCTAACTCTAAAGGGGGCCCTGAGTCTACCTAACTCTAAAGGGGGCCCTGACTACCTACAAACTAAAGGGGGCCCTGATGCTACCTAAACATTAAGGGGGCCCTGGCTACCTACAAACTAAAGGGGACTCTACCTGCACACTAGCTAAAGGAGGCCCCGACTTCCTGCACACTAGCTAAAGGAGGCCCCTAACTACCTGTATACTACCTAAAGGAGGCCTCTAACTGCCTGTATACTACCGAAAGTGGAACCCTAACTGCCTGTATACTACCTAAAGGGGGTCCCTAACTGCTTGCAGCCTATATAAAGGGGGCCCTAACTACCTACAGCTTACCTAACTGGGGGCAACCACCTACCTACAGCCTACCTAACTGGGGTCCACCAACCTAACTGTAGCCTATCTACTTTCCTAACTGGGGCCTGCTTATCTACCTGGGGGCTATTTACCTACCACCCATGGCTATATACCTACCACCAACCTACCTGGGGCTGGCCTACCAACTTATCCAGCTGGAGTCTACCTACCTAAATAGGGCCTATCTAATTACCTGGGGCCTTGCACATTTGCCAACCTACCTAGGGTCTTGTCTACCTACCTGGTAATGTAGTTGTGAGGGGGCAAGCCCATAGTTGTAGCATAATCTCCAGGGGTCAGTTCTCTCCACACCCTCGAACCCCTTAGGATACTAGGCCTCTAAGTTATGGCTTGTACCCGCTCTCCCACCTCTGGGTTGTTTGTACAGAGGTGGGAATAGGTAAAGAGATGCTGGAAAATTGAGGATTCTAAGATATTTGTATTTAAATTCTGCAGGAATGAGTTGTGACCGGGACAAGTCATCATGGCGGTGTGTATCGGATGCATAAGAAAATACAATAAGAACGACTTATGAGAGAAGAGAACGACTCCTCAGATAAGACGTCTCCGGTGAGTCCCTGATTTCAGGGGTTATTTTACTTCTATATTGGATCAGTGCTGTATTCACTGTAATGTTATGTGACACAAGCTGGTGTCTGACCTCTATGTGGTCTCCATATGGCAGTGTTGTAGGTTATATTGGTGTTAGTATTGTGGCAGCGTACATGTGTCCCTGATTGTAAGAGTGAGGGAACACCTGACCCTGTGATAGGAGTTACATTCTTACTTTCTTGCTGGTGATTATTTTAGAAGGTGGTGAGGGGCGTGACGAAGGGAAAAGTGGAGGGTATATTGGATGTGGGCCGGTGGGGGATATGGATGGAGCTACTTAGCTGTGTGTCTATGATGTGTGAGACAGACAGATATATGACTCCCTTGCTAATGTGCTACACAATACAGTTCTTTTTTGCATACTGTATTATGTGGTAAAATGGGCACATTTATGTCCGAGAGGCCGTTTTTTGTTTTTGTTTTGCTGTGGGCGGGGCGATCGGGTTGCTGGGGGCGGGGTTTACAGGGGGGGGGGCCATGTGTTTCAGCTGTATGGGGCCCTGAAATTTCTGTTGGCGGCCCTGGCCCTGACCGTCTGCCTATTTCTGACCACGAACCTCTGCCGCCCGTCCTGACCTCCTGCCTGTCCCCGACTATGCCTCTGGATTATGATTCTGTATCACGCAGTACCCTGGCCGCTATCGCAGGCAAGTCACGTCAGGGGTAGCGACCTGGTAGCCTCACGCCGCAGCAAGTCCATCCCGCTTTGCGGCGGGGTCTGGTGAATACCGGGGGCTACTTAGACTCCGCTCCCTGGCGGGGCTTAACTATCATCGCTTGCGGTGGTCCAGCGAATCCACGGAACCATTACAAGCAGTAAATACTGTATATCTTACATTGCAATACAGCAGTAGTCTAGTGTACAAGCAATAATTTTCAAGTTCCTAGTTTTTACAAATCCCCAAAAACTAAAAAAAACTCAAGGTTACTTTGACTCCCAAAAGTGATCAATAATGTCATGTATCCCAAAATGGTACGAATAAAAGCTATACAGTAAAGGAAATAATTAACTGATCCTTTGCTGATTTTGTAAGTTTGCCCCCTGACAAAGACATGAACAGTCTATAATTTTAAGGGTAGGTTAATTTTAACATTGAGAGATAGAATATGCAAAATTAAATCCAGAAAATCACATTGTATAAATTATATACATTTATTTGCATTTTTCTGAGAAAAGTAAGTATTTGATCCTCTACCAACCATTAAGAGTTCTGGCTCCTACAGATCAGTTAGATGCTCCTAATCAACTTTTTACCTGCATTAAAGACAGCTGTCTTATATAGACACCTTTATAAAAGACTCTTGTCCACAGACTCATTTAACCAGTCAGACTCTAACCTCTACAACATGGGCAAGATCAAAAAGCTTTCTAAGGATGTCAGGGACAATATCATAGACCTGCACAAAGCTGGAATGGGCTACAAAACCATAAAGTAAGATGTTGGGTGAGAAGGAGAGCACTGTTGGTGCAATAGTAAGAAAATGGAAGAAATACAAAATGACTGTCAATCAACATCGATCTGGGGCACCATGAAAAATCTCACCTTGTGGGGTATCCTTGATCATAAGGAAGGTGAGAGATCAGCCTAAAACTACATGGAGATGGGGGGTGGACTTGTTAATGATCTCAAGGTAGCTGGGACCACAGTCACCAGGAAAACCATTGGTAACACATTACACTGTAATGGTTTAAAATCCTGCAGTGCCCGCAAGGTACCCCTTCTCAAGAAGGCACATGTGCAGGCCCGTCTGAAGTTTGCCAATGAACACCTGGATGATTCTGTGAGTGATTGGGAGAAGGTGCTGTGGTCAGATGAGACAAAAATTGAGCTCTTTGGCATTAACTCAACTCGCCATGTTTGGAGGAAGAGAAATGCTGCCTATGACCCAAAGAACACTGTCCCCACTGTCAAGCATGGAGGTGGAAACATTATGTTTTGGAGGTGTTTCTCTGCTATGGGCACAGGACTACTTCAATGGGAGAATGGATGGAGTCACGTACAGTAAAATCCTGAGTGACAACCTCCTTCCCTCCGCCAGGACATTACAAATGGGTCGTGGCTGGGTCTCACAGCAAGTCAATGACCCAAAACATAAATACTTATTTCTCAATGCAAAATGCAAATAAATTTATATAATTTATACAATGTGATTTTCTGGATTTTATTTTGGATATTCTGTCTTTCAATGTTAAAATCAATCAACCCTTAAAATTATAGACTGCTAATGCTTTGTTAGTGGGCAAACTTACACAATTAGTAAGGGGTCAAATAATAATTTTCTTCATTGTACCTTGCCCTTTAAAAAAAGAGCCCTACCACAGGTCCATAGACAGAAAAATAAGTTATTGGAATCAGAATGGTGATGCTAAACAATTAGTTTTTAAAAAGAATTCTGGCGCAACTGCCTTGATAAATGTGCCCCATTATTTCCCCAAATCACTGCACCAGAAAGGGGTTAAATACTGTTAAGTGTGTTAGATAAGTACTAAACTTTTCATTTATACAGAGAGCTTTATGTGCATAAAACTGGAAAACCCCTTCAAAACAGATGTAATATGTGAGTTTTAGAGGTCAGATCTCAGAATGATTTCTTATCTGTTAAATGTTCTTCAATGCTGTAGGACTTCTTAACTGGAAAGAAATCACTCTATGAACTTACCGTAAATTCTTGATGTTGCCTCTGATATAGCATCGCATCAGAAGCAACTTGTGTGTTCCAGTTAACGGCACGGCTTAAAGTGTTAGCAGTAGCAACTTAGCAACAGAGAATGATTTCTAAATTAATGTACTTTTCAATGTTTACTGGTTAACGAGAAAAGTTTACGAACCAAAGCAAAGTGTTATTTTATCACAAAACCTTTTCTTTGTCTCTTCACACATAGTGGAGCCAATGACAACTAATAGATAAGTGTCTGATCTGAGAGAATTTCACACATTCTATCTGAGCCTTAGAATTTCTTTCATGGGACTAAAACACCATTAACACTCAGCACTAACCCTGTCTTGGCCCTACATCTCTTTAGATTCCATGGAAGGGGTTGAAAACAAATCTCCTATCTGGCATACATTGTGGGAATGACTGGCATAGTTACACCAGTTAGTTTGATAATAAATGATACATTGCATTGCATTGCTTTTCTTTCAAATGTCCTAAGCACAGGAATTGGGCTGAACCAGGAAGGAAGATGTTAAGATGCAGATCTTAGCTTTAAAACCATTTATTTCTATTTGTTTAATACCTCTATACTTCATGAACACAGAGAAATTATTTCCAGCAGACACAAAACATTATAGTTTCCTTTTCTGCAAAACTGGGGAGAGCTGTTTCAAATCATATCTGATAGGCACATTCTTTCAAGTGGGGGATCACGGGGCAGTACAGTACCAGCTTAGGATGTCCTTGGGCTGCACTGACTGTGATAAACAGCGATGATGCAGACAATAGGCTATGCTTACAAAATTCCATATAAAGTGCGAGAGGAAATAGAACGTTTTGCCAATATCTCGTATTCCATAGAGAGAGACGTGTACAAAACAAGAGGTTTTCCTCTATATCAGGAGTGTGGCAGGCACAAGGAGGGAAATACTACTGTGTGGAAAAAAAATACTTTACTGGAAAATGAAATATTGTGAGAGCCAAGAAAGCACAAACTAGAGCACAAAGGAGTAATACAAGCAAAATCATATCAGGGGGCAGGAACACAGCGAGCCCACATTTCCCGTAATAAGTAACAATAATACTAACAAACTCTATCCCTCTGTAAAATATGAAACTTGACACAATGTTTTATAACATTTTAAACTAAAGCAAAAATACATAGAAAGGTTGTGTTTAGTTATGAAATCCAAACTAGATTATCTATGATAGAGGTTGTTAATGTTCATACGAAAAACACAAGGACAGATTTTTAGTGTATCATCAGCAGTTACAAGTTAATTACATTAACCCCTAAGCCCCAGACCTGAAAAGGCATTAATGACCACCTACATTTTTCAGTTTTTGCTTCCCTGCGTTTCAACTGTCGTAACTTTTTTATGTGATGTAGTTGTTTGAAGACTTGTTTTATGCAGGAGAAGTTTTATTTTTGGAGCTCGTAGTTTAAGTTTACATATAAATTACTGCAGAATAATTTCTAATTTTTTTTTCCTCACTATTTACACTTCACACTAAATAACCATTAGATTAATTCTACAGGTTATTACGGTCGTATGGATACCTAGTATGTGTAGGTTTATTTGTGTGCGTAATATAGGCACAATTATTTTTATTAAATATTTATTTTTATTTTATTATTTATTTTATTCATTATTTCTACACTTTGTTTTTTTCCTTTTTTTATACTCCCATAAAGGGATAACTATTTTACAATATTTTTGAACCGAGTAATGTATTAGCATATTCATATAGACTAACAAATTACTTTCTGTGTCAGTATGACACAGACAGTGTGCCCTAACTGCAGGATTGTTGTACAGACACCCCTGGGGCTACTCTTGGTAACCAGAGCTGACTGTACAGACATTACCCGGGCTTCATTGGGTCCCCGGGAGTCCTGATCACTCTATGAAGCAGAGAAATGCCCTTTGATTATGCTGCAGTCATGGATAGTGGCAATCAAAGGGTTAAGCATCAGGGATCGGAGGTTTCCTCCGCTTCCCGGCGCTTATAGGGACTACTCTTGGAGTGGAGCTGTTAACCACAGCTCTCTTCCTGGCGCAGCTGCAGTGCTGGGAGCCGCAAAACCCCTCTTTCTGCAGTGACGTTTTTAGACATCACTGCAGAAAGAAGACCTGCACCACCTGACGTCTAAAGCCAGTGGGCGGTTGTTAAGGAGTTAAAGATAATAAAATAATATGCAAACATTTTGCAGACAGTCAAAATGGGTCATTTAAAAAAAAAAAAAAAAAGTCTAGAAGAATATGTTATAGGTCCTTATGAAGCTCAGTGTACTGGCATTTTTGTTAGAAAAAGTGTTGGCCAGTACTCTTGATACTAAGTGGCCTGGGTGCCTTAATATTTACTGACTTATCTTTACCAAATTTAACACAGCATTAGAAATATGGATTGCTTCGTTGACTTATTTTTATGAAAATGATTTGTATGGCTTTATGTTGTTCTTCAGGCTGAATAAAGAATAAATCAGAATTAAATCTTCAATAAACAGAACCAACAAAATATAAAAAAAAACATATCAAGAGCAAATCATTGAGGTCTGCAGAGAACTCATCTAAAAAAATAGGTTTTCAAGTCACTCTATGTTATAGAATATGTCCTTAAAGGGATTGTGTCACCATAGATATTTACCAATGATTGATGTCATAGAATATATGCTTACAGGGGTGGTGCCACCATAGACAGTTATCAACAATCCACAGAATCGGTGTTTATTGTCTTTTTGGTGTGTCTGCTGGGAAGAAATCTTTGAATGGAGCAGAGTCTGAATATGTGCACTGCTGCTCCATTTTAAATTCTATGAGAGTGTCAGAAATAGCCGTTGCTCTCATAGACCCCCTTGTGAGCGCAGCGAGGAAGGGGAGGGGACTCAGATGGCCCCCATTTTAACAATCAGCGGGAGTCCATGTATTGGTACATCAGACGTTATGATAAAACATGTCACCTATCTTGTTTTGTTATTTTAAAAGCGAGGGACCACGTTCATTTTTCATTACTAAGCAGCAGAGTGAGCTTATGTATGCACAGCACTGGTTTCTGGTTGGATTCTCGGCAGACTCAGTATTTAGAATCCACCAAACATCCAATTGTAATCCTATGCCCATAGACCACAATAGAAAATCCATGCTGTAGTCTACATAGCACCGATTTTCTACTGTAGGATTCACAAACCGCGATCCTCCGCTAGAAGACAGAACATGTTCCTGTCGGATACCTGTACAGCACAAACCCGCACCAAAAACCGTGTTACAAAGATGTTAAAATGCTGTCGGATTTTGGACGGCATTTTAACATATTCCGTGTAGACATAGCCTTAGTAAAGTAAAAGTGTAGTTTCTATTGGGAAAGATAACATAAACCATAGTTATTGGAATAACTTCATTGCTGTCTAGTCTTTCCTACACACTCCAGATATCGCCACATACCAGATCCTCAAGCTGTCCAGTAAATGGAAGGGTCTATGCTGGGATCTAAATAGATTTTTTTCTGGCTCTAGTCTGAGGACTGAATTTTAGGGTCTTATCTTTGATCGGAATTTATTTTAGGATTTCATTAATTGAGAAGTATGGATGGGGTCTGTGGCCAGAATTAATTTTGCAGTGTGTTTTTTAATCTGAATTATATTGTGAGGTCTTAGCTGTGATGTCAATAAATAATAGGATCTTGTGTCTTATTTCATTGTGGAGTCTGATGAGCGTCTTATTTGATTTTAATGTGTGGTCTTGATTTTGAATTCATTCTGAGGTCTGATAGGAGATCTCAATTTATTTCAGGGTCTTACTACCTGACCTGGTGGATCTGTGGATCTAGGTTTTTAATGTATTACATAGATGGTCATAGGCAAGAGTACTAAAGCCCTTAGCACTGTGGTCACACCTGGAAGACAAACTAATAGAGATTTCAATGTTTTAAGCAAATATAGGTTTTCAGAGTGGGAGACCAGAACATTAATTTTGTAACATATTAGTAAGTGCATTATTCTGACAATGTTTTTATGTTTTGTTAAAACAGTAAAACACTTGAGAATCCTTGTGAATATTAGTGGCTGCACTTAACGGTGGCCATACTATATAGTACACAATATATACTGTAGCTAATTCAGTTCAAAGAATTTTTCCTATACTATAAGGAAAGCAAAAATTGATGTTAGTCAAAGGGCAAATACAAACCTGAGGAATGGATGGTTCTTATCTAGGAACTCTGTCTTTCAATAGACAGCCAGCTCCAGCCAGCTACTTAATGCACTATTATTTAAGATGTTAAGACAGACATTTTTAAGGATAAGACTCTTGCCCAGTGGAATGAAGTATTGCACATCGGAAAGAGAGGAATTCACACACATAGACAGGATTTACCCTAAAAATACATTAGGCATCGTTCCTACAAAACAGGATATGCAAATAAGCTTGCCTCAAAAATTCTTATCCACCTATTTGCAGATGTGCTCTTCCTTATGGAGAAATTTCTGGCTTGGCTTAACTCTTTTAATGTCGTGTTTGTTTTTCCCTTCCCTCCTTCCAAAAGTCATACCTTTTTATTTTTCTGTCTACATAGCTAAGTAAGGGCTTATTTATTGCGGGTCAAAGTGTACTTTTTAATAGTTCCATTTACTACACCATATAATGTACAGGGAACAGGAGAAAAAAAAATGCAACTGCTACATTTTTTTTTTTATGGTAAGGGTTTGTTTTTATGGGGTTTACTGTGTGGTATATTTTATTCATTCTGTTGGTCAATGCAATACTTGTGATACCAAGTTTATGTCGTTTTTGTTATGTTTTACTACTTTTAAAAAGTGAAAAGTTTGGGTGACATGTATGAAAACTGACACAGATTAGACAGTTGTACTTCTCAGTAGGTTAGTGTAGCATTTGTCATTATGTGTGAAAGTATCTCACAGAATTTTAGAAATGTGTTCCGCAGTGAGAAAAACATGCGGCGAAATTAGCCTCACCAATTAAAAATTGGCATTGTTAGTACGACATTTGTGCGACACATTCTGTCAAGACACATTCTTAAATGTGTCTAATCTTACAAATGTGGCGCCCGCTAAGAATTGGTGCATACAAAAGTGTCGAGGGTGTTAGATATGTGCCTGATTTTGGTACATGGGCCATGACATTTTTTTTGGCTGACATCACAACAAAAAACTGGTGCAGTCGCTTTCATAAATGTCACCATTTATTTTTAAAACTTGCTTTCCACTATTTTCTGAGACCAATAATTTTATTTTTTTTTTTTATATCTACAGACCGGTGTGGGCTCGTATTTTTGTGGACTGAAGTGTAGTTTGTGCTCAATTCTTTTCAATGACAAAGTAATAAAAAAAACAGCATTCACTGTGTGGGATAAAAATTTTTTATATTTGAGTAGACTTTTATGGATGTGTGATACCAATTATCTTTAACTTTTATACTCCTCTTTTTTTACTTGCAGAGTGGAAAAAAAGAGGTGTTCTAAACTTTTAGGGCAAGATGTCCGAAATTGGCGGTGCTACGACAGCTTTTAGGTGCATTAAATAAGTGTAAAGTGAGCCAGAAAGTCCGCCCTATCAAAAATCTGGCATCAGGTATACCTTGCATGATAAACATAATGCGCCTAAAAATGATGCGCCGTTAGCCTCCATAACGAAATGCGCCTATTGAGATGCATAGCACATCATTACAAGTGTATATGTGTTAGACGCATTTCACAAGTATGTGTTATGATAAGCTATGCACCTCCGTGCGCGATGTGCCTCGATAGGGGCATTACATAAGCTTCTAATGATATGCTATGTGCCGTGATTTGCGCTAATCGTGGCACAAAACATTTTATTGGTAGAGTATGTAATGCCCCTATCGAGGCAATATTGAGGCAATATCATTACAAGTATATGAAATGCACCTAACACATACCTGTAATGCGCCTAACACATACTTGTAAAATGTGGAATGCGCCTAACACATATACACTTGTAATGATGTGTTATGCGGCTCAATAGGTGCATTTCGTTATGGAGGCGCACAGTGCATCATTTTTAGGTGCATTACAATGTGTCGGTCCCGGCATATAATGTGCCTAGTTTTGGTGTACGACAGTTCATTTACATCCAAAATATGGCTTCAAAAGCGGTTTTAGCACAATATAGACCAAAAATCTGCCGTTGGCATGTTGGGACATGTTGCCCCTAATTTTTTTTAGTTTTTCATATTTTTAAAAATTTTAAATATTTTTTTACTTATATTTTAAGTCCTTGTAGGCTACTTGATCAGAAGTGTAGTACAGGCAGAAAAATGTCAGAGTTAAGAACCTGAGGACCTTCATTTGGCCCCTCTGCTGCCATATGATAAATGATCAGTACCGCATTACTGCATCATGGGGGTGCAATCAAGAGGTTAAAGGGGCTCCCCCTAAAATATAACTTCTTAGAGGTTGCAATCACATTGACTGTAGTATCTAAGAAGTTATATGACTGGGATCAGAGTTATCTCTTTTCCCTGCTGGTGAGGCAGGCATCGGCTGCAATTACAGCTGACATCCGCCATGTATGCAGTGGGCTCAGCTCGTGTGCCCGCTCCATTCACCCTTACCAACACGATGACATAAATGTACATAAAATATTGTTAAGGGATTAAATCCCTAGTCATGTTTCAAGGATCTTTGACAATCTTTTCCTGAAAGAGAAGCTACCTCCAATAGGTGGCACCAGGGAGAAAGCTTCCTTCCTTCTGGAGGAGAGCTTATTTATGCATCCTATTTTCCTATGGAGCACTGCATTGTCTGCAAGTCTCCTTACACCTTTATGGTGCTTTCCACAAGAAAAAACTTTACACTCCCACATCTGAATGAAGTCTTTGTGCTTATTTACCCATGCAGGAGAAATAAACATTGAGTACTGGGTTCCCCTTCAGACAACAGCTAACCCGAAGCGATCCCAGCAATCAGCTACAACGGGTATTGTCAAAATCAGATCATTTTTTAAAACGATTCAAAACCATAAAAACGAATTTCCTCACTTAATTTTATAACTAATATCTCATGACTTTTATAAACATTTACCTCACGGCATGGCCCCAACACACAGTGATTGATTTCAGATCTCAGTGCCACATATATGAACTTGGCGCAGACAAGCCAGTTCTAGATAGCTTCTGAGAAATGTAGAATGCACCAGTATGTATGAACCTGTTCTACTGTGGTTCATACATCTTGCACATTGTAGGTGGATCGCAGGGTAAAGTTGTCGCGAAGCCTAAATGTGCTGCATTGTAAGTGTAATGGATGGTGAACTAGAAAAGACTGTACAGAAGTCCTGACAGCTCTGGCCATGCTAACTAATGTTAATTATTAAATTAGAAACAACTAACCTAAGGGAAAGACAGAGGGAGAGAGCTCCCTCTATTTACATCGACACTGCCATAATGTAATTGTGGCTGCCGATGGCTTCCCTAGCAGCCTGGAAGCCTAACAAAGGCTTCTGGGCTGCCTGTGACGTCACTATGGGCAGCCCAGTCACTGTGGGCATGGTTGGCTAAGCGATTGACAGTTGCCATTGAGAGCAGTACTGCTGTTTACTGCTCTCCATTGTAACAGTGATCTAAAGATCACTGATACAAGTCCCCACGTAAACAAAAGTGTAAAAAGTACAAAAAAAGCAAAAAAAAGTAAAAAACAAACACAAAAAATAAAACCACGTACACTGCCCTTTACAAACAGCAATCAACCCCAAAAAAGAGCAAAAATAAATAAAGTACACATATTTGGTATTGCCGCGTGCGTAACGACCTGCCCTATAAGCCATGTTAATTAACCCGCACGTGACCGCCATTAAAAAAAAAAAAACAGTCACAAAATTGAAAACATCAGTTCATTCTGGAACAAAATGCCCTTACATATCTCTGTATAATGAAAAATAAAAAAGAAGATAGCAATACAAAAATATTGTTTTACAGAATAAAAACATTTTTATTTTAAAACGCTTCAGCATAAAAAAAAATATAAAGTTGGGTATCGTCGTTATTGTTTCAACCCACGGAGTAAAACTAACTTGCCCTGTATGCTGCATGGTGAGTGCTGTTAAAAATAAAAAAACACTAATAGGATTGCAGTATTTTCTTCACCCTGGCTTCCAAATAACGGATTAAAAAGTGATCAAAAAGCCTTGTCCCCCCCAACAGGTTTTCCTTTTTGAATAAAAGTGTTTTTATTGTGTAAAAGCAGTAGAACATAAAAAAATATACACTTCCTGTCCTTTCCCACATGCATTCTTGGGTGCTTATATCATGGTAATTCCAAAGGAGGGTAAGGATCCCCTTCCCTGTTCGAGCTACAGACCCATATCTCTCCTCAATACTGATACCAAACTTTTTGCCAAGTTGATAGCGACCAGACTGAATGAGGTGCTAGGGGACTGGATTCTTTTGGACCAGGTGGGCTTTGTCCCTACTAGGGAGGCTAGGGACAATACCCTCAAGACCTTCTCGCTCATACACCAGGCCAGGACGTGCGGGGTGCCCCTTGTGCTGGTATCTTTAGATGCTGAAAAAGCATTTGATAGAGTGGTCTGGGGCTTCTTACGGGCTACCTTGCAAGGGGTGGGAATTGGTCTGCTGATGCTACAGCGTATATTGGCCCTTTATTGTCATCCACATGCTCAAATTCGAGTTAATGGCTTGTGGTCCACTCCCTTCGATATTGATACTAGAACCAGGCAGGGATGCCCCCTTTCTCCTATCTTGTATGTTCTCACAATGGAGCATCTCTTGCAAGCTATAAGAATTAATTCAGATATTCAGGGGTTTGAACATAAGAACATACAATATAAGTGTTCCGCTTTCGCGGATGATCTCTTACTCTACCTCACTCAGCCGACAATTTCCCTGCCGGTTCTGATGAAGGTGCTGGAGATATTTGGGTCCCTGAGCAACTGTAAAGTCAACCTCAAAAAAAGCGTTGCCATGGGCATTAATCTTGAAAGCAGGGAAGTGGAACGTCTAAAGCAGACTTTCCCTTTTGCGTGGGCACAGAAATCCTTTAAATATTTAGGGGTTCTTATCCCAACTGATCTGCAACTCACCTATGAACTGAACTTTGCCCCGCTACTTAGTGTTCTTTCTTCTGACCTGTCGCGATGGGATTTCTCATGGATAGGTCGCATTAATATAGTAAAGATGAACATCCTGCCCCGTCTTCTATATTTGTTCCAGGCGATCCTCATCCTCCTCCCCAGATCCTTCAGAATTCTCCAGAAGAATATTAGCTCTTTTGTCTGGGCCAATAAAAAACCCAGAATAGCCAAGAGCACTCTCGTCAGATCGAGGGGGGGGGGATGACCCTCCATATTAAAGCTTACTATTGGCGGCCTCCGGTTAGGATGGGGCTGGTTTTCTCTGGTTGCTCAAAACTTTGGGTCTTCCTGAAGGTTTCTGTGGAGGGGTTCCCCTAAGGGCGTTTTGGTGGCTGGGTTGATCTTCTCCCTAGGCCAGGTAATGCTTTTTCCCCTGGTTTCTCATACTACCCCTTATCTGGAGGGGGGGTATGGGGCATGGGGTTTTTTAAAAATCTAAGGGTCCTTGATGCGGTCTGTGGGAACCCTGCACTCGCCATGTTTGGCCTTGTCAGGTTTCGGGCCCCTCATATTCCAGACCTTCTCAGCACTCACTTTAAGTTGGGAAGATGTAGCGTGGTGGTGGGGAAGGTCGTTTGGATGGCTGCAGATGATGAAAATGCTACTTCTACACGCAAATAATGTGAACTCCCTATAACTTGACTTTTCGGGCCCTTGCACTTGCGACAAACCCCCGCCCCTTTCCTTTTCACAATTTACCGCCTTTTTGTGCGGGGCTCACCACTCAGCCCCCTCTCTCAATCGGGGGGAAGGGGAAACAGAGACCTCTATCAGAGAGGATTGGCAAAGCTTTAATTAGCATTTAAGCTTTCGTTTTCCTGTTTTTAAGAGTTAAATTTCAAAATAATTTCCGCTGGTATAGGTCCCTATTCGTTGCATGGCTTTTTCCCGCTGTCCCCCCTAGTGCTGGAGATGGGGTCGAGCCGAGAAGCATGGTCGATTTGGTGGGGGTTTTCCGGTTTTCTCTCCTTTCTGGGAAGGGATTTTTATCAAAACGTAAGGGGATACAACTCAGAACGCCCCGAAGTTTGCTCTTGTCCCCTGGGCCCCAGGCGACTCTTATTTAAGGGGGATATTATTGTTTTTTTGCTGCAGCACTAGAGTTTTAAACCCGAGGTTTTGGGGGTCAAATGCCCCCCCCCCCTTTCTGCTTGGTTTTTAAGGGGGTTTCTTTTCTCCGTGTATGGAGGAACTGAGGCAAAATAGCATACAGGGTAGAGAGAAAAATGGTGGAGTGTGGGGTGGGTGGATTGCCTTTACAGCCTAACCGGAGTTTGCTTCATGTGTATGATCGCCTGGACGGGGGTGTAGGCGAGTAGCCTTCTCTCCAGGATGACGTGTTTGGGCGGCTCCCCCCCTATCTGCCTTAGCATGGGCCCCCCCCTTTGGGGATCCACACTTGCGGTATGCCGATTGCACTTGGACTATTTTCTTATGGACGACAAAATATTAATTTGTCTTTTCTTTTTTTTACTCTGTTCATTGTTGATTTTTGTGGCTATCTCATACTTAGGAGCTTACTTTTTGTATAGCTTATACAATCATTTCTCAGTTATTATTATATCTTATAAGTGCTTTGACATTGTACCCTGATTGCTACTGTATCGGGTTATATTGTTTGATCTATGGTTATGTGCGATGTAAACTGAGTACATTTATTGCTCATACTGTTTTCTTAATAAAGCTTTTGGAATGAGAAAAAAAATACAAATTGGGTATCGCTGTAATCGTATTGACCTACTGAGTAAAGCTAATATGTTAGTTATACCACATGGTGACCGCTGTAAAAAATAAAAATAAAAAACACTACCAGGATTGCTGTATTTTATTCAAAAAACGCCCCACAAAAACCTTAATAAAAAGTGATCAAAGCATCATATGAACCCCATAATGGTACTAATAAAAAGTCAACTCATCTCCCAAAAAACAAGCCCTTACTCAGCTCCATATACAGAATGGCTATAAGACTATGATAAAATAAAAAAAAAGTACTTCTATTGTGTAAAAGTAATAAAATATAAAAAACTATATAAAATCTATATAATTGTAAATCGCATAGTAAAGTTATCATGTCATTTATACCACATTTTGAATGTTGTAAAAATGAAGCCCAAAAACCATGGCAGAACTGCATTTTCCCCCCATTTTCATGGCCAAATGCTAAAAAAACAGTGGAACACCTGTGGGCCCAAATTGCACAATACACCCCAACATGAGATCCATGAGGGGTGCTGAAACAAAAATGTGGTGACTTCTGGAAGGTTTCACCTATTCTGGTACTTTGGGGGCTTTGCAAATTCGACATGTCACCCACCAAAATCTGCCTCCCAAAAGCCAAATAGCGCTCGCTCCCTTGTACGTTCTTCCATGTGCCCAAACAGCAGTTTACACCCACATATACAGTGTTGCCAAACTTGGAAAAAATTGCGTAAGAAAGTTTGGGGTGCTTTTTTTCAGCTAAAATTGCAACATTTTCAGCTAAAATTGCAAATTGTTGGAAAAAAAATTGTGAAACACCTGTGTGGTTGATGTACTCACTACTCCACTTGATATATTCCTTAAAGGGGTTGTCTCACTACAAAGAATAGCTTTCAAAATGTAGGGAACACTAAATGAAGATGTTTTCCAAATATATTGCTTTGTTCATCTTTTTTGTTAAGGAGCTACAAGTGATTTTATCACCTTCTGAGGGCCCTCAGGTTTCCCAAGTGACCGACTTGTGTACTTCTTCTCCCCTGATGTTTGTTCTATCTGATAACAGGGAGTGACGTCATCACACAGGTCCAGGTTGCAGCCCGCAGTGTGAGAGCTTGTGTGTTATCTGATCTTTCAGACAAAACACAGTAATTAGCTCAGAAGCTTATCCGGACCTCAGAGAAGGTAATTTATTTAATCTAGACTAATAGACAGAATTCTGCATACATGGAGCTCATATGTTAATTACAGACAGCTTGACCAGGAAGTGACAGAGCAAAGCAGCATTATTTCATTCATGCATCCTTTGAAATTTCACCTTCACTTTGCTTTAATTTCCATGAAACACCCAGTGGGTTAATACATAGTTAAAGGGGGGTGCAGAGAACGCAGTCGCTACCAGATCATGCGGCCTGAGGAGGCCCAAAAAACTTCTGCCACATAGGAAGACACCAGTATTCTAAATAACAAATGGTAGCTGAGGGTCCCTATTCCACTTTTTTGCATTGGGACCCAGGGGCTTCAAGTTACACCTCTGAGTTAATAAACTTTCTAAATGCTGTTTTGAATACTTTAAGGAATGTAGTTTCTTGGAGTAATTTATGGGGGTATCTAACATACAGGCCCTTCAATGCCACGTCAGAACTGGACACTAAAAAAATCTATGTTGCAAATTTTCTTGAAAATATAGAACATTACTACTAAATTTCTACATCCCCTAATGTTGTAAAAAATAAAATGACATTTACAAAATGATAACAACCTATAGTAGACACATGGTAGATGCTAGTTATAAACTATTTTTTGTGGAATAACTATGTCTTACATGTAAACATTTTGAACTTTGGAAATGGCAAATTTTTCAAAGTTTTCCTGATAATTTGGTATTTTTCACAAATAACCAAGGATTGTATGGACCAAAATGTCTTACTAACTTAAAGCACAATCTGTCATGAGAAAATCTCTGACTGTAGTCATTGTACAGCTTGTCTAGCAATGTAAATTTGGTGTGCCCTCAAAATAACTGAACACCCAGCCATAAATGTCTAAACCGCTGGCAACAAAGTGAGTACACCCCTATGTGAAAACTGACAAATTGTGCCAAATTTTCCATTTTCCCTCCATGGTGTCATGTGACTCGTTAGTGTAGCAAGGTCTCAGGTGTGCATGGGGAGCAGATGTGTTAAATTTGGTGTTCTCACTCTCACACACTCTCATACTGGTCAATCTGACACTTCATGGCAAAGAACTCTCTGAGGATCTAAAAAAAGAATTGTTGCTCTACATACAGATGGCCTAGCTATAAAAATATTGCCAACACCCTGAAACTGAGCTGCAGCACAGTGGCCATGACAATACAGAAGTTTAACAAGACAGGTTCCACTCAGAACAAGCCTCCCCATGGTCATTCAAAGAAGCTGAGAGTACCTGCTCAGCGTCATATCCAGAGACTTTCTTTTTAAAATACATGTTTGAGTGCTTCCAGCATTGTTGCAGAGATTAAAGGGGGTGGGGGTCAGCCTGTCAGTGCCTAAATCATATGCCGCACACTGCATCAAATTGGTCCCAGAAGGAAGCCTCTTCTAAAGATGATGCACAAACAGTTTGCTGAAGACAAGCAGACTAAGGACATGGATTACTGGAACCATCTCTTGTGGTCTGATGAGACTTATAAATAAACTTATTTGGTTTAGATGGTGTCAAGCATATGTGGTGGCAACCAGGTGAAGACTACAAAGACAAGTGTGTCTTGCCTACAGTCATACATGGTGGTGGGAGTGTTATGGTTTGGGGCTGCATGAGTGCTGCCGCCTGTGGGGAGCTACAGCTGATTAAGAGAACCATTAATGCCAACATGTTCTATGACATACTAAAGCCGAACATGATACCCTCCCTTCGGAAACTGGGCCGCAGGGCAGTATTCCAACATAAAAACAACCCCAAACACATCTCCAAGATAACATCTGCCTTGCTAAAGCAAATGAGGGTAAAGGTGCAGGACTGGCCAAGCAGACCTAAACCCTATTGAGCATCTGTGGGGCATCTTCAAAAAAAATAGAAAACAGAGAGCATACTTACTTCTTGGACACTCTCATTCCATTTCAGAGGCTGTCCCAGTATTCTTGGCTGTAGGTGTGAATGTTCATTGTTCATGTGACAGGTGCAGCCATTCACAGGCTATAGTGGTCACGTGCACTGTCAATGAAGTGAGAGCATCCAAGAGGTAAGCATTCTTCCTGTCTACTATTTTTAATCATGCCCTGACAGATGAATGAGCATTCTGAAGTGTCAGAACAGCCGTTTAATTAATGGTATACTTAAAGGGGTTTTCACATCACAAGCTTTCACAGACTTTAGCTGTTTCTCTGTCTCTTACAGCTTCAAATCCAGGGATGGGTCTCTCCTCCCAGTAGGTGTGTCTCATCTCCCAGTAGGCATGTCTTCCCTCACTGGTGACACCATCATTCTGTGTGAGCAGTGTAAGGGAGAGGATGTCACCGCTCTCCAGACCTCCTGCAGTGGTCAGTTCACATATCTGCAGAGTTGTCACCTCTTTTCACAAGCTCCTTGTAACTAGAACACCTGCATTGTTGTAAACAGTTATACATAAATACTGAAATGATGATACAAATGTGAGGAATGCAGTGTATAAGGCAGTGTATAATGCTGTGTTATAAAGGTGATGGGAGCAGACTGTGTAAGGCTGTGTTATATGGGGGGAAAGTGAATCTAGCAGCTACAGACTCAGTAATTGCCCAGGTCCTTCACAAAGAGCTGGGAGATGAGCATAGGGGAGCTCAGACAGCTTTTATTACACAGCCAACAACCAGCACAGAAAGCTGAGGCAGCTAGCTTTACTTTAATTTTCCACAGCTCAGAGGGCAAAGTGCAGGCAGCCAATTACAGCACAGGGGGTGTGTCCCATTCAGGGGGCATTTCCCAACAGGCTGAACTAAATATAAGTCAACCAATCACAGCAAAGGGAGAGTGGTCCGACCTTAGGCTGATGATTTAGCTCTAGACACACACAGATCAGCTCATACCTTCTATACTAAATGATTTTTATTAATGCAAACCAATTGCAAAAGTGCTTATTTTATTGTCCCCATCATTACAGATATGATCTTTGTAGCGAGAAAACTCCTTTAATCAAGCCTAATGGTCATTTTGGAATTACTCTTAAATGACTTCATATCCATGGTCTTGGAGGTATGTGCCCCTTATATTTTAAAGGCCTATTACACATACTGATTCTGAGTAGTCATAGGAACTCTAGTTCCTAATAATTATCCTATTTTAAAGGCCTTGTGTGTAAAGCAAAAAAATTTACTATAATTTTCCACAAAAAAAATGATAAATTATAGCGGAAATCTTCACCAGCCCACAGCTGCCATAAATTTTAGTTTCTAGTCCATGAACAGCCAAAACGTGTGTCAAATGTATCAAGAGGTCTGCATCTTATGCTAGCACTTTTTACATTAAGTCCAAGTCCATAAAATGCCAATACAGTATTAATAGATTCTTTCCCTCAGTTTTAAGATGCTCAGTGTCACGATGCCCATGCTCCCGTCCTGGCTGGCACTCACTTCTCCCCACTCCTGCTCCTCTCCCAGTCTCTGTCCATGGCCAGTATATGCAGACTGATACCTTAGGGTACATGCGTACAAGCTCCTTAAGATTTATAGGGCCAGAACATCCCTGACCTCCAATAGCTGGTCATCTGCCCCTTTATTAGGTCACTTCCCCCTGCACCTACTGCTAGATTGTTGGTGTTCCTGCCCTGGTGTTTGTGCTATCCTGCTGTATTCTGTGTTTCCCGGTTTTGACCTCTGCTTCGGACTTCTAACTACTCTTTGCGTGCCACCCACCCTGACCTTCTTGCCTGTGACCTAACTACACCTCTGCCTGCTCCCTATGTGCTTCATGGGCACTCCAGCACTACATCTCTCACAGTAACCCAGCGGATCCATGACCTGCCTGTGACACTCAGTCAAGGAAACTGAGAAGGATTTCTTCAGATGACATTAGAAGAGCTCTTGAAGCTCCAAAAATTGAAAAGACTAAGGGCATGTCACCACGGCACCGGCCGCAAACTAACACACCGGGGCGCTATGGATAAACCGACCAGTATTTGTCCTCTGCCGTGGGGATGAGCCCTTAGGCCTCATTCACATCACGTTTTGGCAGCCCATTCGTGGTATCGGTAGAAATCAATGGCATCGTCTTAAACATTGCAGCAGAACTCTACGGAACACCCACAGATTTCTGCTATGTGTTTCACTTTCCTCTTGACACATTTTTTTTACTGTTTTTTAAGATGGGGATTAGGTGAAATTATTAAGGCTCTGCCTCCTGGCTTCCATCATGTTGCTCTGAATATATGCAAATAAGGAACAGAACATGGTTTTTTGGGGAATCCTTGTTGATAAAAATACACACTGCAATTCACAATGAGAACTGCAGCATGTATTCCTATTGAAAATAACTGGACATCATATGGGTGATTTTTCATGCAAATTTTTGTGAGGCAAAATGTGCCAAAATATGCATCAAAACAATGCTGTGGGAACATACACTTATGCACCAATAGTCTCTGGAGAGGTAAAACAAAACTTCATATTTACAATCATCAAAGGGTAAATGCAAAATGACAGAACACAGGAATAAACCGACAGAGCTCACAGAAGAAATTTGGAATGACCATCTCAGAGTCATGACCTCAAGCTCCTTGAAATGCTGTGGTGTTATCAGAAGCAGGCCATTAAAGGAAGTGATTCAAAGGAATAAACATAAACTACAAGTTTTGTCAAGAGGAATGTGCTGAAATACTGCTGCACGAGCCTGATAAGCTGCTACAGAACATTTGGTTGATGTTATTGGTAATAAAGGATGTTACATTAGTTACTAAATATAACATCTCACATACTTCACCAACCATGACCTGACTGGTCACTTCTAGCCACAGATCCACAGATAATATACTGACAAACTGCATGCCTATGTATACACATCATATGTTAAAATGCCATCGAAAATCCGACGTCAGTTTAACATGGACAGACCGCGTTTTTTGGCGAAGATTTGCCCTAAAAACTGCAGTCGGTTTACGGATTTGCCGTCGGCCCCGTACATTAAATGTATGGGAATCCGACTGCAATCCAGTGGAAGATCCAACAGGTTTGAAAATCCGCCATAATCTAGCGGATTTTAACGACCAAAAAATATTCCTGTGTAGACTCGCACACTATTTATATTGTGTCTATGGGCACAGGATTACAGTCGGATTTTCGGTGGATTGGTAATACTGAATATGGCAAAAATACGACTGAAAACCAGTGCTGTGTAGACATTGCCTAATTCAAAAGCAAGGAAATTATTTTCAAACATAAAATATCAGCCATAACATTTAAGTAAGATTATTTCATGGCAATGGCACTATTGGAGGGGTGGGATATCTTAGGCAGCAAGTAAACAGTCAGTTCTTAAAGCTGATTTGGAAGCAGAAAGAATGGACAAGTATGAGCTTCTGAAACCAGTTCCATATTGTGAACGCTATGCGACTGGGCCAGAGTATCAGCAAAACAGCAGGTTTTATGGGTTGGTCTTGGCATGCAGTGGTTATTACTTATCACCATTAGTCCAAAGAAGGATAAAATGTAAACTGGCGACAGGATCATAGACACTCAGTGGGACATGTATGAAAACTGTCTAGGTCTAAGACTTTCTTTGTTGCTCATAGCAACTAATCAGAGCTCCCCTTTCATTTTTTCAGAGCACTATATGAAGTGAAAGGGGAGCTCTGAATGGTTGCTATGGGCAACAAGGAAAGTCTTACATGAGGCCCTCAATGCTCACTGATATATGTTGGAAGCAAAGGCTAGCCTGTGTGGTCCAATCCCACAGAAGAGCTTCTGTCTGCAAAATGTAATGAAGACTACAATAGAAAGTGTCAGAACACTCAGTGCATTACAACTTTGTATGGGGCTGTGCAACCCCAGACTGGTCAGAATGCTCCCTGTCCACTGAAAGGGCCTACAGCAGCCACAGGAGCGTCAGAACTGGACCATGGAGAAATAAAAGGTGGTCTGGTATGATGAATCATAATATCTTTTATATTATGTGCATATAAGGGTGCGTGTGCATCACTTATGAAGTGAGTAGATGGCACCAGGAGGTACAATATAGGGCGTGTCACCACTGGAACAGTGATTGTCTCACAATCATGTAAGCTAAGAACAATCAAGTTCCAGCTATGCTGGAATGGTGGTGGGAGGAGAGGTTAGTACAGGGCCATCTTTCCATTGGGCACATGAGGCAGTTGTCCGGAGGCCCCATAAGTATAGGGGCCCCAAGTGGTGGAATACAAGAAACATGTTTATGTGTTTTTATGATGTGCAAACAGTTAAAAACCATGGTGGAGAAGGGAGCCAAGAGCTCCCTGCCCTGCCAAATATTCTTGTAGGCTGCCGGTGTCCACACATAATTGGCGTGATAATATGGGTGTGCTTGGGTTAGGTGGGACTCGAGGCAGGCCAAGTGTGATATCATGTATTTGGCAGGACCCACTGCAGTGCTTTCCCAGGGGCCCATAATTCTATTAAGACGGCTCTGGGTTAGTACTGGTTACTTTTCTCTTTTATAGCAACGGGGAGGAGGGCTAGGCTTTTCTAGCACATTTAAAAAGCACATTTAAAAAACTCTTTAAGGATCAGTCTACTTTTTTCTTTTTCATCTCTTTGCATTCCAGGAGCTACAATAGTCTTACATTTTCCATCAAAATTGATATTCTATAAATTTTTTTTGCAGGACATGTTATATTTTTATGGCTGCCAGTCAGTGTACTATATAATGTAATGAGAAACGAAAAAAAAGTTGCCTTTCCTCTCTCTAGTCAAAGAAATTTCTGTTTATGTAAAGCATTGTGAGAGGTAAAGTTTTTGCCTCCAGGCACAAGGGTCCTAGGTTCAAATCCCTACAGAAACCAAACCTGTGTTTTTTTTTCTCTCTTTATCAATGCACCTAGCTCATTGAGGTTTCTTTTTATTTATTTGCACTGTTTGACTAATTATTAAGGAATACAGCGGACGGGAGTAGAGTGACAGCACCTGGGGTTTGAACAAACAGTAAATGCCTGAGAGGAGAGGTGATGTCTGAGCATGTCTGGTGAGGACTGAGGAGCTATCAGCCTTGGTCGTATCCCCTGGAGATGAGCTATAAACAATGGATCACTAAAGGAGCAGTTAAAACAAAAACGGTGCAGAATTTTTAATAATAATGAATGGTGAAAATATTTGTTATTTCATTTGCAAGCTTCCCACATCAATTTTATTTCGTGTCAAAACCCCTTTAAAGGGGTGTTCCCACCATAGATTTTAATGGCATATTGCTAGCATATGCCATCTAAATCTAGTAGTATGGGAGTTCCGAGTAGAGCTGAGCAGTGTGTCCAGCTCTGCTGAGAACTCCCATAGAACAGAATGGAGAGCCGTGTGAAAGTGTGACTGACTCGCCAGCCTGCTCTGTAACTTTAGGAGGCTCATTCCCAAGATAGGTGTGGGTCTTTATGCTAGTGTTATGCCCTCAAAGTCTATAGTGGGAACATTCCTTTAAATACCCTGCTCCTGACACACAGTCCAGACTGACTAGCAGAGGTATTCTACCTACCAATAACATGTTTTTTTTTCTGCAAATCCGCTGGCCTCCTGTTCAAAGGACAACTGGATGCACATTTCTCTGCTTGATGGCACATGATACAGCATCCCTTCTAAATGGTAGCAACAGCCACATGGTGTGAGATAGGCTGTCTTTGGCTAACACATCATTGCACCTTAGCAGAGTTGACTTTCCAACACTTGGAAAATGCTCTCTGGTAACCTTTGGTCTTTTGACCACAAGATATCCATACATACAGGAAGTGGCAGCATGGTATATTTAGTCATTTTATACTTAATCAGTGGGGATCACTATGCGGGCACATAATGTAGATTATCCATACTATGAATATACTTTTTTGTTGTATATAGAATTGATAGAGTACTATAACAAGGTAACAAAGTACAGTATGTATACCTGCCTGCATAGCGATCCCCACTGCCCACTGTGCTGTCTCTCTTTGTGCTGTGGAAGGACAATGCCAGGACGATTGACCAAGTTAGTCTATGTGGATTACTATGCAGATAGATAATACAAATTATGCATTGTCTACACAAGAGCTATAAAGCTGTATATATACTTTTTATATAGCTCTTTAAATTCTATATCACATATAGTGCACAGGAGTAGGCTGAGAGCACCTTATAGGAATAGTCTATTTTTTCTGTTCGAGGTGGCTTTCCATTCTCTTTACTCACTGGTTCCTTTTGCTTCCCTTTCAGGTAATGATACAACTGAATGGTAAAAAGGGTCAGCTCTGGTTGTAATATAGGCGTTCATGAGCGGTTGTTTTTTTTTTTTTTTTTTTTGTGTTGTTATTTCTGTGATATTAGTAATATAACACTAATTTTAAATATTTCTGGACCCCATATGCATCTTATGTACTTCAAAACGATTACAAATAAACAGCTAAAGTGGTTTTCCCATCTGGTTTATTCAAAGAGCCTGCTCTTCACAGCCAGCTTCAGGTTCCCATTTCCTGTTCAGACTGTGGATGGTTCCATAGTTCTCTGCTATTCCTAGCTGAACCTGTTAGAGAGACATTGGAATGGATTTAACAGCAGGGGACAAGGCTTCAGAACTTTCTCATTAAGAAAGAGTAGCACATAAGATCCAGCAGGAAGTGATGTCACCATCCTGACCAGGTCTGTAAGAGCAGAGAAAGATGGTCTGCAGCCTAGGACACCTTCTTTAAACAAGCAGGAGATAAGAAATGCTGTAACTCTGAAAGGAAGCAAAATCCAAACAACATAGTATTTGGTAATAATCCTTATTTACCTCTGCCTACGTATTTTAAACAAATCAGTGAGATGGGAATACTCCTTTAATTACCTATTGTTTCTATCCTATACTCAGGGTCATTTCTAAGGGCGGGTCAGGCGGGCAGTTGCCGCAGCGCCACTCACCAGAGGGGGCCACAGCCGCCGCCCGGCCAGTCATTACTATCTGACTCTAAGGGTAAATTCACACGGTTTATTTTGGGATGCATTTTGCCACGTATTGAGAGCGTACTGTGCTCTAGTATGAGCGAAATGTGCCCCAATCATTACGGTAATCCTCTTAGAGAACTATGGCTTATGCCTCCTCTCCCCGCGCGTACAATATGATCGTATTGTATGAGCGGGGAGATAATTGACGTAATTAAATCACGGTGCTTACACGCCGTGAGTAATGAAAGTCTATGGGGCCGTCGGGCTGCTGGCCACCCCGCGTCTCGTGCTCCCGAACACCCGGCGTAATTGCAGGCCATACTGTACACCCTGCAATTAGCTGTGTGAACATAGTCTAACGGTCGTTTTAAACTGGCTGCATAGAGTTAGCAGCTGCACACTAGCTGTGCAGCTGCTTCAACAGGGAGAAGGCAGAACGGTTCGTTACCGTCCTTGCCTTCTCGATTGCATATATAGTGCGAAATTCTAAAGCGCACTGTGCCGGCCTCCATTCACTTTCGCTTGTGCCGGGAAGAAGTGGCATGTCACTTCTTTCTACCAGCGTGTACTGTGCACCAGGTAAAACCTCTGCTTATCTTAGCCTCAATGAAAGCTCTGATTTTACCATAATTGCGGGTCGTACTTTGGGTGTATTGTGATTGGTTGTGAGCGGGCACAGGCCACAAGAAGTCACAAACATTTGTGCAAATGAGTCTTGTGCAAAAGTTTGCAACTTTTGTACAACAGAAGGCTGGCATATGTAACTATTCCTACTAAAATACATTCTGAATATCACATTATTTGACTTTTGTTTTGGTAACTGCACTGCTACCGTAGGCAGAGTTCTATTTCATTATGTTAAAATACCATTGTTTTTAAACCTAGCCAGCATTATGTCACAGTAGCGTTGGTCATTTTTCCTAGGTATAGTGCTATTGTAATAAAATCATAATAGTGTTTGCCTAGATTCCTAGGCAGGATTCAATTTTAATCATGTCAAAATAATACCATTTGTCTTTAAACCTAGTACTGTTAGGGCATGTCCCCACGGCACCAGTTTGTTGCCAGTTTTTCAGACGGTTTGCGGTTTTGCAAACCGTCTGAAAAACCGGATGCAAACTTTTATATGGGGCTCTATGGAAAACCCATGCAGGAGTCTCCACTGCACGCCAGCCGCCTAAAAAACATTCTACATGTTCATGCTTCCGTCGGTTTTCAGACGGAATATGAACAAGTGAATGTGAAGGGGGAGGGCTTTTCACCACTAATCGCGTCCTCCTGTGGCCGAGTGCACGGCACAAAAACTGGACAAATACCGGTCAAATAAACCGACCGGTATTTGTCCTGTGCCGTGCAAATGGGCCCTTCAACTTTTTTCCTCGTCCAAGTCCTATTGTGATGATGTTATCATAGCATACGTCTTCATTTTTCTGTTGTGTTATGATGTTACAGTAGTCCCATTTATACATTGTGTTTTTTTACTATATGAAGAATTCTATTGGAAAGATGTAACAAACATGTTTGTTATTATGCCGTCTATTTTGAATATGTGACAATTGTGTCAGTTTGTATCTGCAACAAAGTGCATACACTGACATTCTGTTCTACATAGTGACTTGCATTCATAATAGAAGCCACTGTAAGGGCAGGAGTAGTGGATCCACTGGACCACCTCAAGCGGTGGTACAGACCACGCCAGGGAGCGGAGTCTAAGTGGGTCCCGGTGTTCACCATAGCCCGCCGCAAAGCAGGATGGACTTGCTGCAGCGGAATTCCACCATGTTGCTACCAGGTCGATGTGACTTGCTTGCGCAGGCAGCCGAGGTGCAGAGAGGTACAAGATGTAAGGCAAACTCGTAGTGGGGAATAGGCAGGAAGGTCAGGACAGGCGGCGAAGGTTCGTGGTCGATAAACGGAAGCAGACGGTACGGTACATGGAAACACGGACAAGGCTTCTAGGAATGCTTTCTCAATAGGCTAAACGCACTAAAGATCCGGCAGGGATCAGTGGTATCAGTTTATAGAAGCCTATAGCTCCGGCATGTTATCAGTCTACAGAACCCTATAGCTCCGGCATGTTATCAGTCTACAGAACCCTATAGCTCCGGCATGTTATCAGTCTACAGAACCCTATAGCTTTGCCAAGGTATCAGTCTGTAGAATCCTATGGCTCCCCTTAGTATCAGTCTGTAGAATCCTATGGCTCCCCTTAGTATCAGTCAATAGAACCCTATGGCTCCCCTTAGTATCAGTGTACAGAATCCGTGGTGGTATTGGTCCCTAGAACCCTATTGCTCCGCTGTGTTATCAATCTATAGAACCCGATGGTTCCCTGTAGTATCAATCTATAGAACCTTAGGGCTCTGACGGGGTAGCTCTCTATTGAACCCTATGGCTCCATCGTGGTATCAGTCTACAGAACTGTAGGACTCAGCTGGGGTAGCTCTGTATATAACCTCATGGTTCTGTCGTGGTATCAGTCTATAGAAGCCTATGGCTGCCCAAAGAATTAATCTATAGAACTGTATGGCTCCACCATGGTATCAGTCTATAGAAGCCTATGGCTTTGCTGTGTTATCGGTCTAAAGAACCATAGGGCTTCGCTATGGTATCTCTCTACAGAACCATCAGTCTATGGAACCCTATGGCTCCCTGTAGTATTAGTATATAGAACCCTATGGCTCCACCAGAGTATCTCTCTATAGAATCCTAAGGCTCAGCCATGATATCAGACTATAGAAGACTGTGGCTCTGGCATAATATCGGTCTACAGAACCCTATGGCTCTGCCATGGTACCTCTCTATAGAACCCTGTGGCTCCGCTGTGGTATCGGTCTATAGAACCCTATGGCTCTGTTGTGGTATCAGTCTACAGAACCCTATGGCTCCGACGGGGTATCTCTATATAGAACCCTATGGCTCCGCCAGGGTATCAGACTAAAGAAGTCTATAGCCCTGGCATGGTATCAGTCTTCAGAACCCTATGGCTCTGGTGTGGTATTGGTCTAGAGAACCCTATGGCTCCGCCATGTTACCTCTCTGTAGAGCCCGGTGGCTCCTCTGTGGTATCAGTCTATAGAACCCTATGGCTCTGTTGTAATATCAGTCTACAGAACCCTATGGCTTCGCCGGGGTATCTCTATATAGAACCCTATGGCTCCCTGTAGTATCGGTCTATAGATCCCTATGGCTCCCCTGTAGTATCAGTGTTTAAAAGCCTATGGCTCTGCTGTGGTATCAGTCTATAAAAGCCTATAGCTCCCCATAGTATCGGGCTATAGAACCCTATGGCTCTGCCGTGGTATCAGTCTACACAACTTTATGGCTTTGCTGTGGTATCGGTCTATAACATCCTATGGCTCCTCTTGGTAATGATCTGCAGAACCCTATGGCTCTGCCATGGTATCAGTCTATAGAATCCTCAGCTCCCCACAGAATCTATCTATAGAACCCAATGGATCCCCATAGTATCAGTCTATAGAACCCTACGGCTCCCTGGAGTATCGGTCTACAAAACCCTATGGCTCCGCTGTGGTATCTATGGAAGTATATTGCTTCACCTTGGTATTGGTCTACAGAACTGGGGTAGTGCTCTATAAAACCCTATAATTTTGCTATAGAAGCCTATGGCTCTGCTGTGATATTGGCCTACAAAAACAAAGGGCTCTGCCGTGGTATCTCTATAGAAGCCTATGGCTCTGCTCTTGTATCTCTATAGAAGCCTATGGCTCTACCGTGGTATCAGTCTACAAAAACAAAGGGCTTTGCTGGGGTAGCTCTATATAGGACCCTATGGTTCTGCCGTGGTATCTCTATAGAAGCCTATGGCTCTGCCGTTGTATCTCTATAGAAGCTTATAGCTCCTCCATTTTATAATTCTATAAAAGCCTATGGCTCTGCCATGGTATCGGTCTCCAAAAACATAGGGATCTGCTGGGGTAGCTCTCTATAGGACCCTATGGCTCAGCCATGGTATCTCTATAGAAGCCTATGGCTCCGCCGCGGTATCAGTCTACGAGAACATAGGGCTCAGCTGGAGTAGTTCTCTATAGGACCCTATGGCGCCGCCATGGTATATCTATAGAAACCTATGGCTCCACCATGGTATCAGTCTATGAGAACATAGGGCGCCGCTGGGGTAGCTCTCTATAGTATCCTATGGCTCGGCCGTGGTATCTCTATAGAAGCCTATGGCTCCACCATGGTATCAGTCTATGAGAACATAGGGCTCCGCTGGAGTAGTTCTCTATAGGACCCTATGGCTCCGACGTGATATATCTATAGAAGCCTATGGCTCCGCCATGGTATCGGGCTACGAAAACATAGGGCTCCACTGGGGTAGCTCTCTGTAGAACTTATGGTTCTGCTGTGGTATCTCTCTAGAAGCCTATGGCTCCACCGTGGTATCTCTATAGGACCTTATGGCTCTGCCGTGGTATTGTAGCTCTCTACAGAACTCTATGGCTCGGCCGTGGTATCGCTAATAGGACCTTATGGCTCTGCTGTGGTATCGTAGCTCTCTACATAACCCTATGGCTCAGCTGTCTTATCTCTAATAGGACCTAGGCTCGCCTGGTATCTCTATAGGACCCTATGGCGGCGTGGTATGGTGCTCTCTAAAGGACCATGGTCGGCATGGTATCGTTTCTCTCTATAGGACCCTATGGCTCGGCCGTGGTATCTCTATAGGACCCTATGGCTCGGCCGTGGTATCTCTATAGGACCCTATGGCTCGGCCGTGGTATCGTAGCTCTCTACATAACCCTATGGCTCAGCTGTCTTATCTCTAATAGGACCCTATGGCTCGGCCGTGGTATCTCTATAGGACCCTATGGCTCGGCCGTGGGATCTCTATCAGGACCCTATGGTTCGGCCATGGTCGCGTGTCTCTCTCTAGGACCCTATGGCTCCTCTGGGGTCTCGCTATAGGACCCTATGGCTCGGCCGTGTTCTATAGACCTAGGCTCGGCCGTGGATCTATGACCCTATGGCTCGGCCGTGGTATCCATTAAGATACTCTTTGCCATGCATCCTAACAGATAGCAGCAATGTAGCCCTAAAACCTGTCACTCTTCAAGCTAGAGCCCTCATGGATACAATACTGTACATAGTCAGCTGGAGACAAGTCACACAGCAGCATTCCTACAGCCCTCCATCCTCCAGCTGATGCGACGCTCTGGAACACTCTTCTAGTCTCTACTATTACTCTAGAGTGTCACGTACCATCGAGTCGCGCCGCCGCGGTGCACTGTGGGATTGTGGAGGTCCGTAGTTGGGAGGGGCCCGGATTCCAAAGTAGAGCGGCACCGTGATACCAGCGGCCGGTGTGTCCAGGCGGAAGCTGCCAGTGTCGTGCAGTCAGGTGAGACGGCGGCTGCAGTTCTCGGCTTGTGAGCGGTACCAGCGCTCCATCTGCTGTAATGAATGCAGGGGAGAGGTGTAGACATTGCATCCTCAGGTCTTCCTGCTCGTGTATTGCAGGGGCTTGTCCTGTGTATATGAATGGATGTGAGGGCAGCCCTGTGTGGCCATATCTTATACAGGCTGCTCAGGACCCTCCGGATCACCCTGATCCTAGAAATCATTGGGGTGCGTTCCCTTCTCAGCCAGCTATATTATGGTAATAGGAAGGTTCCCAGGCGAGTGACGAATGAGCTGTCACCATGGACTCAAGCGTGGCTAGAATGTTATATTCACACTGTTGAATCCATGTGAAATCCACACCTGTAATCTGGACGAGCGTGGATTTTGGATGTGGATTTGACGCTGATGTTCGGAATGAGATTTTCAGCCTCCTATAATGTGAGATGAGATTTCTGCCTTAAAGGCTATGGTCACACGGCTTAAACTGGGACGTATCTCGCTCAATAAGGCAAGCGGGGAGAGAAGTGACATGTCAATTATTCACGGTGTATATGCGCCGAGAATAATGAATGTCTATGGGGCCGGTGGGCTGCCGACCCCCACCCCCTCTTCCGAGCACTCGGCGTAATTGCGGGCGAAGTACGTCTCGCAATTATTGCCGTGTGATCCTAGCCAAAGGGGTTTGCTGCAAAGACATTTCATGCCTGGCTTCTCCTGATTCAGCTCTGTGTGCGCTCAGGAGGGGGCGTGTATGATTAGTTTGAACTGCATATCTTGTGACCCAGCAGGCTTGACATCACCATGCCTTTTCCCACAGTGTGCTCACTGAGTGGTTAGCACTTCTGCCTTTCAGCATAAGGGCCCTAGGTTCAAATCCCTGCACGAACCAAATCTGTGGATTTTTTCTCTCAATGCACAGACCTGATTGAGGTTTCTTTTTTATTTATTTGCACTGTTTGACTAATTACTAAGGAGTACAGAGGACAGGAGTAGAATGAAATTGAACATTCGCTCAGCAGTGAATGTGTGTGATTACTAGGCAGGGAATGGACTGACAGCAGTTGCCAGAGAGGAGAGGTGATGTCTGAGCATGTGCGGCTAGGACTGAGGTGCTCTCGTCACTGGTCGTATCTCCTGGATAAGAGCTGTACATCATGGATCACTAAGGGAGCAGCTAAAACAAAAATGCTACAGAATTTTTGATAATGATGAATGGTGAAAATG
The DNA here is from genome assembly GCA_025379985.1 of Phyllomedusa bahiana. NCBI lineage: Eukaryota > Metazoa > Chordata > Amphibia > Anura > Hylidae > Phyllomedusa > Phyllomedusa bahiana. The sequence goes on along the minus strand of JAODAL010001537.1, from coordinate 157,918 downwards.
TTTATTATTTAATTTGCGCGATTCCCACCTCAAATTTACTTTGTAACAAAAGCCCTTTAAGAAGTGACACGTCAACTCTTTTTCAGCGCTGACAAATCTATGCTGAAAAAGATCAGCGTTGTGTGCATAACACAGATCTTACATCAGAAATAAGGAGAGAAGGATTGGAAGTTGATCGAGAGGTGATCCCGCTCCAAATCATCAGTGTGAACATAAGGGCTCGTTTATACGGCAGATTTTAACAAGAATTTTCAATGCGGATTCTGTGCTCGTTTCCTCATCCAAAACGATGGCCATTCTCTTAAATGGCCCCTCCACGATGCTGTTCAAACAGTGAACTACAGTGTGGATTTTCCAGACTATGGATTTAAAATCCATGATGTGGAAGAAAAAAGAATGAATATGTTCATCCTTTTTGAGCTCATCCTCATGGGGTTACATTAGAGGGGATTTTTGGGAGTATGCGGGTCAGCCCCATTGCAATGCAGGTAACCTGGGTTAGAATCTGGGCTGAAAGAATGCCTCTAAAAAAAAAAAAAGTCTCCGGATTTTTGCCGAGGAAAGAATGTCTGAAACACGTCGGACTTTTCAGTCTGATGCATGGACACAGACTTATAGTGTATTGGAGGCTGAAAATCTGCTTCTGAGAATCCGCGCTGAAGCCACATCCAAAATCTGCATTTACTGGTGTGGATTCCATACTGATTCATTGCGGAAAGTTTCAGTGCTGCAAATCAGCCATGTGATTTTACCCTAAGCTGCAATCCTGTGGTTATTTGAGGAGGTTCCATGCTCATCCTACATTTGGTTGTATGATGAAGCTGAGGCAGCATTCATGGTTACAGACAGACGTCCAGCCTATTGTCCTACAGTGTAAATCCCTGGATCAACGACCCTTCTCCAGAATCCTAGTCACTGTAAGGGCATGTCCCCACGGCAAGGGTTTGCGGCCGGTTTTGTAGACCGTCTGAAAAACTGACCGCAAACTAGCACAACGGGCTCCTATGGAAAACCCGTGCAGCAGTCTCCACTACACGGGTTTTCTGCCCGGCGGTTTTTCAGTCCGTGGGCCGCCCGCACAACATTGTGCTTGCACATTCTTCCGTCCAGTTTTCGGACGGAATATGTGCACGTCAATGGGAAGAGGGAGAGCTTTTCTCTGCTCATCGCGAAGAAAAGCCATCCCCTCCGCGGCTGTGGGGACGGCACACAAACCGGACAAACGGGTAAATCGACCAGTATTTGTCCAGTGCCGTGTAAACGGGCCCTAAGGGTATGTTCACAAAGCATAATTGGGCTGTAAAGTACGGCCTGCAACTAAAATCATAGCACTCATTGAGTATTATGATTCTACAGCGTATTCCCCGACATGTACTGCACACCAGGAGAAAGAAGTGAAGAGTGAAATGGGGCCGGCTGAGAGTGCTTTGGAAGTAAGCTCTGGCCAGCGCGTACTTCTAAAGCAGCAGGCGTATAGCGGCGCTTATAGTAGACGCTGCTATACGGCAGCTGTGAGCCAAAATACGTGCCAGAACGTACTGTGTGAACATGCCCTAATGAGCAGCAGTATGGCTAGAATTTAAAACACAAAAACCCCTTTAATACTAGGCTGCCAGGATATCATATCAGGATTGTCAACTTAGTTTTGGAAATGTAAACCTATTTCATAAATATCGTAAGTGGTTGGAAAACTGGTTTGAGCACATAAGAAACATTCGCTTTGCCCTGTAAGGCCCAATTCACACTGCTTTTGGGTTGTATGTTGCAGGTACCTCTTTAGATACCTTGAAAAGGTATAGTTATGTATAACATGGTGGGACCATTGGCGTCTCTAGAGCAAATATCCAACTTTTTAGAACTACATTTGCTCTATTTCATATCTGTGTACTCTGTATGTGCCAGATATGAAAGCATGGTAGTGGCATTTAAAAAAAACCAAAAAAAAAAACCCATGTGATAAACCACTACTCGCTTTCCTTTTATTTTACCCTACTGCTGCCCATTTAAAAATAAAACATTAAAGGGAATGTCATCAGAAAATTACCTGTTGTTTAACTCTTGTTTTTATGTTCACCAAAAATTCTTAAAAAATGTTTGTTTTTTTAATTTCCCATATCATTATCAATATTTAAAAAATATCCTGAAATTCTGCAGTTTTCACTTTGACCACTAGGCCTTATGATAAACTGACACTTCCTGTCTTCCTCATTATCACAGGTAGTACAAAGAGAATTAATCTATAATCAGAAAAAAAAGGCTAAGAAGAAAAGAATATTTATCAGTATGTTTTAATTAGTAAAAATAAATAATAATTGGCGATAGATTTTGTTTAAACAAAACAAAACAAAAAAAAGGTATGCTCGCCTCTCCCCTCACCTTAGGTCCAAAGCTGTGCTGGTCTTCTGTTCACTACTTGCTTCTTCTGCACAGGGATGTCACCGCTGCTGCTGATTGTCTGTAGTCATGTACCACTGTCTGACTTTCGTCAGCTCTCGTCAGGCTGTGATGCGTGACTGCTGCAGCAATGACATCTCTGTTCAGAAGAAGCAAGAAGTCAACAGAAGAACAGCCTAGAGCGAGGACGCCACAGCGCTCAATCCAAGGTGAGAGGTGAATATAGATTTTTTTTTTTTGGGGTTGAAATCTCCATCAGTATGGTACACATAATAATAATAAAAATATTATAGTTGGCAATTCCTTTAAAATTAGCAGCAAGAAAAGCCGCAACTGTGGCGGTCAGCTCACCCCACTTCCAATATGCATTTTTTTTTATAGTACTTCTTTGACATTACATATAAATAAATGAGTAGTACGGCACTTGCTGACTAGTTGGGTAGCCAAGACGCTAAAAAAGCCCATTCCATGAGCTACTCTGTGCCCAAAGCTTTGGCAATACACAGTGAAGATGTGCAGATAGTATAACTTGAATTTCTGCTTCATATTTTACTGATAGTCGCTTCCAACTATCACAACTTCAATGTATAACCAACAGCATGTAGTCTATAATGTCGCCACCTCTAATGCTTCTTCTAGCTGAAAAAAATTGTAATAGACTACTGAATATGCTTTCTTAAATGTCTTCAAACAACTGTCCGTATACTTTCAGACATGTATTTCAAGAAGTTCAAAAGTCCTTAAAGGGAACCTGTCACATAGGTTGTGCCCTCCTTGCTGAGGGCAGCACAAGCCAGTGTCAGACCTGCTGTTTCCAGCACTGTGTCCCTTATTCTGTAAGATGCTGTATTTTTAGAGCATTTAATGCTCAAATCTTATTCATGAGTAGGTGTTAGCCCCGCCCACCAAAGGCTATCTCCGCCCACTGACAGTTATTCACATGTTTCTACCTATTCAAAGTAATAGGTTTGTCGGTTGAGGTGGGCGGGGCTAGCCTCAGATGGGCGGGGTTTGAAAAAAACTGACTCTCAGAATGACTCTTCTGGCTGAAAACTGCAGATTTGAGCATGAAATACACGAAAACTACAGCATCTTACAGAATAAGGGACACAGTGCTGGAAACAGCAGGTCTGTCACTAGCTTGTGCTGCCCTCAGTCAGGGGGGCAAAAGCTATGTGACAGGTTCTCTTTAAGACATAGAAAGCTGTGGTATACTTAGGATTTGTCTGTAAAAGGGACGTCTAACAGATTCATTCCTTTAGTTTCTCCATTTTGGGGTAGCAGTGAGACTCCTAAACGCCGGGCGTGATACACCCCTGTGCTGCCGCACAGTTGTTTGAAGAGTTTAAGAAAGTATATTCAGTAGTCCATTACCATTTATTCTTAAAATGTGCTGTGTGAACATACCCTTACAGAGGACCTGTGGCTGTTCCTGACATATGTTTTATTACATACTTGTGTTCCCCATGTGACAAAAATTCTGTCATATTTTTTAGATCTCTGTTGTGTTGTTACCCTGCTATTTTTTTTTAGAAATATACTATGGAATCAGTCAGCTGGGTGTTGCTAATTGGGGGGGTGTCCCGGCACAGTCTGACATTTGTCTAATCGGTAAAGATAAAGTTTGTTGGTGCTCGCCTCCCATGGGATTCAGAAAGCAAAGGCAGTCCAAATATATCCTGCTGGTGACAATGGAAAAAGCCTCATCAGTATTCGGTCAAAAGCTGACACATATCCAAAAATCAAATTTTGATCTCTAACTCCAGAAAAATTCAAAAAACAATCTTTATTCCATGTAATCTAAAAACGTATAGCTCCCATCCTCTGACACATTTCAAGCTACAGTCTCAAAAAATGTCAGAATTTCAGCCATAAGTTTATATATTACATGTAATAAATATTGTTTTTTTATGGTGCTTAAGCAAATTTTTTTTTTTATTTTTTGGATTTGTGATTGTCCAATCAGTGCTGACAGCCAGTGTGTGCAGGGACACACCTCTTTGAATACTGGTATGGTAACCCCCATCTGACAGATTCAGTGATACATTTCTAGAAGGAATAACAGAGGAACAGCAAAACACAGAGTTATGAGAAGAGGCTCCAGAATTGTTATTTCAAAAGGCGCACAAGGATTTTCTAAATCAGACCTATCAGGAGATGTCACAAGTTCTATCAAGTAAGGACAGCCCTTATCCATATGCTATCATTGAGTCCCTAATCAGGACTCTCTTCTACAACTTGGAACACAAAGCATCTTGGTATCGATGACTTTTATTTAATTGGTCCTCTGTACTTCTTGACCATTCTGCTATAGAATAAGTTTTTGTTGCAGCAGATTTCTTTGGCATTATTTGCTAATGAGATTTTCACGACGATCCAGACTATTTAATGGGGTTGTCCATTCTTATAAAAATGCTATTGCTTGTTGGGTAGGGGTTAAATTAGAAAAAAAACCTCACTTTTTGAAACCTGCGCTGCTGGACTCCACGTTGATGACGAACATGACGTCATCATCAGGAAGCTGCAGTCAGTCACTGGCCTCAGCAGTCGCCATTAAAATAGGAAGAGACTGTTGAGGCCCGTGATTGGCTAAACTGCCATGTGATGTCATCGTCTGGGCAGCGGCGCTGTTGGGACTGAGTGGGTTTTAAAGTAGAGATTTTTTTTTTTACTTTAACCCCACTCCAACCGACAGTAACTTTATTTTAACATAATTAGCCCACATGTCTGCTAAGGAATTTTCTGCTAGGGAATTTTCTTCCCTCATCCCATAAGTTGCGTCCGTGTTTCGGTTAAGTAGGTATTTTTTTACATCAAGAGCACTTTTCTTGCTAGCAGAAGTATCGGTATCCTGATAGATGCTAATGAGGTCAGTCTGGTCCCTTTGAATTTCTTAAAACTGATGTCACTTTGCTCATGTCTCCATCATAAATGTAAGGTCTGAGTGGACCACAACGGATTCAGTCATTCATGTGGTTAATGGGAACAATTACATTGTGTAGAAAACCTATTTGCAAAATTTCCAGACATATTTGCTTTAAAATGACATTTGTTCAGTCATCATTCATTCTGATGAGCAGAGCCTTCATCTTTAAGCTAGGCCCGGAGGAAATCTAGATCTTCCACTGTTGTTTGTTCAGAGGCCTGAGCATTTCATCAGCAGGGCCCCATAGGGCTCCATCATCTATTTCCTTCTGCACCCCGGTTTAATCAGCACCACATCTTAGAAATTCCTGAGATTCCCAGTTCCCAGAATTGTACACGACCTGTTCTCTAGTGCGTGCCAGTCCTAAGACAATTTACGGTGGAGCAGAACAAGCAATGTCCAGCAATTTTACACCTTCTATATCATATCACTGAATGTACGCATAGAAATGGAACTTTTACCCATTGTCTACATCTGGTTTATTGAGGGAAGTAAAATGTGTTCCCAGGAACTGTAAGGCAGGAAAATGGGTCTCTCGCTCCCTTTGACATTCCACAAATGCTTGTAAAGCTGTAACGACAGCTCAGCTTGCACCAGCTATTGAACTGGGACGGACAGAAACCATTTTAGGGTCTGCTTTAAAAACTAAGGGAAGAAAAAACTTTAGGATTTGCATTGTATCACAAGACCACAGCAATTCATGATGAAGCCACCTAAGGTATAGCCACATCCATGCTGTGTGTGCTGCTAGTCTTAGGCCGGGTTAGTGCATGTCGCTATATGTAAAAGGGGTTGTCTAGTAGAAAAAATAAATAAATTATAATCCATTGGGGCCAATATGGTCCAAAAAAGTAAAAAAAACCAAAAAACATAACCATCCAATGCTGCTCCTGGCAATCTGTTCCTTTCGACTACTGGGTTTTCTTCCCAACATGCTGTAGGGGCTCGCGCTCCTAAGTGGATAAAGCACAAGCCTATGCTCTTTGTCGGGCAAAGACGCCAAAACCCTAGTCAAGAGTGTCGCCAGGAGCGGTAGTGGTAGGGGACAGCTTGATAAGTATTCCTTTTTTTGTAGGACCATCCTTGCCCCAGGCGATTATAATTATTTATTTTTTTTTAATTGGGCAAGCCCTTCCAACAGTCATTACGGTAATCCACAGCTCTCATAGAGAACTATGGATTACGGTTCCTCTCCCTGCTCGCACAATACGCCGAGGGGGGAGATAAGTGACATGTCAATTATTCATGGTGTTTACACGGTGTGAGCAATGCATGTCTGTGGGGCCGGCGAGCTCCCGAACACACGGCATAATTGTGGGGCTTAATTACGCCCCGCAATTATGCCTTGTGAACTTAGCCTAATAGAAAATTGTTTTCTTTTAAACTCAAAGCTTTATTTTGTTTTTTTTTTAACAGTAAAATAGAACTAAAATATTACAGAGGTAATTGGGTGTAAAGGGTATGTTCACAGAGCGCATTTGCGGGGCATACTTGAGACATACGCCCCGCAAATACGGTAAAATCATAGCACTCATTGAGTGCTATGATTTTCCGACGCACAGTACATGCCCGTAAAAAGAAGGGACGTCACTTCTTTCAGGTGAGTATTTGTTAGGGAAAGGGAACTTATAGGAGGCTGGACAGTAGTGATGTTAAAAGTACGCGCTAGCCAGCACATACTTTATACAGCAGATGTATAGCTGCGTGCACAGGTACGCGCCGCTATGCTCCGTGTGAACATAGCCTAAAGATTCCAAAATGTTTTATAAATGGTAGAATATAACAATAAATATGGTCAAAGTTTTCCAGACGTTGAGTGCAGCATTAAAATAATGATGGAGAACCTCACATTCTATTCAAAACCATAATGCTATGAGAGCTGGCTGCATGGACAGGTTAATATAACTGGAAGCCTATGCATGAAAGCATCGGATTCATCAATGGGAAATTGTCTAGGGGAAGATTGTCAGGAAGTATCACACATGGGGAAATGAAATAAGCAGATAGGATGGGAGATGAAATAGGCTGCAGAGGAAGTACTAAGTACTAAGGGTGCTTTCACAGGGTGCGTTTTTGGTGCGTTTTTTTGTGCAGGAAGGCACAGCAATTAATGCTGCACAAAAATCGCGGTAAAATCGCGGTAATTACCACGATTTTTGTGCAGCAATGTACAGCATTAATTGTTGTGCCTTCCTGCACAAAAAAACGCATTGAAAAAACGCATAAAAAACGCACTGTGTGAAAGCACACTAATGGGGCTGCGGTAGGTGTGGAGCACCCCAGGAGGAAGGCACAGATTATGAAATGAGGCAGGGGATCATCACACAAGAATGCAGCAGGTGGAGGCTGATTTGATGGCCCAGTGGTACAAGCTAGGTTCAGGAGTTTGGAGAGTCAGCTCCTGCATTTGTTGCTTCCCGCAGTCCATTATCCACAATTAAGGAGGTCCAAAGATTTCCTATGCAGGCGACGACTGGGTTGTGGGAGTGATTTCTTATTTACTGTATTCGGTATATCAATTCCCAGGACATGAAAATAATTGTAGCATTAGTGGAGTTGGGGATTATAACACCCATGGGAGGATATTGCTTTTTGGTTCATGCCGAGGATGATATTCTAGTCTAATAGTTCTTATTGAGAACTACTTTTGCAGACGTAACATATGAATGGATTTGATTTTCGCACTATCATGGACAACTTACCGTACAGTTTAGGAACCTATAGACCATTAGCTTATGTAGTTAGTCAATAGGAACTCTCAGACAGAAAATATACAGTTGTAATATTTCTATGGTTGGAAAATATGAGTTAGAGCGCCGCAAAATGACATTGTGGGAGCTGGAATTGATATTTCCACTCATAGCCAACATTTGGCTGTTGTATTGACCACAACACTGTGTTACTACCCTGTTTCCCTGAAAATAAGACAGTGTCTTCTACTAATTTTTGCTCCTAAAGACGAGCTAAGACTTATTTTTAGCGGATGTCTTATTTTTCCATGAACAATAATTCACATTTATTGTTTAACAAAACATCATCATGTATTAATATACTGTAGTGATTTCATCACAAACATCAGCATAAGCAGCCAAACTCTGAATTGCGTAAAATAAAATGCACTAGGTCTTATTTTTGGGGGTGTCTTATTTTCGGGGAAACGGGGTATGTGGATCCCTGTCCTGTGTGTGCAACACAGTGCCTGTGAGACATGTTGTATGGTATACTGGCAAGTGAGGGGTTAAATAGCTTGGGCATCCGAGAGATTACATTGCCCCTCACCTTCTCGTTTCTTGGCAGGACTTTCTGTTCACTTTGCTTTGTTATGGTAGGGTGGGGCTTGGGGTGCCAGCTGGTTAGCACTTCCCTTTATACTATTTTTTTGGAGGAAAGGGGGGGGACCCTTGACTTTTGTTTTGCTTTTCTCAGGAATAAGTGGTGTTTACATTCGTCTCTTGGGATCTCTAATTTTAACACTGCTCCACCTTTGGTTGCATTTATGTCGGAGAACATTGAGCTGGTGAATACCGTGGACTCAATATTGCTTCTTAGCCTCTTATCCAAATACTAATGTGTTATCCTAACCAGGGCTGTGGAGTCGGCAAGCCAAAGCCCCGACTCTGACTCCTCAATTTCCCAATCCTCGACTCCTGACTCCCTCATACACGGCGCATGTTTAAGTGATAACTTTACTGTAGTAAAATGGTTACATCAGGCTTTTTTTCACCTTATGATACAATAATCAAGCTATTTAGGTAGAACAGACACTGACAATCAAAAGGGTAACAATGTTTTGATCTTTTGAATGTGTAGACTAGAACCTGGGATCAGATTTTGGTCAAGATATGATTGAATCTGATTCAGAGCCCAGAAGGATTTAGTCAGTGCTGAAAGCCAAAGGCAGATTTCCCAAATGCTAACAAAATAATAAAAATTAGGAGCAAAACAGTAACGATTCTGTTACAGGAAAGAATCTGCAGAACTAAGCAGATGCTAAATACTTGCAAGTCACATTTATGTATAAGATAGGTAAGATGACTGTATATAAAATTGCTCTTTGCATCAAACTAACTGGACCAACTTATTATATATTTTGGGAGTTGAAGTCGGTCCATTTTATGACAACTCCGACTCCTGCAAAATAGCCACCGATTCCACAGCCCTGATCCTAATGCAAAATATAATTTTTCTGGCTTTTGACACATGAGCTCAATGCGTCTGGCGTTACGATATGATGCTCATTAGTAGAACTAAACAGCACATTTCCACAGTGGAGCTGCCTTAACCACTTCTTGACCAGGCTGATTACCCCCGTTCAGAAATTTTTCTTTTTTAAAACTTTCTCACAATTATTTGTAAAAAATATATTTTTGCCCCCTTTTCTGTGATTTAGATGGCTTTATTGTTTTTTATATAATTTTACATCAGAACACAAACACACACTTCCGCATTATTTTGGGATCGGCCCCCGAAACTGCTATCTCAGATTTGAGAGTTGATTGCGCTTGTGCACAACTTTCCTTTCTGTTCTATGGGAGTTTCGAATAACAGAACAGAGAGTCATGCACAAGCACGACTGGTCCTCCATTTTGATCCAACAATGTCAGGACCGTGTTCCCGAGATCTTTAGTCTTTGATGACTTATCCTTTCAGTGTGCCATCAAAGTCTATGGTGAAAATTACCCTTTTAAAGGGGTTGTTTCACTACATTGTTTCATCTTACCTCAGTCCTGTTTTCTTGGTTTCACTTTGAATTCGGGGAAGTGTTTACTGGCTTCCACTGGGCTGCAGTAGAAGCCAAATCTGTAGCTATAGTAACCAGTGCTGGCAGCCTATCAGGAGAGATCAAACAGGTCTGTAGCTATAGTGATCTGAGGAGCTGATGCAGCCCATATAAGAGGGGATATCTAGGAATGGGTAGGACACTGTTAATGGAGATATATTGCAAAGTGACTTGTTTTTGCAAGATCTTTAGCATAAAAAGCAATCCTTGTAGTGAGACAACCCTTTTAACTTACAGCAAGTGTGTTTATTTTTCCTGTTGGATTTTCTTGGGGACAGTAATTCGTTAGTATTTCAACCTTTTGAAGCCCCTAATGAAAGTGGTGTCTAGCAACTCCATCTATTGATTTTTGACAGTGCACAGTGTTAGATATTTTTATTAATATTTACTGGAAGTATGATACGACGGATCAGTTGTGCACTGTTATCTGGTTTAACTCTAGCCTCTTATATCATTTATCTGGATTACTTTCTTTTTTTTCTTAATTGAGGAAACTGGTGTGTAGTGCGTTTTGTAAACCAGTTATGTTGCTGGATCTCAGTAAAGTGTAGATGTCAATGAAACGTTTACCCATTTCTAGTCACTTTAATTGTATGATATAGTATTTTTATCATTCTAGGATTGTCATTCATTTCCTATGTGTGACATCACTAGCAGGCTGACATTTAGGTGACTAATATGACATGTTAGTCATAGTGTGACTAAGATAAGCAGCATCCTTCACCATTTATTGACCATATCCTGTCCGTCTAACCAAAGCAAAACCTAAACTATATTACACTACAACCAAGATTTCCACCATACAGTGAGCATATAGTGGTAGATACCAGTGTACACAGGCTCTGCAGACTGTATACTATCAGCATATAGTGGTAGATACCAGTGTAAACAGAATCTGCAAACACATAACTGATTACAGTGCAGTTACATTTAAGGACTCACAGGTGATGTCTTTTCTGGTCGGAAACGTTCACTTTCCTTATTCTTCTTCATCCGGCCCAGATCATCATGACCTCTTCTCTTGGCCAGGACTCCTTCCTGCAGAATTTACCACACAAATATTTTAGAATCCTCATTTTTCCAACACGTATTTACATACTTACCTACTGGGGTGGGGTGGTTTATATACCCATAATGGATATAGAAAATCTTGGTGACCCGCTTTCTTATGATAGGAAAGTCGGATGCCTGCTGTCAGGGATGGGGAGTCACTCATCGTTCCTATATGGGTCTCAATAAGGTAGGTAGGTGTATATGTCCCCCCATTAGTTTATAGGTACCTAGGACCCCCAGTCTGTAAGCATGTATATGTCCACTCATAAATACCAGTACTCAGCTCTCTCCCCTGCTGCTCATCTACATTTTCTTCCCGGCACAGGCAGAGTGACGACACTCACGCTGTCTGTGCTGGATACTTCAGAGGGCCGCAAGCGTGTGGCCTTCCGGAGTCTTCTGCAGAGCAGGGAGTGCTGTCTGCTCTGGAATAGTATGTTCAACTGTATGTGCTTCTAGAGGAGGCCCATACAGCTGAAAAAATGGCTGGGCTCCGGGCCCATGGCAGCGGTCTGTAAGCCAGCGATGAACTATCAAGGGTTCCCTAGCAGGACATTGCCAGTCACCAGTGGGACGCAGATGACAAAATCGCCACTGTCCCGCCAAAAGCAGGGCGTCTGGTCACCTTAACATTATCACTGTATGTCTCCGCAGCTATTTACTTGAATGACTACATTTCTGTCAGCACATCTGTTGACATAGTGACTGATGAGTCACTAGAAGCAGCCAGATCTTTCTCTGCTCAGGTCACGCCCACTACAGGGAAGTGTTTCTGAGCTGAGCCTGGCTTCAAAGCACACCCACTGAGTGATGACAAAACGTCCATTGAGGCCATGTGATCAATGGACGTCACATGGTATGCAGGAAGGAGGGGAGTAAAGGGCTCTCCCCTGGTTTTGCAAAGCAGAACAGGCAAATCATTTATAACGAGTAACAATTACAGATTTCAATATAATTAAGCTGTGAGCTCTGTAACTTATCTCTCCAGGTTGCAGTGGTGACGCTTGGTTATGAAGCAGCGAGAGAAGCCATTTCTAAAACAATGTATTTATTGAGATTGTCAATATAAATATTATAGAAACATTCATGAGGAAAATGTTCTTGGATGAACACACACAAAATACAACACTTATACTTGACTTGGATTATCCTTTCTTAGATTATTGTTATGGCTGAAGTTGTAGGGCCATGTATACTTTTCAGTACTTCCTAATACATGACCCACTTACTAGTCTTAGCTGCCCTTCCAGCGTGGCAGAGAGGTTGTATAATACGATACATGCATTTTTTTTTTCCCCCCTGCTCAGTGGCAGTTTTTTTTACGTGTGTGTGTGTGTGTGTGTGTGTGTGTGTGTTGTGTGTGTGTGTGTGTGTGTGTGTGTGTGTGTGTGTGTGTGTGTGTGTGGTGTGTGTGTGTGTGTGTGTGTGTGTGTGTGTGTGTGTTAGTCCACTTGATGGACTTTCATAAACAATTGTCGATTTAAGGTGTTTTTTTTTTTTGTTTTTTTTTTTTATACCAAGTCTTGTGTTAGCTGTAAGAGCAACACTGCTTTCATTTGCTAAGGACTCTTGAAACTTTCCATGTTGCTAACGGCTACCTATAGCAGGAAAATGCTACTCTGACTGTGATGAGAAAGTTTACTTCTAGTTTCCTGGAATGAGGGCAGGAAATGAGACTAATTCCTTTTAATTTTTTTCCCTCTGTCCTCGTGCTTTCCTGCATGTGCGTAGATGTGGCTCATGTGGTTTGTACTGTACATCGAATGAGATCATTGTGTACAGCTGATCCTGTCAATGCTATTAGTACAGGTAGTGTCCCAGGACAGTATGTATTGGACAATATGTGTCCACGTAATAACCCAAGGAAGCGTGCTTAATGTCTTATTGTAAAGCCATAACAATAGCTTTAATGACATTTTAAAGCGTTATTTTTCCACCATTATTCTTTTTCATAAATGTAGCTGGCATCTTTAGTATAATATAAGTCTTCCAAAAATCCAGATTGTAAAGAAAAATGCTGTTCATTTGAATGCACATTAAACATATACACTAAGGAGTGTCAAATACAATAAAAATTAACTTTAATGTTAAGAGAGAAAAAGCACGTGCCAAAGAAAAGTAGTAAAGATTAGCCACAAGAGGTACAGAAGATAAAACAGCCAGTAGAAGGTCCAAGAATAGTGTAGAGGCTAACTAGACCTAAGGGTCTACACTCACTCTAAATTGGTTAACTACAGGGTAACCACCACAAAGAGTGACATCAGTCCTTAATCTCACCCTATTACATGACCCTAGTTAATCCTATTTTATTTTCCCAACATGTTTCAATCCCCTTTTGTTTAAAGGCATTTTCTCAAAGAGTTAATACTTGTCATTAACTTAGCTAAATAAAGCTTCCGTGCTAGAGATAAGACTGCAGGGAGTGACTCGCCATGCTCCGACTGACTAACTGCAGCTTGAATCAATCGGATAAAAGACAGCGGGGGGAGGTGGTTAGTAACCTAGAAAAACTTGTGTGCACTAAGAGGAGATAAAAATCTTTCTCATCTCCTAAACAAAGCAACATCAAAACAGCAGTGTATTTAGTAACAGTCTTCCTTTTTCTGTATGTTTAAAGCTAGTCATTGTGGTGAGAAAACCCCTTTAAGGCTCTTATGAAGGGAATAATTAGGGGTGAAATATACCATGAATGTTGTATATCAATAAAATTAAATGAAAGTAGAAAAGTGGTAAAAAAAAGCCAGAAAAAAACATAACTCTGTGACAATAAATATCAAATGGAACCAATTACAGTGCTGATTATATCACAAGGCATTATGGGAAGGGAGCTGAGAAGCTCAAGAACAAATTCTCAATTTGCTTTTGACCCACTGAGTCTTCAGAAAGCAAACTGGATATTAGCCAAGCCAGTATCACTCATCTGCAGACAGCAGCAGTTTCTGGGTTTTGCCCCTCTTCAGTACAGAGCCGAGCGATGCTGGTTGGGAGGCAATGAGTGGCTCAGAAAGGGGACCCCGAAACAGCTGCTGTATGCAGATGTGTTACAGGCTAGGCTAATATCCCTTTTGCTTTCTGAAGACTCAGTGGGTCAAAAGCAAATTGAGGATTTGTTACATCCAATGAGCTTCTCAGCTCTCTTCCCATAATGCCTTGTGATCTCCAGATGCATAGTGGAGAGCAAAAAGGCAATTCAAAACTTTACACGCCAATATGGTGCTCTCCCCAAGGACAGATGTTCCCCTTTCAGAGTGCTGGTTATAGAAATAGCATTTGGGTAAAGATGGGTGATATGTAATGAAGGTACTATATACATGTAATGAGCCACAGAGAAGGTGAATGGTAAATAATGATGATCGAGGGTGCCCCAAGAAGGCTGTAAAAAAAAAAAAAGTGTAGACATCATGTGATGTGATGTGGTGATGATCTTACTACATCAGATAACAGGATGGGCACCAAAGAATCCTCATTTCACGGTAAAAGGCATTAAATGGGTTGTCTCACCATGCTGTTTCACAGAGCCACAGGCAGCTGCATATTCACACTTCCTCACTCTTTCTGGTCAAGCTGTGGGTGGTCTTAGAGCAGTGACACGCGTATCAGCTCTATATTCCCAGCTCTTCTAATTGCAGTGACATGACTGCTTGAAATATAATATATGGTTCAGAGGACGTCAGAGCACAACTTAAACTATCCTCAGTATTTAATCTCCATTGTTTGTTAGGTTACGTCTCCAAGGCTTAGCAATACGATTATATTTTCTGCGCTTTTAGGATTTTAAAAACGCCAAAAATACGATTATTCAGGCAGCCCCATAAACGACAATAGAAAAAAACCACAGGCCGTTTTTTTTCTCCAATCGTCTTTTATTTTTTTTTAGGGCGTCTTTCCTTACAATTCAATTGTATGGGTGACGGCAAAAAAAAGAGAAACTACTGCGTTTTTTGCGCAAAACGTGACAAAAAAAACGCGGTCATGCATCGGGAGAAAAGTCGACTTTTGGCCATTTTTTGTCCGATGTAGTGTATATAGACCTAGCCTTAGAGAGATTTCATTCTGTTCCCAAGCTGTCATCCATCCTGTGGTGACATCACTCCCTGCTCTATGTCTAATCGGGAAGGGAAAGTGTGACAAGCAGAGAAATCTGTGTGCACTCAGAGCAGATAAAATCTCTCATCTCCTAACCAAGGTTATCTCAAAAGACTAATGTATTTGGAAAAAGTCTTGATTTAACACACCCTTAATTTTAATAGCTAATCTTTGCAGTGAGACAACTCCTTTAAGCCTAAGTGGCGTAGACTGTGTTTGTGATGCAAGTCCCAAAATACAAATTCAGATTGTAAGGGTGCTTTCACACGGTGCATTTTTTATGTGTTTTTTGTGCAGGAATGCAGAGCAATTAATGCTGTACATTGCTGCAGAAAAATTGCGGCAAAAATTAATTATCGCGATTTTTGTGCAGCAATGTACAGCATTAATTGCTCTGCCTTCCTGCACAAAAAACGCATTGAAAAATGCATTGAAAACGCACTGTGTGAAAGCACCCTAAAGAAAAGAATGCTCTTCATCTGAATGCACATGTGCGTAGATTTCTATAGAAGATACACACAGATTGAAAAAAACATCACATAAAACATGCACCTGTTATCACAGATGAAGAAGCCAACATTGATGGGTGTTTGAGCCATCTCACAATTTTTAGCCAACAGACCTCCAGGGCATTTGTATGTACCATGAGCAGCACTATGTGGGTGTGAAGCCGCCGGCTTGTGGCGCACATTCCTGTGTGGTTCACGGTGCTTTTGAGCCAGAAACCTGTGATTAAAAGTCACCTCATGTGGAGCACTATTATGCCTCATGAAATTTTTACTATTGTACCATTTCTTTTAACCTAACATGGGCTTGCAGAATTCTTTATTTTGGTGATGTGAGACAGGAAACGATATTACACACAAGGGTCTCTTGCTGAGACAAGAATGCGTTTTGATATTTTACATACAAATAATAATAATAATAATAATAATCTTTATTTATATAGCGCCAACATATTTCGCAGCACTTTACAATGTAGAGGGAATAATTACAGACAAAAGACAGACATTACACAGTGAAAGCTACTTACAGGTGAGACACAAGGTGTGAGGGCCCTGCTCGCAAGAGCTTACAATCTAAGAGGGTGCCTTGGAGACCAATTAATGCACGGAATATGGCGATTATTTTTTTGTGACACATTTATTATAAAAGAAAAACACAGCTGCTCGCTTTTTTGGCTAGAAAAAAAAGTTGCGCAACGAGGGGCAAAAATAGCGCAGGCTACTCCAACATAGAGGTATTTTATTGAATCCAAACGAACTATGCATCAGGTGTTTCGTGCTGACTGCACTTAATCAGGTTCACAGACAGGTGGAAATCTATCCTCCTTAAATAGTATCACAATCAACCACATGCTTAAAACACATTAAGAGATTCTAAGGCCATGTTCACATGGCTTAAAATGGGACGTATTTCAGTCCGTAATTACACGCCGGAGTGCGCAAATTACGGGCTGAAAACGCCCCAGTCATTATGGTAATCCCCAGTTCTCATAGAGAACTATGGATTACGTCTCCTCTCCCTGCTCGGCGAATCCGCCGGGCGGGGAGATAATTGACATGTGAATTACCAGCGGCGTATACGCGCCGCTGGAAAGCAAGTCCCAAAGGGCCCGGCGAAGTGTCGGCCCCCCGCTCACTCCCCCGCTCCGCCCCGTCCCCGGCCACGCGGCGTAATTACGTCCCGCAGTTAAGCCGTGTGAACATAACCTAAGGGTGCTTTCACACGGTGCGTTTTTGATGCGTTTTTCAATGCGTTTGTTATGCAGGAAGGCACAGCAATTAATGCTGTACATTGCTGCACAAAAATCGCGGTAATTACCGTGATTTTTGCCGTGATTTTTGTGATTTGTGATTTTGCCTTCCTGCACAAAAAACTCATTGAAAAAACTCATCAAAAACGCACCATGTGAAAGCACCCTGAGGGTGCTTTGACACGGTGCATTTTTGCTGCGATTTTTGCTGCGTTTTTTTGTGCAGCAATGTACAGCATTAATTGCTGTACCTTCCTGCACAAAAAACGCGGCAAAAAATGCACTGTGTGAAAGCACCCTAAAAAGCATAAATATATAAATCCTAAAAAGTTTCTAAAATAAAATTACAAATATCAATACAATTATCAGTTTATCACATATAAATATATTTATAAGAGAGAAAAAGAGAAAAAAACAAAACAAAAAAACACGTCTAAAATACCTATCTTTATCTCGCCACTTGATGGATGACATCCTCTTCTAGTTATATCCGTATCACTAATCCATTATAAAGGAATTTCTAAAATCAAATGATCTCATAAATATACATACTGTAATATACAATATACACAAAAAACGAAAAAAAAAAACAGTTAATTATAAATTTGTAATAATTACCACTGCCTCATTAAGACCCCAAGGGGGTGATAGTTGTGTCTTATAGGTCCAAAACATTTCCTTTTTGCTAAGTGCTTCCAATCGGTTTGGGACTTTAGGGGGTATAAAATCTATTGGTGTTATTTATACTTATAGCATTAAGGGCCAGTTTAAGCACGATTGCTGAAGGTGAGTGAATATATATCTACCTTCCCTCTGTGTTTTTTTAATGTTAAATGGGGTTTTGCCACGAAGTAAAATTGACGTGGGAAGTTTGAAAATTAAATAACAAACATTTTCACCATTCATCATTATTAAAAATTCTGCACCGTTTTTGTTTTAGCTGCTCCTTTAGTGATCCATTGTTTACATCTTGTCTCCAGGGGATACGACCAGGGCTGAGAGCTCCTGGTCAGACATGCTCAGACATCACCTCTCAGGCAGTTACTGAGTGTTCAAACCCCAGGTGCTGTAACTCTACTCCTGTCCTCTGTACGATTTAGTAATTAGTCAAACAGTGCCATAAAAAAGAAACCTCAATGAGCTATTTGCATTGATAAAGAGGAAAAAAAACACAGGTTTGGTTCCTGCAGGGATTTGAACCTAGGACCCTTGTGCTGTAAAGCAAAAACATTACCTCTCAGCTACTCACAATGCTTTACATAAACAGACCTTTCTTTGACTACAGAGAGCAAAGGCCTGGTGATGTCACCCTGCTGGGTCACATGATATACAAATCACACACGCCCCCTTCTGAGCACACAGAGCTGAAGAGCTGGTTGAAGGAGGTATGAGATGAGATTGTGGCACTCGGGACCACCTCTGCTGTGTTTTCTTTTATCATTTATTATATGTTTGAGGTTCCCCTGATGTTAAATGCTGTCCAGACTAACACAAAGTGACTCTCACAATCCTCTTTACATTATGAGCTGCAATTTGTGCTCTAGAAATGCTCAGAGATACTATATCACAAGGGGAAAAGTTTGAGGGCTCTAGAGAATTTGTCTCCCGGTCACCTTCCAGTTCCCACAATCTTCCATTATTTCTTTTTCATTCTTATCATTAAGGCTATTTTCACATGGCAATATTTGCGGGACATATTTCGCCCGCAATTACGCCGTGTGCTCGGGGGGGGTAGCCCACCTCCCTATGGACATTCATTACTAGCGGCACGTATTCGCCGTAAATAATTTACATGTCACTTCTCTCCCTGCTCGGTGTATTGTACGAGCGGGGAGAGAAGGCGTGACCCATAGTTAAAATTGAATCAAGGGTTTAGGAGTTTCATCTCTTTAACATGTGCCACCATAAGTAATTGAACAAATTAAAGGGGTTTTATCATTTGAAGATTTAATACTCTTGAGCTGATCCGATCTGTTTCAGTTTCAAATCCAGGTGCGAGTCTCTTCCTTCAGTAGGTGTGTATCTCCTGCCAGGAGGCGAGTCCCCTCCCCCCTCACTGAAGAGTTGTGACATCATCATTCTGTGTTAGCAGTAGAAGGGAGAGGGCGACAGCTTTGCAGACCTGCTATACGTCTGACTGCAGAGCTGTCTGCTCCCTCTCAGGCTGCACAAGCTCCTTGTAACCAGTACCTCTGCATTGGTGTAAGCAGTTATACACACAGTCTGAACTGATGAAGCAAGATTGAGAAATGCTCTCTGCCCCTCCCCCCCCCCCCCCCCCCCCCTGTTATCAGGCAGGAGGTAGAGCAGATTGTACAAGGCTGTGTTATATGAGGGGAGCACAGAGTATATGACTGTGTTATGAGGGGAGAGTGAATCTAGCAGTTATAAACTCAGTAACTGCCCAGATCCTTTACACAGAACTGTCACTGGATAGCCAGGAGGAGCTGAGACAGCCTTCATCATACAGACACACAGCCCTTTCAGGCAGCTCATTTCTCACAGCTCAGAGGGGAGTTAGCACAGAGTGCAGGCAGCCAATCACAGTGCAGGGGGAGTTTCCCACCTGGTAAAGCAAACCAATTACAAAAGTGCTTATTTTTACTGTCCCCATCATTTGAAATATTTGTGACGAGAAAACCCCTTTAATTGTAAATAAAATGTTAATTTCTGATACTTGGTTGAAAAGCCTTTGGGGCCAATGACTGCCTGATGTCTTGAACTCATGGACTCATGTTATCTGTAGCTACAACAAAGGACATAAAAATCTGTTGGTGTCCTATTCTGCAAGACCAGAGAAAAGCTGAAGTGTTTTTGAAACAAATGTGTGATCATATGATTTGGAATGTATAAAATTACTACAAAAATACATTGAAAAATGTGCCCTTTTTTCTTTTTATTTGGTGCACAAAAACAGATGGAGGTTTATTTGGAAAAAAAGGTTGGATTGATACACCGCATTTTGCAGCATTGTTAGTGGCATTTCCTTTTGTTGGCTAAAAATGCTATAGCCAAATGTTACTCTAAAAGTGATAATCGAAAGGACTTCGTATACAGGATGATTCTGTGGCATTTTTTTTTTTCTTTTTATGAAAAATGGTGAAAAAAGGACATTGCAAAAATAACGGATAACAAAACCTATTGTGTGTGAAGAGTTTCGTGTGTATTTAGTAAACTGTGAACATATAGTACCGTACTTACGTTAGAAAGAGCGTTGCTCAGAAAATAAGGAATATTTTCATATAGATAAGCAATATATTGTTGTGAACTTATCCCGTGTTAAACATGTATATTTCCTTTAGTGGGTGGGCGTTCCTATTTCATTTATCTCTCAGACATACTGCTGACTCGACTGTGTCTGAGAAACCCCACCGGAGTATAGTATTATTATAATCCATCGCTGAGCTAGTTGTTTATGTCTTCACATTTCTGAGGTTTTTGGAACGTATGTAGGACCTAAAGCTTATTACAGGGTTATACATCCAAACTTTAATGGAGAAAAATTCTATTATATTTTTAAGGATCTATAGGGTTTTTCTTAAAAAATTCCAGGAAATGTACCAAGATGTTTTTTTTTTTATCTTCTTTATTTTTACTTTCTTCGACCGGTTTTCAACAAGATTTTCTAGGCGAATTCCACAGGAAATGCATCTTGAAATCAAGGTTGAAAACTAATTTAAAATCTGTGTCTTATTGACTTCAGTGGAAAATCCACGTTCATACAAATCCAATTTCCGCGGTCTGGGTTTGAAATCGCTGCGAACAAAAAAAAGAATGAAAGTGTTCATTGATTTGGGTGGATTCAGCACTTAATCTGCATTGAAACTAGTCAATTACCTTACATTTCAGCATGAAATCCATGTCTGAAGTCCCACCTGGATTTCAGAGGTAGACTCTGCGTGGTTTACATGTGGAAATTTTCTGCCTCTAATGTCCTGAGCTGTGAATGGCAATTGTAAATACTGGTCGGATTCTACAACAGAAATTGATGGTATTTTACAATTGTGTTTTTTTGGCTGAGTTTTACAGTCTGGTTTCAGATTCGGCCGACCCATATATCTTTGAAATGTCTGCAACGTCAGCTCTCCAGATGTTGGGAAGCTACAACTCCCATCATGCATTAATAGAATTTATATCAGTGGGTATGATGGGAGATGTAGTTTCCCAACTGCTGGAGAGCCGACGTTGCAGTTTCTTGATGTACATGGTCCAAGTTTTTTGGGAAAGCCGTCGGCTATGAAATCTGACCTACAGCTCGGATTTTCTATTGAGGTCTATGAGAATGATTGACCAGTTGAATTTTCACTAGTTTCAAAATCTGAAATCCCTATGAAAATCTGCCTGTAAGACCATGCCATGTAGATGAACCCTTAGGGCATGTCCACACTGCATGGGTTTTCGGACGGTTTTTCAGACCGCCTGAAAAACAGGCCGAAAATTAGCACAATGGTGACTGCGGCACGGGTTTTCCGTCCGCGGTTCGGCCACAAAACATTCTACCTGCACATTCTTCCGTCCGGTTTTCGGACGGAATATGTGCAAATGAATGTGAAGGAGGAGGGCTTTTCTCCGCTCATCGCGGAGAAAAGCAGTCCCTACCGCGGCCGTGGGGATAGCCGCAAAACAGGACAAATACCGGCCGGCAAACCGACCAGCCTTAGGGTGCGTTCCCATGGCAAGTGCCAAATACCGGTCATTATGCGACCAGTATTTGCACTGTTTTTCGGGGGTGGGTGGGTGGGGGGGCTTTTCGCCGCAATGAGCGGAGAAAAGCCCTCCTCCTTCCCATTGAGATGTCACATATTCCGTCCGGAAACTGGGAGGAAGAATGTGCAATCACAATGTTTTGCGGCGCGCGGCGGAAGCGGATGGAAAACCCGTGCAGGGCTGGCAGGTTTCCATAGACCGTTCTTGTTTTCGCGGCTTTTTAGGTCTGAAACGACGCCTGAAAAACGCGTGACCAGCCTGGGGACTTGCCCTTAGGGCTCCTTCATACAGTGTTCTGTCAATATGTATAAAAAACGTACTTACAAGAACAGCTTTTTTTTCTTTTTTTTTTTTTAAATCGCACTGCTTGGTTTTAAGGTCATTTTTAGTAGATGATTTTTAAGCTATTTTGTATGTGCCAGAAAGAATACCATACAAACAGCACGCTATGTTTTGGAAAAAAAAATGCCAGGATTACCAAAAATACCACATACCAAAACATTAGGTTTAAATTTGACTATGCAACTTGTAGGTATCCCTAAAAATAACTTTTGCTATGAATAATGCGCCATTTCTTTTTTTGTTTTTACAAACAAATTGAACATAACCTAACCGTGGGAACAAAAATGAATGTGGCATTCAGGATTGCCTGGCATTGAACTCATGGATTAAAGTGGATTAAACTGCAAAAGATGGGGCAAAGGTTTTAGCACACATACAGTAAATATAGTACTGGAGAGCGGAAGACGAGATAAAGTAGTCTGGGATAAACAGCTTCTTACTGTGCAATCTAAGACTAGAAAAGACCTGGAGCAGGAGGTCAGATTGAAGACTTCCAGGCAGTGAACAAGATTAATGTGCATTCTTAAGAAGTCCATGAGGTTATATGCTAAAAGAGCTTCTTGCATATTTTTGAGTCTGTATATAAGCATCCAACCTTTCCATTTACGTGCTTGAAGACTATGTATCCTTTTGATGATGGTGGTGTGGCTTGGAAAATATATTTATTGCAACTTTGCTGTTTATTGCTCTTGTGTGATTTTCTTAAACCATCTATATTTTATAGTGTCTTAATCTTACTCTTATAACTTAAATTTTATTGGTGTGTGTTTTTTAGGTCCCTACTTCAAAAGTAATACAGTATGTCTCAAACTGGAGAGAAGGTCAAGGTATGTGCAATAGAACTAACCACAACTATTTGTATTACCATATGCAAACTTTACATATAACAATACTATTCTTATTTTACAGTTTTCAGATTCTGCTGGCTATGTGGGATTTGCTAACCTGCCCAACCAAGTCCATAGGAAGTCTGTAAAGAAAGGTTTTGAATTCACCCTTATGGTGGTTGGTAAGTTGTGTGACTTCTTCTTCAGTCCAATTTTTTTTTTCTCTTCTGTTGCTGAAATTTTGATAAAGTCATTGACCTTTCAAATGTTTTGTACCCACCCTGCACCTTTTTAGCAACATTCATGCATAAAAATAGCTACAGATATCCTTTTAACTAGATATTGCCGCCTTCCCCGGGATCTCTTTAGCTAGGGATTTATTATCTGGGTGCTAATTAACTGATACTCTTGAGCTCATTGGCGATGCTGATTAGGTGGTGGTGGGAGAAAGGGGGCGATAATGTTAAGCCTTGATATGTGTTGATCATTGGCTAAACAAATGTTCATAGGAATGACGGTTCCCAATGATTGACTAGCATTGGTTGATCGCATGACGTTTTACATAGGCAACAAAACGTAATAAGGCTGTGCACATCTAAAATATACTTTGAAAACGTAAGCATAGGTGCACACTGAAAAGGCAATAGCATACATCTAATACAAATAACAGTGGCACACTAAAGACTAAGTAAAACCTCAAGGTATATAGGAATATTGGAAATGCATTACAGCTAAGGAAAATATGAAAAACCTGGGACTCTTAGTTTACAGTTTTTGATCAAAGATTGTATTAAGCTCACCTCCCAAAACGTCAAGGGGTTCCCAGAGCAGGTGAGTCCCTACACTAAAACATGTTACCTTGCTAGGAGTCCATTCAGACTGCCACTTCCCCAGGAGTGATAGGAACCTGCTATTGAATTATCCTTTTTATCTTTTAAAACTGTGCAGGATAATTCAATAGCAGGTTCCTATCACTCCTGGGGAAGTGGCAGTCTGAATGGACTCCTAGCAAGGTAACATGTTTTAGTGTAGGGACTCACCTGCTCTGGGAACCCCTTGACGTTTTGGGAGTGAGCTTAATACAATCTTTGATCAAAAACTGTAAACTAAGAGTCCCAGGTTTTTCATATTTTCCTTAGCAGTAATGCATTTCCAATATTCCTATATACCTTGAGGTTTTACTTCGTCTTTAGTGTGCCACTGTTATTTGTATTAGATGTTTTACATAGGCAATCTCAGATTTTTTACAGAGGTAAAAACTATTGTTTTCCAATAATTAAATGAAATAGTTGCACAATTGATTGTTATATATGATTCTTTTTTGGCTGTTCAACCCCTGATAATAGGGCAATGCGTAGTCTTCTTTCAGGAAGCAGGGATAAACTCTTAAAGGGGTTTTCTAACCACGCTGTTTTACTGAGTTTTAGGGTGCTTTCACATGGTGCGTTTTTGGTGCATTTTTGATGCGTTTTTTTGGATGCGTTTTTTGTGCAACAATGTATATCATTAATTGCTGTGTCTTTCTGCACAAAAAACACATCCAAAAAACGCATCAAAATCGCACCAAGTACGCACAGTGTGAAAGCACCCTGAACGGTTTAACTTTTTCTCCTCAGGCTGTGGGTGATTAGCATATTCAGCTTCTAGGGAGCTCTTACTCTGACAGTGCAGGTTATCTCTAACAAGAGTACAGATAAAGCCATGCTTTTAGTCCTCACAGCAAATGTACCTTTTGTTTAGAGAAGCTATTCTTGTTAGATATAATTAATTTGCTTCAATCTCAGTCCCTCGGTGGGGTGACTTTACTTCCTACTCTCGGCTAATCAGATAAGACGTTCATCTGGTATGCTGGTAAGCATAGAAATCTGTGTACACTTCAGAGCACATAAAAAACACTCCTCTCATGGCTAAAGTAAAATCTATTGACCAATGTATTTAGAAAAAGTCTTCGTTTAATTGACCCTTTTTGTTGAAAGCTAATCTTTGTAGCGAGAAAACCCCTTTAATAAGTCGATAGGCGTTCTTAAAGGAGTTGTCTCACTACAGGCTTTCAGCCTACTTCAATGTGTCTGGCAGCATAGGATTTTTGAATTCAGGGGCGTGCTTCTTGTCTGCTTCTTCTCCTCCCCCTTCCTCCCTCCCCTCAGCACACAGACAGCTCTCCTCCTCAGACTGCAGTAACTTCTATACAGCAGGGGGAGGGCAAGGGGGTTTGCTGCCAGGTTAACCCTGTGTGTGCCTGGCTAGATCTGCTGCTCACTGCTGGATCAGCTGCACTGTGCTGTGGCTGAGCTCTTGCTGCTCCTCTCCATAGAGACAGGAGAGGGCTGATCTATGAGTGTGGAGAGGGTTGTGAAGCTGTGTATGCTAATAGCAGAGCAGGGGGGATGTAAAGGTTCATATACCCCCTGCTTAGCATACAAATCTCCACGGACATCTCAAGCAACAACAAAAAAACCCTGTCAGAACAGACACAGGGCAGCTGTGAAGTGAGTTACTATAATCACAATGTGTCACTAATACAGCAGAGCAGGGAGGGATATGAACCGTCAGAATAGTCAAATGAATAGTCAAAGCTCCACAGACACATGATTAGAGTAACACACTTCACTGCTATGACATCCTACTGACCACAGATCAGCCTCACCTCTGCTCTCCTCACTCTGTGTAGAGAGCAGGAGGGAGTAGGCACACACAGGGTTAATCCAGGCAGCACAGCTACATAGATACAGAAGCCAGAGCCCTCCCCCTACCTTCCCTACAGAAGCATACTGTGCAGGAAGGGCTCTGTGCTCAGACGTGTATTCAGAAGCTGATGAGTCACCAGCACTGAGGGCCAGTGATATAAAGATCAACAGGTCTCTGCTATAGGGATTTCAGGAGCTGATGCACTACTACTAACAGGGATAACTCATAATCAGTAGGACATTTGTAATGAACATATATTGCAAAGCTGCTTGTTTTTTAAAGATCTTTTAATTAAAACCCAATCATTGTAGCGAGACAACCCCTTTAATGAAAATTGTTAGCCTTTGTAAAAGGAACCTTTAGTCCATTATATCATCAGAAATCAGAAGGGTGGGGAGATTCTGACTCCCCAAAGCTAATGTAAGTGCCCTAAAAGGGTGTCCCATAGACTTTGATGGCTCATTGCTAGGCTCGTTCTCAAGATAGATGCGGGTTCTATCTCTCGGACTCGCACCTATTAGTCTAAGATGACATATCCTAATGATATGCCATCAAAGTCTATGGTAGTAATGCCCCTTTTAGTAATCGGGGAACATAAAATTCTCTTATTCCTGATGGAGCACTGAGAATGTAGACAGTTAGGCCATGTTCACACGGCTTAAAATGGGCCGTATTTCGGTCCGTAATTACGCGCCGAAGTGCGCAAATTACGGGCTGAAAACGGCCCATTCATTACGGTAATCCACAGTTCTCATAGAGAGCTATGGATTACGTCTCCTCTTCCTGCTCGGCGAATCCACCGGGCGGGAAGATAATTGACATGTGAATTACCAGCAGCGTATACGCGCCGCTGGCAATACAAGTCTATGGGCCAGCGAAGTGCCGGTCCCCCGCTCGCTCCCGCCCCCGGCCACACGGCGTAATTGCCTAAAGGAAATGAACACCAGTATGTTCCACCCAGAATGAGTGTGGTGAACTTTTTGCCTGTGTTCTCATCCATAGTCTCTGTAAATCACTTTTTTAAAGTTTTATTTTCAATTTGATGTTTTTTAATACTCGTGCAAGTCGCATTACTATGACCCCTTTCAACTTTTGAAGTCTGCAGCATATAGCTCATAAAAGAAGCCATGAGCTGGCTTGGCGAGTATATAAGGTGTGAGATAAGCTGTCTGCGCACATATCCCTCATTGCTTTCAGGGGTAAATGGGTCACTTTATCGGAGTTGCAAAAAGGATGATGATTCACTACTTGGCCAAGGGTGGCAGTATTTTTGCGACTGCACGGTTTGTGAACTGTTCGTGTGCTGCAGCTTTGAAAGTGTATTACGAAAGGACATGGCGCCATTGTAAATAAAACATGGAAACTGCAGAGAACCTCATACCATTGATGTGAGAGGTGAATGTTGGCTAGAAAAGTGCACTAGGGTGGAGCAGATCACTGCCAAAATAAAGTTCTACCAGGTGTGTGTCTAAAACAACAGTTAAACGAAGCTTACTGGGTATGGGGCTCTGAAGTAGACAGATGGTCACTGCACCTCTGCTAACAAAGTAGCATTTTTAGAAAAAAAAACAAACAGAAAAATTGGGACATACAGTCCATTAAAAGGCTGGGTCAACCATTAACTAAATCCTTTAGTCTAGAAGGTAATTCAACGCCATTGTAATTTGAAATATCTAATAACTAATATTGAGCATTGTAGTACAATAAACCCATTCATCCAATATTACGTGGTCCAACAGTATGATAAAAAGTGCACAGTGTTGCAAAACACCCAAATATTTAGAACTTAAAATGATTAAGATTAATAGGGGTGCCCAAACTTTTCATATGACTGTACTTCCAGCTTAATGGCTGGTCAAAAGCCTAATCCCAGTAGAAGGCAATATAAACCCCAGTGCTAACTGGGAGAGAGATAATAGGTGCAGATAACTAATGAGCAGTAGCTCAGACGCCCATCCAATAAATGGGCAACTGAGTGATAAAAAGCTGCACATTGGTTACCAGTTCACACCAGTATGCAGAAAAGCCCCATCATACAAGGGGAGACTGCATAAATGCAAAAATATTGATTAGACAACCACTCACACCTTCTATACATGAGGGGTGGTTGCCAGTATTATAATTGTTTATAGATATAGTCATGCAAAAGGTGGCAATTATATAGTTTCGTGTGGTGCACCATGCACCTATGACGCCTCTATTTGATTGGGCGGGCTGCCCAGCAATAATAATACTAACAACCACCCCCTGTTGCATAGAAGGCGTGTGAGTAATTGTCTTATCAATATTATTGCATTTGTGCTGTCTCCCCTTGAATAATATTGTGGATTTTTTGCATACTGGCCTGAATTGGTACTTATCCAATGTAGTTTCATTTATTTGCCCCTTTAGTGGAGGGGTGTGTGAGCTACTGCTCATTAGTTATCTGCACCTGTTATCTCTCTCCCAGGTAGCATTGGGGTTTATATTGCCTTCTACTGGGAGTAGTCTTTTGTCCAGCCATTGAGCTGCAGGTATGGCTGAACAAATAGGCGTTCAGAGACATCAGATAACAAACACCATGCAACCACTGCTGGAAGAACACAAGCTGATGGTGGCAGTGTTATGGTCAGAGTTATTCTCTGGGTTCACTCACCCATGTGGAAAGCACTCTCGACTGATTTAAGTATGACTCCATCTTTGCAGATCACATACACCCATACATGACGATTGTCTGTCTTGGGGCAGATGGCATTTTCCAGCAAGACAATGTGACGTGTCACACAGCCAGAAATGTCTGACATTGGTCGGAAGAGCATGACAAAGACTTTCAAGTACTACACTGGCCCCCTCATTTCCCAGACTTCAGTGCAATTGAGCAGTTATGGAACCACATTAATTGTTTTGTTCCCTCTGTTGGTCCTCCCCAACACACCCTCTTGCAGTTGTGGGGTGATGTCTCCAGATACCTGTGACAACCTTTGAGGACCTTGCAGAATCACTCCCAGCCCATCTAGCTGCTGGTGCTGCACACGATGGTGACTCTGAATATTAGCTGGTGGTCATAATAACGTGACTCCACTATGTAATTGTATGTGTGATGTTCCTTTATTGACATATAAACTATAGTATATATTTAAATTGTTTCCTATTCTGTTGTATGTACTATACATAAGAGTAAATTGTTTATAAAGAAACACATCTTTACTTGCAGGAGAGTCAGGATTGGGAAAATCGACTTTGATCAACAGTTTGTTCCTTACTGACCTGTATCCTGAACGGTATATACCTGGAGCTGCAGGTACTCACTGATGCTTGTTTTATCCCTGACACCATCGGCACCGGTCCTTCCCTGACCTGGTATTCTCTGTACTTCCACTTTCACAGTTTTACCTATTTCTTCCAGCTTTAGTATGTCCACACAATAAGAAGAACAGTAATAGTATTCTCTGTATTATTTGTTCAGGGTTGAGATTTAAAAAAACAATAATAATCTTATGTAGTTTGACTGAGTGTGATGTGTTCTGTATTATTTTGTGCTTATCCTTTACTGTGTGTAGCCTCCCTTCTATGCAGTTGAGCAGCAGCAGTTTGTGTTAGAGAGCTGTTTCTCTTTGCCCTGTTAAACTTAAAACACCTGGATATTTTGCTGTGCTCCATTTAGGTTCCTTCCAACCCCAGTCTTAGTGCACATCCTTTTTTTCCTTCCTTGTGTTAAAATCTTGGGTTGTGGTTTCAAAAGCTGAAAAAAGCCCAACCCCTTTGGTCTCCTGCGCTGGACACCAAGCTGTTTCTTGTGTCTGAAGTCACAGAACTACATAGCTTCCTGTCAAATCTCTCGCAGAAAAGGTGATGAACGTATATTGTAAAAGTGGCAAACTTTTTTGTTTTCCTTCTCTTCTTTTTTTAATTTTATTTATTTGCCCCTTTAACTGCCTCCCATTAATTGTATAGGAAACTTTCCATGCTAATGTTACTACCTGTTATAACGTTGTGATAAAACGTACAACAATGTAGTTAACTTCAAATAACTTTTTTCCAAAGCCTACATAATATTTGAAATTGAGGTTTTCCCTCCTCGGTGTTTCTGGATTTTGCAGGCCCAGGTGAATGAGACATTAGAAGAGGGAATATATGTAACATATATTTGTTTTTTGGTCAGGTGGCAGAAAATCACTTAACATGAACAAAAGACGTTGATGAACAGGAAACCTCATAAACAGGCTTCTGTATCCAGAATGGTATATAGAATGTATAAAGGCGCACAAAACACATTAGTTTTCCACCAAAATCTTGTTACTATTATCATTATTATTACTATTCTAATTTGTCTCTGGCACACTGTTGTTACTGGTACATATTCTCCATTGGCTATTTGCTGCCATTTTGAGCTGTTGATCAGACTGTTGTAAAAGTGCATACCATGTAGATAATTGCTGCTATTTAATATATACTCATCAGCATGGTTACTAAAGGTTCTTACTACCGTGCTCCCTCAAGTTGCACTGGCTTCAGGATACAGTATTTTCAACATACCATGCTCTTTTCTGGGACATTGTATGTTGTGTGTGATTTCAAGATAGAATTTTCCAGCCAATTATCATGAACATTTTATGTATAAAACATCTGTATTATTGCAGTGCATGCAGTGATTGGCGGTCTAGTAGCGCCTCTCTACAGTACAGTGCAGTACTACATGTTCTGTACTGCTCCTTACTTGTACCAGGATAAGCGGCTCTTTTGGGCACTAGACGAGGGCCCCATTTTCTGTTACATGGTGTATTAAGTACACGAACCAAAGAAGCTCCAGTCTTCAAAATAGACATTGTTTTCCAGCTTCCAGCAGCTCTTTCTGACTGATATATGTAAAGACTTGCTTGATCTGGATTAGATATCTGCTTTATTTTCTTTAATCTTTGTTTTCCATTATGTTAGGTCACATTTTTGGCCCCGAAACCAATTACCAGTTTTCATACTGTTGTGGATTTCATCATACAGTGGTTGTCAAGGAACCAGTTGATGTTGTATGTTGAGGGACGCAGCAGCACGTATTTCTCTGTCTGCTTTACAAAATCGCTGCCATGCTATCGGGTTTTTTGTAATTCAAGAAAGCTTAATTGTAAGGTGAATACAGCAATGCAGACAATAAAAGATCATGGATTTAATTATCATAATACATTATGAAAGGGATGTAATGGAAGCGCAAAAACATTTTTCACGTGCTGTTAAATGGTTACATAAATCATTGTTAAAGTTGATATAAATTGGAAAGCATCAGAAGAAAAGCGAAAAATACATGTACATTACACATTCATTAGAATCGTTCTATCGAGGGAGCACTCGGAGTTTAGAAAACGAAATAATGCGTAAGGAAGATTAGAGTAGTAAGTGAAAAGTGGTCTTATTTTGTATCTTGTATCCCTATTCTTTCTGAACACTACATCTCTCTCATTCTGGCTATTTGTTCACATACACTACTCACAAAAAGTTAGGGATATTTGGCTCTTGGTTGAAATTTTTCAAGATGAACATAAAATTTCTTGAAATTTTTTTTAAATGAGAGCATCTCTTAACTTCAGAATACCCATGTCCAATTGTTCAATGTTTCAATACTTTTTGCGCAACTTGCTGATCTCTAACAAGTTACTTAATGGCAAAATTCACACTTGGTGTTTTGATCCACGTCTTTGCCTTTCTGTGACTCTTCCAGTCTTTCTATTACAACCTGCTGATGACACTTTGTGACATTCTAAGCTCAGTGGCTACTTCCGTCTGGGAGCATCCTGCTTCAAGCCTCACAATGTCGAGGGGCTGTTGATCACATGTTGTCTTGGTCTCATGATGCCATAATGTGAACAGCATGATGAGGAGGACTGTTTAAAGCCCAATTCAGATTGATCCCTTTGATTTATTGGGTGATTCAGGGATCAAACACCTATTGGGAATTTTGCCATTACGCTCCTTGTTTGAGATCAGCAAGTTGTGCAAAAAGTAATGAAACACTGGACATGTGCATTTGAAAGTTAAGAGATGGTCTCATTTAGTGCATTTAAAACAATATTCAAAAAATGTTATGTTCATCTTGAAATTTCAACCAAAAGCCAAATATCCTTAACTTTTTGTGAGTAGTGCATTTATGTCGAGCCATGTATGGTGGCTTGCAATGACCGTGCATTGATTTTATTTTATTCCATTCTGGGAGCTACTCTCGCCTACAATGAATAAAAACTAATGAACCGTCAATGACCCCTGTCTAATTGACCCACTCAAAAAACAACCAATAGCTATTAGAAAACATTACTGAGTAAAAGTGCAACACCAACAACAGATGTTTAAAGCCTAGCAGAGTTCTAGCCTTAAATGATGGATGAAAGTAATAACACACTGGTGGAAAAGTAACTGTTTTGTGCACCTTTGGCACTTTATAAACTATTGATTATCAATCCCCACCATAGAAACACTGTTGTGAGTATTGATAGAGTGTTATGTACACTTCTAAAGGCTTGTTTACATGGAGTTTACACTCCGCTTTTCGGATCCGTCTTGGGGTCCGCTCCGTTGGTCCCCAAGACGGATCTAAACAATTAGCAGTGAGATTCTCACTGCTGTCTATGCCGAACACACAGCGGCGTTCAGATGAGAGATCGCCGCTGCGTGTTTCAAACGCACAGCTCGGCTCTGTCTTGAAAAGAATTGCAAGCAAGAATTGCAAAAGCAAGCAGTTTACATGTAAACAGTATGGTTAGATGCACATGTTCGACAATAATATGTAATTTATTTGTTTGCTAGAGAAAATTGAACGAACAGTTCAGATTGAAGCATCCACCGTGGAGATTGAAGAACGTGGAGTGAAACTTCGCCTGACTGTTGTTGATACTCCAGGCTATGGGGATGCCATTAACAGCCAGGATTGGTAAGTAGAGTAGAACATATATTATGCTTAAAGGAATAACCTTGTCTGAACAGTCACTGTCCAAATGACATGTTAGGGCAAAAATATGTCATAAAGGGGATGGCCTGCATGGCCTATAGATATTTTGTTGTCTCATGTAAGTACAAAAGGCTGCACAGGAATACTTAAGGGGGTTGTCTCATTACAAGGATTGCTTTTTAAATTAAAAAGCTTGCAAAAAGGGGTCACTTTGCAATATGTGTCCTACCTATTCTTAGATATCCACTCTTGTATGGGCTGCATCAGCTCCTCAGGTCGCTATAGCTACAGACCTGTTTGATCTTTCCTGATAGGCTGCCAGTGCTGGTCGCTATAGCTACAGACCTAGTGTCCTCAGCAGCTCATCACTGCAGGCCAGTAAAGTCAGCAAACGCTGAATTCAAATGTTGAACCGAGAAAAAAGGCCTGAGGTAAGATGAATAAGTGTAGTGAGACAACCCCTTTAAGAGTGTCTTCACACACAGCGTATTTGCTGCGTGTACTTTGGCACATAATTGCGCACCTGCAAATATGCTTGTTTTACATAGCACTCAACGGGTACTATGATTATACCATACTGTGCACACGTAGAAAGAAGTGACATGTCGAGTAATACTAAACTGAATAGGAGGCAGGACCATTATGCTGTTGAAAGTACATGCTCGCCAGCACGTACCTTTAAACAGCAGATGTATTGGGGCGCTCCATAATATGCCATGTGAACATACCCTTACACGGTCTATGGGTAGGAGTAAAGCTGTATACTTCACTATCCCTTTAAAGGGGTTCTCTACCGTAGACAATCCACAGTTAGCAAGAGTCCTTCAGCAACAAAATTTCATTCTGCAGGTTCACACAGCAGTGAGCTGTATTCGTGGAGAAATCTAGTACTTAGTGTTCAGTTTTTTTTCGCAGCGCCACCACACAATGCCTATTCACATAAGCTGGTTTTCTGTGTAGTGCAGGATAAGACAGGCCATTATTTATTTTAGAGCAAGATTAGTTCCAGGGCTCTGTGCATTCAAAGGAAGGTGGGGAGGTTACATACATAACCTATGTCAAACAAGTATAATGGTGACGATAAATGACTAGCAACTGGTACAGATGGAGGGAGGACCCTGCCGTTGAGGGCTTACAATCTATAAGGAAGGGGGAAAGAGACAGAAGGTGAGGGGCAGACATGTTTGTGGGGGGTGTTGTGACAGCAGGATTATTGTAGGTTATAAGCTATCCTGAAGAAATGGGTTTTCAGGTTGCTTTTGAGGCTAGTGAAAGTGAAGAAGAGTTTGATATGTTGGGGCAGTGAGTTCCAGAGTGTGGGGGAAGCACGGGAGAAGTCTTGGAGACGGTTGTGTGAGGAGCTGATAAGGGGAGAGCAGAGAAGAAGGTCCTGTGAGGAGCGGAGATTGCATGAGGGGAGGTATCTAGAGATTAAGGCAGAGATGTATGGAGGAGAGAGGTGGAGAGCCTTGTAGCTCATGGTTAGCAACTTGAACTGGATTCACTGGGCAATGGGTAGCCAGTGAATGGATCGGCAGACGGCAGAGGAGTAGCGGGGAGAGAGATGGATCAGATGGGCAGTAGAGTTAGATTGCTTGGAGGGGAGAAAGAGTGCTAGATGGGAGGCCACAGAGAAGGGTGTTGCAGTAGTCTAGGCGGGAGATGACGAGGGCATGGACCAGCATTTTTGTGCTATCAAAAGGCCATCCAGAATAAGATATAGTTAGCCTCTGACCAAGAGATGAGGAACCTGAACCGAGGATCCCAATCTGAAGCTAGATTTACACTTCATTTTTTTATCCCACATTTTCAAAATGGGAAAATCATCATTCAGGCACATAGTGCGTCTGTTTAACGTGTCATGTGATGCGTTAAAGCATAAGACAACAGTAGTGCAAGGCAGTTCTGCGCCAGGATTCAGAATGGAAAACATGTTGTGAGATAGACACAAATGAGCCCTATTGGAAGGGTCCAATCCACATCATTTAAAATTAGGTGAAACTGCAGCAGAAATATGAGGTTGACACTTAGATTTCTAATGCTTTTTACACTGCTTATTTTTCCCAAGAAAAATGACACCTCGTTAGCTCCGCCTAATAACTAATTCTCTAGCAGGATCAATGGAAGTGGGTTTTGTAAGCTGGACAACACTTTTAAGCTATACCTACATATATAGAGATTTTGGGGCCTGCATGTAAATTACCTTTTTACAAATAAATGTGAATATTAATAGATGACTAAAATGCATAATAAAATGTAACAATCTGGGACCTTTATAATATCCTGAAACATTTCTTGTTGCTTATAAATGACGTTGGTACAAATTACCTCTTAAATGCTCTGACAGGTGCGGTGGGATCTAAATTGCCTTTTAATTTACCTCAAATCAAACAAAAAAAAACCTTAAAGCTGTGTATTACTGTTTATGAATTAGGGTTAAATTTGATAACATGAAGTGGGGAGCTCCAGATGTTCAGGAGGTTTCCTTCCGTTGCCGTCTTGCCCCTGCATGAGCTTCCAGCCAGATTATTGTGTTTTAAGCATTTCTTCCTGTTGATTGTGAGCTTATTCAAGTTGTTTATTCCATTGAAATGTTTCTGGCTGCTGTACTTGGACGCTTGCGACAATGTGCAGGTCACAGACATCAACTGCAATACAAAATCTGGAGCCGCTACGTGGATCTCTTATCACTGGCTTTGTTCTGGAACACTTGTTACTTTTAAACAAAGTTTTTAATTCATTAAATGTAATCTGATTTAAGGGCGTGGGATTTAGGCTTAGGTCCGCTGGTATTTATTGTGAAGTAGGAATCCTGATCAAGCGGCAGCCAAGGTGATGGATTATATAGCCTTATTTATGACATCAGTGACTAGACACGTAATAATAGTGAAGCACTTTCAATCGGAGTGTGAGAAATGAGATTTCACTTTTAAAGGACAAATTGAGTTTCCCTTTTTACTTTATTTTGCTTTGACTTTTTTTTTTATAAGCTTTTTTAGCACAAATACTCCTGAACTATGTTGTTGAGGCTGGACTTCTATTGTGTTTAGCCCTCGGTGGATGTGGTGCTAAGAAGATTAATAAATCTCCTCTTTGATTTAAGAGAACATTAAAGGGGTTGTCTCACTACATTGATTCATCTCGCCTCAGTTCTGTTTTCTTGGTTTCATTTTGAATTCAGGGACGTGTTGACTGGCTTCTACTAGGCTGCAGTAGAAGTCAGGTCTGTAGCTATAGCAACTAGCGCTGACAGCCTATCGGGATAGATCAAACAGGTCTGTAGCTATAGTGACCTGAGGAGCTGATGCAGCCCATACAAGAGGGTGTATCTAGGAATAAGTAGGACACTGTTAATGGACATATATTGTAAAGTGACTTGTTTTTGCAAGATCTTGAATATAAAAAGCAAACCCTGTAGTGAGACAACCCCTTTAAACACAGTTTTTAAGTGTTTGTGCTTTTTTATTTTCCAGATCACTGTCCATATTTTTTTTTTCAATTCTGAAATCCTGCTGTTTTTGGCCACTAGATCTAATAATAGTCTGACACATCCTGTTCTGTAGCGAATACTTTTCAGCAATTTCCACATTATCCGCACAGGCAGAATTACACCAATGTGTATAGATAACACCAGGGCTGTGGAGTCGGCAAGCCAAAACTCCGACTCCTGACTCCCTCATACACGGCGCATGTTTAAGTGATAACCTTACTGTAGTAAAGTGGTAACATCAGGCTGTTTATCACCTTATGATACAATAATCAAGCTATTTAGGTAGAACAGACACTGATAAGCAAAAGGGTAACAATGTTTTGATCTTTTGAACACTTCTGGGTTGAGTTTTAGAAAAAGCTCTATTTGTATCCAAGTCCAGTCTGCACCAACATTGGGAATGTGTAGAAGAGACCTGGGATCAGATTTTGGTCAAGATATGCTTGAATCTGATTCAGAGCCCAGAAGGATTCAGGCAGTATTGAAAGCCAAAAGGTGGATTTCCCAAATACTAACAAAAAAATAAAAATTAACATTTTGATTTTTAGGAGCAAAACAGTAACAATGCAGTTACAGGAAAGAATCTGCAGAACTGAGCAGATGCTAAATACTTGCAAGCCAAAGTTATGTATAAGATCGGTAAGATGACTGTATATAAAATTACAGTAGCCTCGTATACAAAGCTGTAGTGGATGGTGAGATATGGAGCCTGAAAGTCACAAATTCAAAACACTGTTACCATTTTGCTTGTCAGTGTAAAATATATTTATTGGATAGGACTTGAACACAAAAAAAAAGTAAATATGCAAAACCCTGCAGGAACATTTGTGGAGTCTCTGAATTTGTTCTGAGAAATAGTATCGCCTCCATCAGATCCTGCATACATGACCTCACATCTGATCTCATTATTTCCAGGCTAGAGAACGGCCTCTCTACACTAACTTGGGTTGGGGCAAAGCGGTGACCACAGGGGCAACATCTCTAACAATGTCAGGGTATAAAGGAATTGCCTCAGCCACAGTCAGTTTTGATGAATGGTTAAACTCTTCTACTTCTTTGAAAGCAGGTGAAAAATTTTGCTGAAATCTGTGTACCCTGGGAGCAGAATCTTTTCCCCTGGGGCAGCGCTTTGCCTGCTCCATGTCATCACTTACACTCCTCATGTGATGAGGCTGAAGATATGGGAGCAGTAGCACTGGCCGGACCCAATTCCTCTTGCTCTTTGCACTGCATCGAACTAACTGGACCAACTTATTATATATTTTGGGAGTCGGAGTCGGTCCCTTTTATGACGACTCCGACTCCTGCAAAATAGTCACCGACTCCGACTCCCCCACTCCACAGCCCTGGATAACACAGGATCCACCAGTCACAATACTAGATAGTCACAGTTCACTCTCCCAATTGCACAGTGACTTCTTCCCAGGTCACAGGACATGCCTAGAAAACTTTACTATAGAAGTCAATCCGTCTGCTTCTGTTCGCAGGTTCCTATGCCCATGAAGCTGCTGTAAAAGTTCTCCCTAAATGCTGTTAAAAGCCGGTTAGGCACGATGACTGACCCCATAATCGTATACAGATGACAGAGTAAAAAAAAAAAAAAGCTACAGTTTGAAAATAAAAACGGCTCAGAAGAGAAGAATATGTAGCAGTGTCTTGTTTTAATTAATAAAAACAAAATTGGCAATAGATTCCCTTTAAATGTTTTTCAATTCGGTGTCTATAACTTAAACTTTACCTGAAAAAACGCAAAGGGTTATCCCTATCTCCTAAGTTCTGGGTTGAGAGATGAGAATGAGCCAGCTGCAGAGAACAAACATGACTGCGCATGCGCAGCTCTCTCCATTCTCTCCTATGGGAGAGCTAAATACTGCCATGCATGTTCAGCAATGAATGGAGCAAGCCACACATGCCCTTCTCTGCGGCTGGCTCATTCCCATCAGCTGATCTGAAAGTTAGGAGTCTGGGGAAAAAATCTCTTTCAAAAGGGATTTTCCATCTGGCTGTTATGGATCTTTACAACCTCTTCAGGCTTCCACTTCCTGTGCAGGCTGTGGGTGGATCTAAAGCTTTTAATGACACTTCAGCTCTGCTAGCTCCTGTTAATAGCTGTGCTTGTTAGAGGGACATAGGGACATTGAAGATGAGGGGTTTTTGAAAAATGATGCTGTCCAAGCAGGATGTCTGCTATAAATGTGAGCTAGTAGGACTATATCACAAGAGGGTGGGGGAGAGGGGGTTGAATGCATTTTGTCAACACACACTGTTAGCTGCTGAGTGACTATAATCGCACATAAATACACAGATATGTGCTCTGCACACCTGACAATGGCACAAGGCTTCTTTCTGGTCTAAAGGATTAAGGTTTTTCTCAGTAGAAAGATAAAATCACAAGCAAGCTCAATCCTACTGATACAATACAGCAAGGAATAATGTAATCAGCCCAACCACTCTACAGAAAAGAGAGATGTGGTCTATAAACTAGGGAAGCTTGTGTTAAAGGGGTTGTCTCACTACATTGATTCATCTTTCCTCAGTCCTGTTTTCTTGGTTTCACTTTGAATTCAGGGGCGTGTTTACTGGCTTCCACTAGGCTGCAGTAGAAGCCAGGTCTGTAGCTATAGCAACCAGTGCTGGCAGCCTATCAGGAGAGATTGAACAGGTCTGTAGCTATAGCAGCCCGTACAAGAGGGGGATATCTAGGAATAGGTAGGACACTGTTAATGGACCTATATTGCAAAGTGACTTGTTTTTGCAAAATTTTTAACATAAAAAGCAATCCTTGTAGTGAGACAACCTTTTTTAAGGAGCAGGAAAGAACTGCTCTTGTTACGGAAGCAAAATTGGAATATCAGTGTATTTGAAGGGAATCTTTATTTACCTTTGCCTACATGTTTAAAGCTAAAAAGTGAGATGGGAATACAATTTTAAGAGAACCTGTCACTGCCCCTGGTATGTCTGTTTTAAGAAATATTTTTATTCCCCATGATATACCAATACTGAAGCATCTTTCAGGGTCACTCTGGAGGAGCTGCAGGGATCTACAGCTCAGTTGGGAGATCTGTCTATAGGACAACTATTAGTTGTATACTCCACAAATCTGTCCTCAATGCCAAACGCTATGTGTGGGCAAAATCTAACACTGTACATCATGCTGAATGCGTATGCTGTTGGGATGCTTTCAGGGACTGGGAAGCTGGTCAGAGTTGATGGGACGATAGGTGGAGCTAAATACAGGGCAGTACTGGAGGAAATCCTGTTAGAGTTCGCAAAAGACTTAAGATTGGGGTGAAGGTTCCCTTTGCAGCTGGACAATGACAGGAAAATTGCTGTTCACAGTTGTTTTACAACCAGTCTGGCTTACCTAGAGGTATTTGACAAAAATTCCAGCCTCTAGATGTGCCAAGCTGGTAGAGACATACCCAAGCTGTCATTGGAGCTAGAGGTGGTCTTACAAAGTATTGACTCAGGGGGCTGAATACATTTTCACACCACACTTTTTTCAGTTTTTTAATTAGCAAATCATTTGTAATATGTAGTATGTATCATTTTCTTTATACTTCACAAATACTTGCTACTTTTTGTTGCTCTATCACAGAGTTCCTCAGATCTTTTCCCCTAAGCCTTAGATTTATGCAAAACAGTTAGTGAGGTTTGAAAGGCAAGTAAACCCTCACACTAACCAATTTATTGGTGGCTCTCCCCAAGAAGAGATTTTTCCCCCTTCTAAGCCACTCTCCCCTCTCACCCAGCCAACCAGTAAGTTCTGCGCTGCACTGATGAGGGGCAAATACCCCGAAACGGCTGTCTGCAGATGACCTTAACTGGTTTGGCACAAATCCCTTTCAAATTGCAAGGCTCCTGCGAGCTACATGTGACTTGAGGAGAACTACATCCAACAGAGTGCGCTGTGTGGAGCTCCTCAGCTCTTTTCCCATAAAATATCAATAAAATATGTTTAAAGGGGTTTTGCCACGATCTAATGTTGATGTGGGATCCTCCAAAATGGGTATTTAATCACTTTTCTAAATATATCTGATTAAAAAAGTGAAGCCTCTGAGAGCTACAGGCTGCCTTACCTGCCCTTAGTTTTCTGACTGTTTACATTAGCTACGACCAGGAGCTGATCTGGCAAGCTCCTGGCCACGCTTGCGTTGTTTGCACTTCTTATCTGATGGCAGGACACAGGAACGAGCTTTGAAGGAAAGGTTAGAAAAAAAGCAGTGTTACTTGGCATCTGCACTAGCTTTGTGTCAGAGGCTGTGTGGGGAATCGGCTAGTTGTAATGTAATTATCGGAGTAAACATGCAGACCCTCCCTACTCAGCCCTCGGGCCCCCCCCTCCACCGTCTGTAATCAGTGAAAGCTGCCTGCTTTGAGCTTATCTTTACTCCCGAGCAGATAAGAGGGAGAATACAAAACCTGTATAGCTTGTGCACAATACAGTTATCCCCTGTGGATTAGCCAAACAATGTTTGCTCAACTACAGAGACTGAATATCAGCTTCGGGAACGTGCATGGGAGGTGGAGGAGATATATCACATAGGAGGTACTTGTTTTTTTTAAACACAGAAACGCAACGCCCCATTTTTCAAGGCTCAAGAGGTCAGTTCAGCCTGTTAGGTGAGTAAATCACTTCTTGGCAAAACCCCTTTAAGTTTGTGGGTGTGATGTTTAAAAATGAAGAACAGTTTGGGGGGGATGAATACTTTTGCAACCAACTGTATGTAAAATACTGCTCTATAATGTCCTTTATGCTGCTTTTAAGGATTTGCTACAAAGATAGAGCAGAGCAGAATCACCTCTTTTTGTGTGTGTACTTGTATGCAGTATGTGGAAGACACCATAGCAGCTAGTCTCTACCCAGTAGCTCATGGCTCAGATCAAAGAGATGCAGTCTGCAGAGGGTAAAACTGGTAAAAATGGCACTGTACAACTTTTATAAGGGCTAGCAATAATGCTGCTCTTTGTGTTCACACCCATCACAGTTTATCCTGAAAAGTCACCTGAAAGTACTCTTTAAAGCCAGCGTTTGATCTCAGAGGAAAGTGCAGCCAAAATACTGACACTTTATCTTCCTTTTTTTTTTTTATTCACTCCTGCACGTGGCTCTGCATACTTCCTCAAAAACTGCATGTGGGATTCAAGCCTAAACCTCTATGCTTCTCATTTTTTTTTATCTAATACCAATGTTGACTTAATCTATAAATAAATAATTCTGTAGAAATTGCACAGTTACAATTCAATTTATGGTTCTGCTATGATTTTACGGAAAAGTTAGTGCATTAGTGCTATAAAATAACAAGAACATAAGTGAAGTCATTTCCTTCTATGTGAGGTCACTTCCTGCTGCCTGTGTTTTTTGGTTTCATGTTTCGCTAACACTAGCCATTGTATCATGCGGTGGGAAGCACCTGGTCTCTGAGGGCATATCCTGTGATAACAGCTGAATGCCTCCAAAGCAAACGAATGAAGAAAGCAAATTTTGAAAAGTATTCAAGAAGATCTAGGAGTATTTTTGTTTGAAATTTAAGCTACGAATACTAAGATAAAATTAAGCACAGTTTCAATGTTTGTACAATGGAAAGCAGCAGAGGCCTCATGTTGTCAGTCCTACCCTGGTACTTTTACACGTGCCTTTTTCAAAAATTTTCAGCATTTTTTTCAATGCAAATGATAAATTAAAGGGAATGTGTCGCAAACTTTTTTTTTTTTTACTTATTTAATCAAGCCCCTGATCCATATTCTTTTCCTCTCAGTCGTTTTATTTCCTGATTGTAGATTTCTCAATTCGGCCGTCTATATATTATTGTGAGGAAGACATTCTTGCTTGCACTGCTTTGCCAGCAGTCGGAGAGATACTTTACAGCAGATTCATGCACACAGGAGCCTTAAGACTG
This sequence comes from Phyllomedusa bahiana, assembly GCA_025379985.1. Lineage (NCBI taxonomy): Eukaryota > Metazoa > Chordata > Amphibia > Anura > Hylidae > Phyllomedusa > Phyllomedusa bahiana. The sequence continues at coordinate 116,059 of JAODAL010001537.1, read as the reverse complement.
ATTCTGTCCCATAGACTTCCATAGGAGAGTTTTCTAGTCATGCTGTGTGACCTGGGAAGAAATCACTGTGTAGGGAGGTGAAAGGGTGAACTGTGTTATCTATACACGTTGGTGTCTCCTTTCAGTTTGACCTTTTACTGATAATGAGCAGACACTGAAAATCTCCCTCTACAGAACAGGAAGTGTCAGACGATTATTAGGCTTAGTGGCCAAAGTGAAAACTGCAGGACTTGAGAATCAATAAATACTGAAATTGATCTGGAAAATTAAAAAAAAACATAACCAAAAATTCCTTAAAAATGTGTTTAACATAAAAATGTGAGTTAAACAATAAGTCATTTTTTGATAACACATTCCCTTTAAGCAACTTTGCAGTAGAGATATATATATATATATATATATATATATATATATATATATTATATATATATTATTATATATATATATATATATATATATATATATATATATTATATATATTTTGTTCCTACAGCTTCCATGCACACCTATGTGTATCCATGGTAATGCAATCTCTATGCAATTCATTATGTAGTTATACTATCTTCCATCTGTTCTTTAGTTCTTGCTAGTGTGTAATCCATGGCAGAAATCAGAGGCGATGCCTATGATTTTTACTTAACAAAGGCAGTATTCGCCTCTGTTGCTGGCACAGGTTAGAGAAGTCCATGTTGTAGTTCACCCTGTTGACTACAACACAGACTGAGCATTCAAGTGAATGGCTGTCAGATTACACAAGGATTTTAACAAGGAATTCAATGTGGAATCCGTGTTGAATCCCTTGTTAATATCCGATGTGTGAACGTACCCTAAAAGAGGTGATAAATTGAAGAAAATATGACTTCAGGATTAGTTTGTTGCCATGAAGATGCATTATCTGCTGTGATACTGTAGTAATGGAATAATAGGCAATGAGACAATAGAAAAAAATTGCTTGCGAAAGTGGGCAAGTTTGCTTTTTACTTTGATCCTTGAAAAATAGAGACTGATGAAATTCTAGATCAAAAATAGGTTTGGGACTGAACACATACCAGGTTAAAGAGGAGCTTAGACTTAAAGGGTAGCTCTTACATAGGTTATGCTGACCTTGTTGAGAAGTATATCACTTCTTGTGTCATGTGCTGTAGTTTTATAGCATTTAATTCTCAAATCTGGCAGCACAGGAGCCCACTTAATTCATGGACAGGTGCTAAACATGTCCTCCCCCCTCCTCCTCCACTGCCTATTCTGCTTATTAATATGAATAGGTAGAAAACTCAATAGGCTGCCTGGCTAATGCCTGCTTATTTATTAAGTGGACTCCTCTCTGGCAGCACTGACAGCATGCTCCCAGATTTGAGCATTAAATGCTATAAAACTGCAGTACATTGCAGTACCACATAACCTATGTGACACGTTCCCATTAAGATGCAGATCAATCTGTAGGAAACATGTTATAAAGCAGGAGGAACTGATTAATATGCATACGTGTAGGAAAAGCTTTAGTAGAATTATTAATTTATTCATTCTGGGCTTAGGAGTCCAGTGGGTGGTTCTACACAGGGAATGACAGGCTTTCTTGTTTAAAGGGGTTGGCGGAGACTTATGAAAGCTCATTGGTCTGCTGTGGCATGATTAGAAATCGAGGAAAAAAAGTATACTCACCTCTGTGAGACTCTCGTTTTGTCCCAGTGGCCATCCCATGCAGCCAGTTACAGGCCAGAGTGGTCAAGTGCATGTGAAGTTGTGGCCTGTGATTGGCTGCACATAGCATGTTTACAGGAGCATCATGAAGGGGAGCATACTTTTCTTCTATTTCTAATCATACTCCAGCGGACCAAGAGGCTTTTGTAAGTCCCGGACAACCCTCTTAATAGTGTGGAAAGAAATAGCAGTTTCACCCAGTAAATTATTGCTAAGTCTGGGTTTAGAGGTCCAGTGGGAAGAGATTTTAATTAAATTAGTCTTCCACATCATTATAAAGTAATTTAAATAGTTCCTGGGCCTCAAGTAAAATAAAAAATAAGTTACGATCACATTCCCCTGGTTCCAGCAGCGTGTCTCGCCGGTCTTCTGTTGACATGCTGTCCCTTCCGAATGGGGACATCACCACTGTGGCCGCTGATTGGCTACAATGGTCATGTGCCACTATCTTACCTCACCATTTGGAAGTGAACAGCTTCAAACGGTGACGTGACCACTGCATCCAGCCAGCATCTGCAGTAGTGACGGCCCCATTTGGAAGTGATGGCGTGCCAATAGAAGACCGGAGAGACGGGGACTTTTTTTCTTTAAAGGTGTTTTGCCACGATGTAATGTTGACATGGGATCCTCCAAAATGGGTATTTAATCACTTTTCTAAATATATGTGATTACAAAAAGTGAAGCTTGTGAGAGCTACAGCATTGCTCAGTCCCCCTTAGTTACCTGAAAGTTTACATTAAGCGCTTGAGTGTTTGCACTTCTTATCTGATGACAGGGAACATGAAGGAGCTTGCAAGGGGCTGGGGAGAAAGTGCAGTGTATGAGGTCGTCTGCTGTATTGAGAATCCACTGGTTGGAATGTAATTATTTGAGTAAACATTGCAGACGTTCCCTTCTTCCTCACTCTCTGCTCACCCCCTTCCCTCTCACCTCTGCAGCCGTTCATGACTCAGCATGCTTTGTTTATATTCCCTCCTGAGCAGATAATAGGTAAGGAACTCACTTTGTGGCAAAACCCCTTTAATTTTACTTGAGGCCCAGGAGCTATTTAAATCACTTACTAATGAGGTGGTCAACCCTTATAAATGAATTACAAATTCTGTAGAATCTTTTCCACAGATATTTTTGGCTGTAAAACATGACTGCAGATTGTGCCACTTTTACAATGTGACGGATTCTTTTCCATCTACAGCCATCACGTTAGAGTTAGAGACACTTGGTGGAGTGATACAAAATCTTTTCTCACTTAATTGTGTAACTTATAATTGTTGGGTTTAAGGGCCCAGTGGACATAGTTACCTCTGTGTAAGCTCATGTAGGGAAAGCTGTCAGTTACTGATTAGGACCGCCCACTGGACTCGTACACCCAGACTGAACAGGGATCTCGATCGGTGACAAGTAATATTTAATCTTTTCCCATTAAACTGTATATCATGCTACTGCAATACAGTTATATTATGTTTTACTGGCAGATAAGATGTTCACTTAGTCACTTCAAAGAGCATCTCTCATGTACTAGAGTTTCTATGCTTCAGTCTATCTGGAGGACAGAAGAATCTAGACATGATACGTGCTATGAAGATGTTCTTTAAAGGGGTTTTACCATTTCATACCTCTTGTATCCAGCTCTTCAGCTCTGTGTGCTCAGAAGGGGGCGTGTGTGATGTGTTTGAATTGCATATCATGTGACCCAGCAGGATGACCTCACAAGGCCTTTCCTCTCTCTAGTCAAAGAAAGGTCTGTTTATGTATAGCATTGTGAGTAGCTGAGAGGTAGTTTTTGCCTCCAGGCACAAGGTTCCTAGGTTCAAATCCCTGCAGGAAGCAAACCTGTATTTCTCTTTATCAATGCACATAGTTCATTGAGGTTTCTTTTTGATTTATTTGCACTGTTTGACTAATTACTAAGGAGTACAGAGGACGGGAGTAGAGTGACAGCACCTGGGGTTTGAACACTCAGTAGCTGCCTGAGAGGAGATGAGACGTCTGAGCATGTGCGACCAGGAGTGAGGAGTTCTCAGCCCTGGTCGTATCCCCTGGAGACGAGCTGTAAACAATGGATCACTAAAGGAGCAGCTAAAACAAAAACGGTCCAGAATTTTTAATAATAATGAATGGTGAAAATGTTTATTTCATTTGCAAGCTTCCCACGTCAATTTTACTTCGTGCAAAACCCCTTTAAGGTGCGCAATGTATTCGTTTCATTTTAGGCCTGGTTCACATCTGCAGAAGTTTTATTAGAAACCACCGTCTCGTAGTCCATCAAATACTGCGAAAAAAAATAGCACTGCACTACTGTTATATGTTATACAGATAGACACCATGGTGGAATCCTGACGGACTCCATTGTGGTCTGTTGTAAAACCCGTCCAGTTCCACACAGAACCTCTGAGGTAGTTGAACCAGGCCTTAAACGGGCATGAGATTTACTGCGAGAGCCTATGTTTACAGACTTGGTATGATAAAGTGCATTTATAAAGTGAGCACAAATAATGGGAGAAATGGTAGATTCAAATTAAGTAATTTCCTGTCTTTGCATTTGCTCCATGATATCAGAGGTGACTTTTCTCCCTACGGAAAAGTAGTAACCTGCTGTAAATGCTTCACAACCTGGTCACTGTTTACACAGCGTATATGTTTTCAGCAGGAAGCCCTGGTAATTTCAAGCTGTCTCATTTCCTAGGATTTCATGTTTGTGATTTTTCAGCTCGAGGTGAATGAGCATCTGTTGAAACAGCTGGCTCTATTGGCCTCATTCATTGATGTCTACACGTACACAGAAAACAATTAAAAATTATTAAATTGTGACATTATAGCTTAATCTGGATAAGGTAATCTTGCAGTTTATTTACACTATGTATATTTTTTCTCCTTTAAGCTTTAAAACCATCATTCACTACATAGATAACCAGTTTGAGCGCTACCTTCATGACGAGAGTGGGCTGAACAGACGCCATATCATCGATAACCGGGTGCACTGCTGTTTCTACTTTATTTCACCATTTGGACATGGGTAATGTACAAGTTACAGCCTTTACATCTTTTTTTTTTTCCATTCTGTACCATAGGCTTTTTTCAGACTTTTATCAGGTCTTCTTAATAGTTTGATGGCCAGAATAGTGTAACGTACTGCACTGAAAAAATAAAACCCAATGGACCGTTCAATTAGGCTCCATTCACATTACGCTGTAATGTATTAGTCACAGGGAAATGATACAAATAGAGATTTGATCAAATCCCTAAGGGAGATGATTCATCTTTTCAGTAAAACAGTTCAGGTATTTGATCAAATCACTGACTTTGTTTAGGAGAGTCACCCCATAGAGTTTTTCTTTTAACATCTTCCATGATTTGATCATCTCCCTTAGGGATTTGATGAAATCCCTATTTTCATCTTTCCCTGCGACATATGCATTATATACATACGTTTTTAAAGACCAAATCGGTATACAAATTTTGCATGTTTCCCTTTTAAAATGTATGTGCAAACATTTGCATCCACTTGTTTTTTTTTTTTTTTTCAGATTGCAAGCTTTTTTCTTTTAAGTTTTTGTTAAAGAATTTCTTTGAAAAATGTTTTTTTGCAGCAAAAATTCATTAAATGTATGCAAGCATTTGCATATATTTCCCATTGATTTGTATAAAATGAAGAATATACATCAGGCTGAGTTCACATGTTGTATTCCTTATATCCAAGATAGCAATCGGAGTACTAGACCATAGACTTTAGTAAAGCGAACCTAGTTTTATTTAGACTTTGTTTGCTGTATTTGCAATCGTACCCATTTTCTGTGTGGTGGGAACACAATTGCATGGTCTACCAGGCTTTTGTGTCCTGCACAAAAAGCATATATTGCTTACTAAGATTAATTGAAGTTATGGGCTGGTTGCAATGACTGTTCAGTACATTTTGTATGGTACCTCCAACGTGTGCCTCGGATGTGGGGGAGTAGCAACGTGTGAACCCAGCCTAACTTTTTAAAAAAGGCCAAAATAAAGCGTTGTAGTGTACACTATTTCATCATCACATAAATGTATACAGACGTGGTCAAAAGTATGCACATTTGAATTATGTTTTCCCTATTATAGTCTTCGCCATGTTATATCTCTTTTTAGGCTATTGAAATGTAGACGCTTGCCGGGTGGCTTAAGTGATGTGAATGGATCATGATGGATCTGCTGTGATCTGTTTTGTTGATCCTTTTATTGAATAGTGTAACACTTTGATCGTAACAATAGAAATCAATATGTTTATATCTCCCCTCCGATATCTTTAATTCTAATATTTCTTTTTTTTTTTTTTTTTTTTTCTTTCTCCCGTTGAATAGTTTACACCAAATTTAACACTTTCCAATTTTATTCTGTAAAAACTGACATTTGGTCTATGTTTTGTAGTGTTTGCATTTTGTAAGCAAGGCTAGCTAATTCTTTCAATGAAGAAAAACAAAACTGAAAATTAAGTCAATTGGGCGATGATATGTCACGGCTCCTTTAAAAACAAAAGCAATATGTTATGAACAGAGTCTAAGAAAGATATTTATTTAATCTTAGAATAGGAAAAATAAATTTAGGATTTTAGTAGCTAATCTGCGAAAAGACTTTTCAACTACTGATGAGTATTTTTGCCCAGTGACTGCTCCTGTAGGACCCATGAGCTGCCACATGGGACTATTGCACCCTTGCTGACGATAATGATTCATTTTAACGACCGTATGGTTCATCGTGGATACATTTTATTGGCTTTTAAAAAGAACCGTTCAGCTACCTGAACCATTGATGGCTCAAAATAACCAAAGACTATCTCTACACAGTAACATGTCTTTTACTCTGAAACACTATGGAATTAGAGCGCACTCTAGAGTTTGAAATAAAGCAACCCATGCAAAGGAGGCTGATGTGCAGCTTCATCCTGCCTAGCTCAGCTTAAAGGGGTTGTCTCGCTACAATGATTGGGTTTTAATTTAAAGATCTTTAAAAAACAAGCAGCTTTGCAATATATGTTCATTACAAATGTCCTACTGATTTTGAGCTAGCCCTGTTAGTATTACTACTCAGCTTCTCAGATCTTTTTAGTAGCCGACCTGTTGATCCTTATCTTACTGGCTGTCAGGTCTGAATGACTCATCACCTTTGAAGACGGGTGGAGCAGAGAGCCCCTCCCGCACAGAAATGCTTCTGGAGTGGGGGAGGGAGGAGAGGGAGGGGGGAGGGGACTCGGTGTCTGTGTCATGCTGCTTGGATTAAACCCTGTGTGTCCCTTTGCTTCCTCCTGCTCTTTTACACAGATAGATGTGACAGCAGTGACCCTGTCTTTTTACTATAATCTTTGATATGTCTTTGGAAACTGTGACTTATATTTAATATTATACAGATCAGGGGGCATGTGAATACTTTATGTTCTCCTGTATTAGTGAGACATTCTGAGTATAGTAACACTTCCCTTGTTGTTGCTGGAGATGTGGAGACTTGTAAGCTAAGCAGGGGATATGGGAAACCCACATGCATTCCCTCTGCTCTATTAGCACCTCAGCTTCATATTCCTTTTCTACACTCCTTGATCAGCCCTCTCCTGCAACAGACTAGGCAGGACACCAAAGGGGAACTCTTTAGAGCAAACCCCTCCCCCCCTGTATAGAAGTTACGTAGATGCCTGTGTGCTGATGTTAGGGGGGAGAAAGGGGGCAGAACAGACAGACCCAAAAAACACGCCCCTCAGTTCAACTTACAGGGACCCCTGACAGGCTGAAAGCTCGTAATGAGACAACTCCTTTAAGGGCATGTCCCCACGGCAAGGGTTTTCGGACGGTTTTTCAGCCGGTTTGCGGTTTTTCAGACCGCCTGAAAGACCGGCAGAAAATGAGCACAATTGTGCTCTATCGAAAACCCGTGCAGCAGTCCCCACTGCACGGGTTTTCCGCCCGCGGGCCGCTCAAAAAACATTGAGCATTTTCATTCTGCCGCCCGGTTTCCGGACAGAATATGAACACCTCCATGGGAGGGGTGAGAGCTCTTCTCCGCTCATCACGGAGAAAAGCCACCCCCCCTCCCACCCCCCGCCCGCGGCTGTGGGGACGGCCGGGTAAACCAACCGGTATTTGTCCACTGCCGTGTGAACGCGCCCTAAGAGTCCTCTGTTTGCATATAGGAGAAACCTTTCACTCAAAAGGAACCTGTCGCACTGAATATGCTGTCTGATCTGCAGGCCGCTTGTTATAGAGCAGAAGGAGCTAAGCAGAATGATAATATAGTTTTATGGAAATTAATTTAGTAGAACTTGTAATCTTTGTTTGAATTTCTGCTTATTCTAGGTTAAGGAGTCCAGTAGGTGGTCTTATCAGCGATTGACTTATCTCTTTATATACACTTATCATTGATAACACCGCCTACTGGACTCCTTAGCACAGAATAAGCAGAAATTTAAGGTAATAAATGGCATGTTCTGTTTTTTTTTTCCCTATTTAACTATATATAAATCGGCACAGCTCCTCCAACTCTACATTATGATGCCTTCAGATTTAATTGCATGTTTTATGTGACAGGTTGCCTTTAAAGTGAACCCGTCAGGTGGTTTATGCTACTGTAGCTGAGAGCAGGATGCGATAGAAGAAAAACTGAGCTTTGTGATATATAGGGTTTTATGACAGAGGGAGAGAAGCTGAGCTCTGTGATATATTAGTTAATATGATAGAGGAGAGGTGCTTGATGCTTCTGTGATATATAGGGTTTTATGACAGAGGGAGAGGAGCTGAGCTCTGTGATACATAGGGTTATATAATAGAGGAGAGAAGCTGAGCTCTGTGATATATAGGGTTATATAATAGAGGAGAGAAGCTGAGCTCTGTGTATAATAGGGTTATTATGATAGAGAAGTGAGCTCTGTGTGATATAGGGTTTATGATAGAGGAGAGAAGCTGGAGCTCTGTGATATATAGGGTTATATGATAGAGAAGCTGAGCTCTGTGATATATAGGTTTGACGCAGAGCAAGATTTTGAGCAAAAAGAGAAAACAGTTTAACGAAAAGTCGCTCACATACAATGATTGACAGTTTGCTCTGTACACATTTGTGTGATCAGGCTTTTAAGGGGAAATCCTATTTTATTGAAAAGGGGTCGGAGTCGGTTAATATTCATTGAGCTAATTGTGCATTTTCTGTTTTATAGTCATCTCTTCACCAGATCTGTTTTATGTGCTTTCACCCTTAAAGGGATAGTAGAAAATGCTTGTTAGTCCGTCTGGGCATGATAAAAATAGAAGAAAAGAAAAAACTTCCTAAATGCTCTGGTTGCATTGCTGTGGCCATCCCGGTGATCCTGGCAGGTGACTTTGCTGTTCAATCTACACATAACCTTGGAGGTGATCAAAGGCCGCAGCAGTCTGTGTGGTACATCCAGCTTGTGACTGCACCATCATGTGAAGGATGAACGGGGATGTCCTATGCTGGGACGGCCACAGAGATGGAGCAAGTACAATGAACATTTTTTTAACCTTACCCAACAGACTAATGAGCTTTTTCTAGTGTTGGAACACCTGTTTAAGGGGAAAAACAATGGGGTAAGGAGTTGGTGCGGATTTTACTGCAAAACAGTTGGTGGAGAAAGGCTGTTTAGGAAAGCCTGCTGTCCAGCTTGTCCCATGTGATGCCCCATCTTGGTCACTTCATCTGTTTTTAATGGGCTGCTGTAAAAATCGTTATTTTATCCCATCAAGCCCAATGGGGACCAGGATGTAATTGTGGTGAAGGGGATTGTGATAAGGCTGTCGGCTGCATCTTGTTTCTAACAAGCCGCTTAGCAGCAGAGTAATCTTTCTATACCCTGTATCTGAGAAGGGATGGAGATAATGACTGGAGTCTCCACTGACTGATCTGTATTGCAGACTAACTTCTCATTATAGAACGTGGGTTTATTCTATAGCCTATGCCTAATAGTAAAGTAGTGTGTTTTTTTTTTTTCTTTTTAGTAAGCCATTGCATTACTTTAAAAATGACTTAATCATGTTGGGAAATAATCTTAATGAATATTCACATTGTTTTCTTCTTGAAAGTGCTGCTGATGGTGTTCTAGAAAATTTCTAGCACTTACAATAGCAGGGAGTGGATTTTGTTATCCCCCTGACGCACAGACTTGGCATAAACTGTTCAGTCCTTAGTTACTGGCAGCTCCGTAGAAAGTGTGTGATTCTGGACAAAGCAAGAGTTTAGCTCTGTCACAGCTATGGTAAGTAAGCGAGGATGCCACTGAGTGGCTTCATTGTCTGCTGCCTAGGTCTGCTATATGGCACTACTAGTGGGTTTGCTGGTACATGGCAGCATTATTTATACCTATTATTACTATAATTATTGCTACTTGTGCTGCTGGTTTAGTTTATTGTCTTTAGATAGTGGGGCCCCATCTCCTTTTGCTATGAGGTCCTATGAGTTCTAGGTAATCCCTATATGGGCAGCAAGGACAGTCTTGGGGTGTGTTCACATAGTGAACTGCAATGTTGCTTAAATTTTATAAAGATTTATTTTAAAGCAACCAAATGAAAACGGCGTTTATCCTTTTTGCATCACTGAGCTGCGGCCAGTATTTACTCTACCCAGGGATCTCCGGTCACATATTTACCACATTATAAGAGAGCGACACATCTGATGAAGGTCTAAACTGGACCGTCTAATGGATGTCTAATTTTGATACCCAGCATTTATAAATAAGAGACAAAGTAAGTGCCGAGCAACTAATACTATACACATGGTGTACTGCGGCACGTACAGTACGCGTCCGTCTAGTTACATGCAGTGTTTCGGAAGCTTGCGTTGATCAGCGCGTACTCCTGAGGCAGCCCGCCGGCCCCATTGAAATGCATTACTCGCGGCGCATAAGCGCTGCGAATAAATGACATGTCACTTATCTCATCGCCCGTTCAGTACGATCAAATTGTACGAGTGGGTAGAGGAGGCGTAATCTATAGTTCTCCGCCCCCCCCCCTCTCCCCCCCACGCCCCCCTCCCCACCACGCGAGAGCTATGGATTACCGCAAAGTGCAAATACGCGGCGAAATGCCATAGGGTATGTTCACACAGCATTTTTTAGATACGATTTTGGGTCCGTGTTGGATCCGAAAATCGCATCTAAAAACGTAGCGTCGATTGCAGCTGCGTGTTTGGATCCGTGTTGGATGCAGCAGGATCGCATGCTATACTTTGTTACAGGACTCCTGCTGCGCCTTTCGAACCAAAAATTGACATGTTGAAAGACGCAATGTAAGCACGCATTGGTGATCACTCGTGTGAACGTCGATATGTGTTTTACATTGCGAGCAGTGTAAAATCACACTGCACATTGCTAGATGCGTGTTTGGGTCCGTCAGACAGGGGGGGGTTTTTTTGTGGGGGCCAAACACGCGTCTAAAGGCATATGTAAACACAGACCCAACAAGCCGTGTGAACATAACCTTAGGCCTCGTCTACATAGCAAGGATAAAATACTGGTCTAATTAGAATCCGACCAGTATGTTATGTGTTGTGGGGTTTTTTCCCCCCATGGTTTTCGGCTTTTGGGCGCCCAATTCAATGGAACAGTACCATAATGTGATTATACAGCATTTTCTATGTTATTTTCAAAACAGTCGGTTTTGAAATCTGACCTCAGAAAATCCAAGCTGTGGAGACTACAGCTCTGATTTTCCATTGAGGTCTGTGGGGATGATTTACAGTCAGATTTTTGAGTATTCTAAATGCTGAATCCTCTAAAAAAAAAAATCCGACTTTAAATCACTGCCATGTAGACGTAGCCTTAGTGTTTTGATAAATGAGGTCTTTTATTTATTTTTTTGTCATTCAAATACATTTTATTACTGTAATACACAAAATGTTACAATCAGCCAGCATAGAAGGGTTATGACAAAGACAATTACATTATCCTTATCAAATGGATCTGCGTCATAAAAAGAGGCACAATTTCTCCAACAGGAGAATCTACAGAGTATACATTGCCTTATGTATTGTAACCTTTCGAGTTCTTTTATTTTTATGTATGTATATAGAACCGAGCTTTGAAGAAATTGTAAACCCTTAGTCCAGTCCCTGTTATTATTCCAGCACATAACCAAATTTCCATTCTTCAAAGAAACTGACTTTGACTTCCAATGCTATATGGAATATGATCTGAAACACTCTAAGCTATCTTCTAAACAATGATACTACTTGTAAATCGGCACAATTATTACTCTGAACACAAATGATCTTCTTACCTTCTGTGTATGCACGAATATAAGTAGTTTGAGATTAAGACATTTACAAAATCGGAGTTCCCTTGTACACATATTAGGCCTAGTTCATATTCCATTTAGTCTGTCCGTTGCCGATATATCTCTGAATACTATGAAAAAGGTATTCCAACATATACTACATCATTGCCACAGGGTTCTATAGACCAAGTGTATTCTCTTGGACTGTGCTAGGTCTATTTTACAGTAATTACGTGTTTTATATGCCAGACACACAAACGTGATGAGCTGTGCTTTGTATCCTGTACGTAAAATATATACTGCCTTAAAACCAACCAAATGTAGTTGTACAGAGACTACACTTGGTCTATAGCTACAAAGGAATACTTTTATTTGCAGTATACTGGCAAAAGATGACCAAAATGTTACGTGGACCAGGCCTTAAAGTGGTTGTCCAGAGAATTTATGCTTTATTGAAAAGAGGTGGGAGTTGGTTAATATTGGTTGCACTAAGTCGGACATGTGGCCACGTGTATGAAACTGTTTAGGTCTAAAACTCACTCTTTTGCCCATAGTAACCTATGGGCAAAAAAGTGAGTTTTAGACCTAAACGGGTTCATACATGTGGCCCATGGTGACTACTGGAATGGCAGAGGGGCAAGAAGGAGATGGTTAGCAATGCGTTTTTTTGTTTTCCACTATTAAAAAAACAAAAACAAAACAAATAAACAAAAAAAACAGCGCGTTAAACAGACTTGAGCTGACTAATACCAATTTCATAGAAATAAATTATAAACTTGCCCAGTCTACAGTTTTCAGTAAACTTTAAACTAAGAAACTTGTCATCAAATTAGCACTTTGTTCGTTCTCTTTTTCAGATTGAAGCCATTGGATGTGGAATTTATGAAAGCACTTCATGGGAAGGTCAACATTGTCCCAGTGATTGCTAAAGCAGATACCTTAACTCTGAAGGAAAGGGAGAGGCTAAAGAGGAGAGTGAGTAATAGTCAAATCTTGAGTGGAAGAAGTACATTATTTTTTACCTATTTTTGTAGCTTTAACATTTTTCATATTCTACACTTGAGTCAGTCCCTGTCGTCTTTGAGGCTTATAAACTAAATTTCAATTTAACCTATCAGCATGTTTTTAGTATCATGGGGAGAACATACAAACTTCCTGCAGATTTTGCCCTTGATTTGTTTGAATCCAGGACCCCAGTGGTGCAAGGCAATAGCTCTAGTCACCATGGCAGATTTAAGATTCTTAAAACTGATGCAGGTGATTTGTGCCATGTTTAGCATTACAGCCAGCAAGGAGACTTGAAGCACTAATACATGTTCGTATATGTTGTATACTCTTCGGCTGTTATTTTTGATTGTTTGGGGTTTCTTAATGTTGTGTTTTTTTTTTTTTTTGTTTTTTTTTAAAAAGGGCAACAAAAGCCACCAAACAACTGTAATATTAGAACTTTTAAAACCCTACCCACATTTTTTTTTATTTAGAATTTTTTTATACCACCCCCCCCCCAACCCCTCCACCCCCCCACACCCCCCCCACAAAAACGTAATAGAAACAAAACGGGACATGTATGAACATGGCACGGATATGAGGCCGCAGTTCTAAATAGCTTTAAGGTAGGGTAGAATGACGCAAGAATGTTGAAACCTGTTCTTCTGCGGTTTTATATAAAGCGCATTGTAGTGCAATACAACAAGTTGGCTCAGGCACCACCTATAACCTGGTCTGGCTGTTTTATACTGTTATCAACTTGGTTTGGCATCAAATGAATCAGAATATGTTAATTCTACCAAACACCCCAGATAGTGGTGCTACTCCCCCCAGAAAACGCCCCTAATCTTTGGCCACATTACAAAGTGTCGCGCAGGTGCGTTATCCCACCAATGTTTGGTGTGCGACTGTTCATAGCTCTATAGAACCTGGTATACTACAGCTTTTGATGCCAGATAATTAGCGAAATGCCTGTTCTTTACATGTGCCATAGTTTTTTTCAGAAGGCCCATAACAAGTCAGTGAAGTCTCCACAGCTTGCTAGTTGCAGTTAAAGAATATATATGCTTGACTTAAGGCAGAGGATCACATTTATTATGGTAATTGCGCCAGTAATGATAAATGAGGCCGATTGTTCTTATTGGATACTTTTGTTAGTGGGACACAGTTTCAAGATCATACGTTATGGTTTACCCAGAGCTATAAGCCATTGCATCAATACTGATGAGAAATCTCCATTTTCCCAATTACAGCAATTTTGCTTTCATTTATTATGACACTTTTTTGTATATGATTGGGATTTTCTGATATTTCTTCCTTAAAACCAACCTGATTATAACCACTACCTGAGTGTACCTGGTGTTTTTGGTTTCCAGTATTTTTTGATACAGGAACTCCCTTAAACCTGGCTTCCTGTACCCTTTTTTTTTTTCCATAACTGAAAGGAAACCATAAAATCTTTAGCACAATGCCGTGTATGCCAGACACTGGGCTGAATGTGATTTGTGCTTGGCAGACGCACTCAGAGCACAAAACAAAGGCAATTCTTTCTCACAGCTCCTTGGGAATTTGGAGAGGTGGACTGGTTGGTCATTACTGTAGCATATACAGTCAAAGTCCTTTAATCCTCCATGCATGGGACCTGGAACATATGTGAGATAAGGTGGGACTCCTAGAGGCAGATTTTTCTCTGGTCTGCTTTCAGTAATCCCAGTGAAGAACACAGAAGTTAGCTTAATGCTATATTTGAGCATATTAACTAAAGGTTCATCCACTAATTAATGTTATGTTACTTAATCCCTCCCTTTCATTATAAGTTTGTGTTTATCTTATGGGGTACAGTATCGTACAGATTCTTTTATATAGGCCTCTATTCCAAGGCATTGATATAATGCAGATTGTGATCATATGGCAGCCTGTATTTTGGGTCCTTTAAGGAGGACCTGTGACCGATATGTCTGTCATAGTGATTACTTAAGTTCCCTGTGAAATGACAATTCAGAAGCAACTTCTCTTATAACTCTGTGTTGTGCTGTTCCTCTGTTATTCCTTCTAGAAATGTATTACTGAATTAGATAGTGAAGTGTTACCATTCCTTTTTTCGAAGGGGTATGTCCCTGCAAATACTAACTCTGTTAGCACTGATTAGACCATGTCAGACTGGGTTGGACGATGTCAGACCCTGCTGACAGATTGGTAATACATTTCTATGCAGAATAAAAGCTAAAGCACAACACAGAGTTACAAGAGAAGATGCTCCAGAATTGATATTTTACATGAAATGGAGGAAGTTACTAAACCAGACAGAGATAGTATGTGTAGATACAGTAGCTCAAAAAAGTAAATACACCTCTCACAATATTTACAAAAAAGTGTATTATATCCTTTCATGGGACAACACTGACAACTTTGATACAATGTAAAGTGATCAGTGTACAGCCTGTATGTGTAAATTTGGTGTGGCCTCAAAATAACTCAACACACAGCCATCAATGTCTAATCTGCAGGCAACAAAAGTGAGTACACCCCTAAGTGAAAATAAACAAATTGTGCCCAACTGTCATTATTTTGTGTGATCACCATTATTTTCCAGCACTGCCTTAACTCTCTTGGGCTGGAGTTCACTAGATCTTCACAGGTTGCCACTGGAATCCTCTTCCACTCCTCCATGATGACATCATCGAGCTGGTGGATGTTGGAGATCTAGCTCTCCTCCACCTTCCGTTTGAGGATGCCCCACAGATGCTCAATAGGGTTTAGGTCCAGCACCTTTATTCTCATTTTATTTAGCAAGACAGTAGTCGTCTTGGAGATGTGTTTGGGGTCGTTAACATGTTGGAATACTGCCCTGTGGCCCAGAAGGGAGATAATCATGCACTGCTTCTGTTTGTCACCTGTATATGTTGGCATTCATGATTCACATCAGTGACTGTAGCTCCAACGCAGCAGCACGCACTCGTACAACAAACAAACCTAGGACCTCTACCCACCCCGCCCACCACCATGTCTGACTGCAGGCAAGAGACACTTGTCTTTGAACTCCTCACCTGGTTGCTGCCACACATGCTTGACACCATCTGAACTAAATAAGTTTAGCTTGGTCTCCTCAGACCACAGGACATGGTTCCAGTAATTCTTGTCCTTAGTCTGCTTGTCTTAAGCAAACTTTTTTTGGTAATCCTCTTTAGAAGCGGCATCCCTCTGGGACGACAGTCATGCAGACCAACTTGTTGCAGTGTGTGGTGTATGGTCTGAGCTCTAAATAGCTGACCACTCCACCACCACCCCATTAACCTCTGCAGCAATGCTGGTAGCACTCATACATCTGTATTGAAAGACAATCTGGATATGATGATGGCACTGTGCCACTCAGTTTCCTTTGTCATGTCATTTCCAACATAGGTGAGGCCGTTTTGGAGTTGAATTGAACTTGTTAAACTGCTTTATGGTCTAGGCTACCGTGCTGCAGTTCAGTTTCAGGGTGTTGGTGATCTGATAGCCTAGGGCATCTTTATCTAGAGCAACAATTATTGTATTTTAATTTTTTTTCCGATCCTTACAGTTCTTTGCCATGTTGAACTTTTAGTGAGCAGTACGAGAGTGTGTAAGAAAGATCACCAGATTTAAGTCCTTAATCATGCTGGAAATAAATAGAAGAGATGAAAGGGAAAAGACAAACCTAAGTGGAAACCTTGTATAGTAATTAGGGAGCAATATATATTATGTAGAAACGTGATATGCTCACCTATATTGATTATACATATTGTGGTACAACTCAAATATGAGCTTGTCAAACACAATGATCTGAAATTCATTGGTGTGAAAAAGTATTTGCCCTCTTTCTGGTTTCTTTATCTTTTGGATGTTTGTCACACTTAAATGTTTCAGACCACCAAACAAATTGAAATATTAGACAAATATAACAAAGGTAAACACAATATACAGTTTTTAAATGAAGGGCTTTATTATTAAGGGAAAAAGTAATCAAAACCTACAGGGCCCCGTGTGAAAAAGAAATTGCCCCCTAAACCTAATAAATGATTGGGCCACCCTTAGGCCTCGTTCACACGGCTTATTTGGTCACGGATTGGCGTACTCCCCGCCGGATTTGCGCTTCAGTACTGGCGCCAATCCGTCCCTGTCCATTAGGTAATCCACTGCTCTCATAGAGAAAACAGTGGAACTCCGTCGCTCCTCCCGCTCGGCGATACGCGGGCGGGGAGAAAGCTAAGACATAGACACATTATCCAGCGCAATACGCACAGTGGATAATGCAAGTCTATGGGGACGGGGAGCGGCGCCCACGCCGCGATCCGGCCCGTCGCGCACCTTATTCACGGCGGATTTGTGAGCTCAAAACGGCTCTCAAATCCGTCGGGAATAAGCCTTGTGAACACGGCCTTAGCAGCAATAACTGCCAAATGACGTCTTTTCTTACAAACGCCTGGAGGAAACTTTGACCCCTAATCCTTTGGCAGAATTACTGTTATTCACCCACTTGGAGGGCTTCCAAGCATGAATCGCTTTTGTAAGGTCATGCCACAGCATCTCAATCGGATTAAGGTCAGAATTTAGACTAGGCCACCCAAAAATCTTAATTTTGTTTTTCCTTAAAGCTCGATTCAGAGTGGTGACGCTTACTGGTGTGTTTTGGAACATTGTCCTGCTACATAATCCAAGTGTGATTCAGGTTGAGGTCACGAACAGATGTCTTGACATTCTCCCTCAGGATTTGTTGGTAGACCGCAGAATTCATGGTTCCATTTATCACAACAAGCCCTCCAGGTCCTGAAGCAGCAAAACCGTTCCAGACCATCCCATTACCACCACCATGTATTTCTGTTGGTATGATGTTCCTTTTCTGAAATGGTGTGTTGTTATCCCCAGAGTAAGGGGACTTGCCCCCTTCCAAAAAGGGTAAACTTTTGTTCGTCAGTCACAGAATCTTCCCCCCAAAATTTTGGGGGTCATCAAGATGTTTTCTGGCAAAACTGAGACAAGTCTTTGTTCTTTTTGCTTCACAGTGCTTTGTCTTTTAAAATCTGCCAAAACATGCCATTTTTACTCCTCTTTTTAGGTGAAGTATGAAAACTGATCTTTAATGGGAAATGTGGGCCTGCGTTTTTGAAGTTTTGGGTGTTTTGTGACCTTTGGTGAATTTTTGATGCACATTTGGGGTTAAATTTTTAATGCCCCGCCCTCTGGGTAGGTTCAACAAAATTCCTGTTCTTCCATTTGGGGATAATGGATTCACTTATTCTTTTAGTCCAAAACTTAGAGATGGCTTTATAACATTTTTTTTGACTAATAGATCTCAATGCCTTTTTTTTTTTCCGTTTGTTCCCGAATTTTTTGAAAACTTCCCCGTGTCTAGTTTTTAGGATTTTGGCTACTTTATAGGGGGTCCATTTAAGTGTTCTTTGCTTGCTTGAGAACAGGTGGGGCAGTAATCGGACCCGGGTGAGGCTAGGGAATTTGAACTTAACTTCCCAAAGATGTGAGAGAAAACAGTTAAATTATGTTTTAAGAGAGGGGTGATTAATTTTTCACACAGGGCACTGTAGATTTTGATTACTTTTTCCCTTAGTAATAAAGACCTTCATTTAAAAACTGCATTTTGTGTTTATTTGTATTATGTTTGTCGAACATTTAAATTTTAGTGATCTAAAACCTTTTAAGTGTGTCAAACATCCAAAAGATTAAGAAATCAGGAAGGGGGCAAATACTTTTTCACACCACTGTATGTCCGTTTGAAGTCCCACTAGAGGAGCAGCCAATGCATGAAATCATCCACCACTGTTAGTGAAGGCAGCGAGGGGAGAGGCTCATTTAAAAGGAAGAAAAGGGATTTTACGCCAAAATGAATAGCATGCTATCAACTCAAATGTGTAGGCTATAAATTAAAATAACCAAATAAAAGTTAAAAGGGAAAAATTCTTTTTTGCCATTTCATAAGTTTTATGAAGTTAGAATGCAATGTGTTTCTTGGGCCAAATGTCATCAGGCACTTTTTTATTTCCTTTTTAGGAACACCAACCTTGACATATCTACTCCCCATTTACACCTGAAACTTTGTAACACTAACTAGTCACATGACACTGTGGAGAGAAAATGGCAAATTTGGCACAATTCATCCATTTAATCCATTTTTACTTTGGGGTGTACTTGCTTTTGTTGCTAGCGCGTTAGACATTGATGGCTGTGTGTTGCGTTATTTTGACGGCACAACAAATTGACACTGTTTTACAAGCTGTACACTGACTACTTTACATCGTGTCAATTGTGATGTAGGGAAGTAGTATATGACCCCCCGGCCGTCAGCAGCGTGAATCCCCTTCGGGGAAAAAAGTAGACACAAAGACCAGGGGGAGCCATGCAGAGCGGAGGTAGGAGAGTATCGTTTTCTTTTTATTTTATTGGCCACTATATTATTTTTGTTTCGATGATGGGTAACCTTTTAACCTTTTGAATCGCTGTTTTCTCTTGACTTTTTCCCATATGAAAGACTAGTCTCCCTCACACCCATCCCCCTGTCTTCCGATGTTCCTTAGAATGTTGTTTTTGGGTGTTACAGTAAAACATGCTTTATTTTCCCTGGCAGCTGTCTTCAATGTGCAGCTGTATTGTAAACTAGTCAGGCCTTTGCTGTAAAATCATTTTTCCCGCCATTGTTTGGGCACCAGGATGTTATCTAGGAAATCTCACAGCTGACAGATTTCGCTTTTTCCCCTGTTTTTGTTTTGGCTTCCAAGTCGGACTTCTTGTACATGAGGGTTGCGAAGCAGAGTATCGTATATGGCAGTGGTCTTCAAACTGCGGCCTCCAGTTTTTGGAAAACTAAAAACCCCCTCTGCCAGTTAGGGGTTGTTAAATGCATGAGGGATTTGTACCCCCAAACAGTGGGGGGCCGCGTTTGAAGACCTGAGTATGGGAGTTCTCTATGAACAGGAGTTTCTTCAGGGGAACGAGCAGTTAAATAAAGGGCTTTTACCCCTCTGGGGGTTTAAACTTTTAAAGTCGTTTTATAATCCAGCACTGCTGATTAACCCCCTTCATCCTCCAGTCGCCAAAGAAGGTTCCAGGCCCCCTTTGTAGTAAAATGTTCATTAAGGGTCAAGGCTGAAGCTTTTCATGTTTTTACAGAAAGTGGAGGAGTTTAGGAAAACGGACATCGAGCATATAATCAAAGGGTATTCTACAAGGGTAATTTCAGTACATGGCGTTCAACTGTGCAAATTATCAAAAGTTCTCATGCGGACCGTCTTTTAACTGTAATATTTGTCCTGAGTATGTGGGACAAAATGTACTTTGTGAAGGGTCCATGACATACTTCTGACCGCTTGGGATGTTCTTTCAATATATATTTATCACAGCCGAATGCTTTAAAACGCCCATCTTCGTTAAAGGGGTTGTCTCACTACAATGATTGCTTTTTATGTTAAAGATCTTGCAAAAAAGAAGTCACTTTGCAATATGTGTCCATTAATCATCTCCTAGATATCCCCTCTTGTATGGTTTACAATCAGCTCCTTAGTCGCTAAGCTACAGACGCTATACATCTCTCATGATACGCTGCAGCACTGGTTGCCTATAAGCAACAGTACCTGTCTTCTACTCCTACACTGCAGTCCCAGTAGAAGCCAGTAAACACAGACGCCACACCCCTGAATTCAAAATGAAACCAAGAAAACAGGACTGAGGTAAGATGAATAATTGTAGTTAGACAACCCATTTAATGTTTTAAATTACAATGTGCAATATATTTATTGTTATCAATTACTGCCATTTTGTAATAAGGCCATATACCCTAGTAGGACACGTGGATGACCTAGATTATATGATCAGACTTTTATTTGAATGACCAGTATCTAATGCTACATTTCTCCCAAGAAGATGTATGGCCAGATATAGCTTGTGCAGGTAATAACAGCCAATCGATACGGGTTACAGAACCCGGACCTGTGGCCGACACATTCCCTTTAATAAAACAGAATTTATAATGTAGAACTAAAGCTTCTGTGACCTCATCTGATCTGCTGGCAATCGAGTGGTCTGATCCTCATAGGCCAGCAAAGAGCTTTTTTTATTTTTATTATTTTGAATAAAGTAACAGTAACTACAACAATATGTGTGTAACTGTTTAATACAGTCTAAACAGCAGGAGATAAACAATAGTTAGTAGGCCAGCAGGACATCCAGCAGGCCTCGGGGTCAACCTCTGATCATGCCAAGAATGCTGCTCAGCCACGATTCCTGCTAAAGCCTGAAGGCAGGTGCCTTTTTCTAGCTTTAAAATTAGCATGCAGAAAAAACCTTTTCAATAGTCTTCCATTTCTAATGTTATATTAGTATTTCATTTAGGCTATACCCTGATTCCCCGAAAATAAGACAGTGTCTTGTATATTCATTTTTTTGCTCCTAAATGATGAACAAGACTCATTTTTTTAAGGGTGTTTTTTTTTTCTAGAGCAATTAATTCTACATTTTACTTGTGATAGCAAAACATCATCATGTATTTAATATACCTGTATGATTTCATCAAAAACATCAGCAATAAGCAGCCAAACTCTGAATTGCATAAAAAAAATAATGCACTATGGTCTTTTTCGGGGGTGGTCTATATTAAGGGAAAAAGGGTATGTATACAGCATAGAAAAATTATCGTATTTTCAACGGTTTTAGAATACTAAAACTTTCAAAAATATGATCATTCGGGCATCCAATAGACTTTAATATAAAAAAAGACCTGTTAGTCTACCACGAGGTCTCTTTTCTCGGCTCGTTTTCTGGCGTCGGCGTATTATACAACACGTTGTAGAATACGCCAGCGTTTTGAGTTTTGCTGTCTGTTTCCCATACAATCAGTTGTATGGGCTGATGGCAAAAAAACGAGAACAACCGCGTTTTCTTTGCAACGTGACAAAAACTGTGGTCGTGCATCAGACAAAAACCGGTCCACTTTCTGGCGGTTTTTGTCTGATGCCTTGTAGATATAGCCTTATGGTACACAAAACTATGGAGCATATGTATATACAGCAATGAATCTTGGCACTCCAAATTAGTCTGTCATGTCATCATGATGATGGGCCTCATTTTATCAAAATTGTCTTTACAGTAAGACCTGTCTTTCATTTTTTCAGAGCAGTTTTAAAAATATAAGCTGAGTTTTCATTGGTTGCTTTGGACAACAAAGGCAGTCTTAATATTTTTGTTAAATGAAGCCCATTTTGCCCAAACATTGTAATGATATCACGGAATAAACACATTTCTGGCACTCTTTCACATATACACTGTTTGCTTGAGTGCCGTTTTTCCTACACTACTCTGATTTAGATTTTATATCGAGCTTCGCAACTGAAATAGTGTAATGTCTAGAGAAGCCTTTCCATAAGAAATGTGGCGAGCGGGGGGGGGGGGGGGGGGGGGGTGGGTGTCATCTGTAATTGGGCCAGCATTGGTGGCCCAGTGGTTAGCACTGTTGTTTTGCAGCATTGGGGAACTGAGTTCAAATCCCACCAAGAACAACAGATGGGTTAATCTGCAATTCAGAGTCCCAAAGGAAACAAAGACTATTGTGAATGACAATCTCTGTACAGAGCTGTGGAATATAACAGCACTACATAAATGAATAAATAAATTTTGTCACAACAATGTGGCATTTTGTATTTAAAAAAAAATGTAAATGTCATGTGACTGCACATTCTGAATGTACTCTGAATAGTCCAATTTGAGATTTTT
The DNA here is from genome assembly GCA_025379985.1 of Phyllomedusa bahiana. Lineage (NCBI taxonomy): Eukaryota > Metazoa > Chordata > Amphibia > Anura > Hylidae > Phyllomedusa > Phyllomedusa bahiana. The sequence continues at coordinate 93,401 of JAODAL010001537.1, read as the reverse complement.
CCATTACAGGATCATGTCCTAAAATTTACCACATAAGGCTGTGTCCCCACGGCTGTGGACAAATACCCGTCGGTTTACCCGGCGGGTACTTGTCCGGTTGGGCCGGCATCCCCACGGGCCGCTGGGGGGGATGGCTTTTCTCCGCGATGAGCGGAGAAGAGGCGCCTCCCCCCTCCCATTGAGTGTTCATATTCCGGTCCGTAACCAAGTATTGGAAAATGAACATGCTCAAATGTTTTTTTGAAGCGGGCCCCGCGGTGGAAAACCCGTGCAGTGGGGAACTGCTGCACGGTGTTCCAAATGAGGCACAATTGTGCTAATTTTCGGCCGGTTTTTCAGGCGGTCTGCAAATCCGCAAACCGGCCGAAAACCCGTGCCGTGGCGACATGTCCTAAAGTAGAACCACTTTCTACTCTTCGTGTATGTATACTTATACATATTATATATAGAACTACAGTGTCTGAGTTTGGAATATGGTCACATTCTCAAAATGTGATTATTTTTTTTTTTTTTTATTATTATTTTTTTTTTTAAACAGTGTTTCGGGTAGACGTAACCATTCATCAGAGTGCAACAACAACTAGAAAATGGAAACCGTTGAAAGTAGATTAATGGAAAATCTGTACCAATCGTATACATATGGTTAATTCTAGATCACCATGGGATGAAAGTTATTAAGAACATTTAAATGGGCAACCAACCTATTATGGGGGAGGATCTCCCTTCTATTATATCACCAGGGCTGGATCCCACTTAAGTCTGAATTTGGTATTATTATAACTATTTTGAATTTCAGGAAAAGGAAAGAGTCCTAAGTGGAGCCCTTCCTCCATCTAATACATCAATGTCACTCACGCAGCAGCCCTCATTGTAAGAGTATTTAAAGTACGAGTTTTAGAAAAATAATCAAAAGTCAGTCATCCCCAGAGAAGAAAAGACATTTCTGGAGAACGTGTGCGAGTTCATTTTGAGAAAAGCTTACGCCCAAGTTCTTTTGATGTTTTGGCAAAATATTAAACTGTTGGTTCACACTATGGCTTATTATCTTTCCAAAACTCAAGGGACAGCTAGGATGGAGTATCCGCTCACACTCTTGAGAGCCCCATTTAACAGCTGTTCCCAGTCTAAAATCTCTCTCCTAGGAGAATTTTCCCTTTTGTGAACTCTGAAAGAACTGGTGCCAGTACCGCTATGCCCTCCAAGGACAGGAAGCCAATCTGACTGATGCGGAATGCACATTGTTAGCACTGACTGCTTATTTTGGATGGGAGATGAGTTGACTTCTGAGATAGTGTCTTCCGCTAGTTGGTTGCACAGGTACATATAATGTATTTTACACTCAGGTACTAGATGAGATTGCTGAACACGGAATTCGAATCTACCAGCTTCCTGATGCTGAAGCGGGATGAGATGAGGAGTTCAACTAGAGGCACGACTCGAGTCACATAAGGTGAGATGTTAGTAAATCCATGCACACTATTGTGATGGAAATTGTGGCTTATAATAGTGATTTTCTTTTTTCTTTTCTATGCAACGAAAGTATTTAAGATTTGAGCTCCAACAAGCTATTCGCTGTCTCCATTTGCCAAAAAATGAAACGTATGTGCATTCCATGTAGTAGAAGAATTTATATCCTTTGCATAGTATGTAATACTCTAGCTGCAGGTCTGTACTATACAAAGCAGAATGAAATTACCAATAATGCCACTTAATAAGCACTAACCAGCAGGATCACCTCTTGAGTGATGGGGGTGGGGAAGGATTATGTTGCTTTTGCTTTCAATGGTGTGTGGCACTTCATGGTCTCAAGGCTTAGCTGTACATCCAGCGTAAACACTAAATCTGCCAGCAGAGATTTGGGGGCAGTGGAGTCTATAACGCATTATTGTGCCTTTATCCTTACCAATGTAGTTTAAATAAATGCAGTAAGTTCTTGTATTCTGGTTGCAATACACACTACCACTTTCATTATTGACTTCTCTTGGGATATGTTCACACAGCTGATTTGGACACTGTTTGGATGCAGATTTTTTAGCGCCCAGAACAGCATCAAAACCTCGCCTGAAACACGTTTTTTTCTGAAGCGGTTTTGACGCGGTTTTGAGCAGCCTACAACTTTACAAACCGCGCCCAAAACTGTGCCCAGGTTTTGGACAAGGCTTTGAAGCTCTCCACTGAATTCGTGTTGGGGAATTCAGCGTTAAGAGAACGCTATCAAGAATTGACATGATACTTTTTCAGCACCCAAAACAGCTTCCAAGGAAGCGCACAAAATGTGTGACATAACCACATCCTAAAACACGTGGTGTGAACTACAACGCAGTTTTACATAGGAATAAATAAGAGTTAACTGGGAGCTTGGGAAGCTTTTTGGGTGCTGTTTTTGGCGTGGAAACGCTCCAAAAACAGCGTCCAAGTCAGCCATGTAAACATACCCTTAGGGTATGTTCACATGGCGTTTTTGGATCCCTAAATTGCATTCAAAAATGCAGCGGCAATCGGTTCCTGAACAGATCCAACACGCAGCTGCATGTTTGGATGCGTGTCGGATGCAGAAGGATCGCACCCTATAGTTTATTATAACGGCTCCAGCTCGTCTTGTCGGACCATAAAGACATGTCAGTTCTTGAACGGATCCGAAAGATGCAATGAGACACGCATCGGTAATCACTCGTGTGAATGCCGATGCGTGTTTCAAAGTAAAAGCAATGCAAATCACATTGCACGTTATTAGATGCGTGTTTGGCTCCGTTTAGGGTGCGACAGACGGATCCAAACATGCAGCTAAAAACGTATGTTCACATGAAGTCAACATGCCATATGAACATAGTTTTCCAAAAGGTCATTAGAATGTTGGTGAAATTTAACTTAACTGCTTTAACACTGATATTAAGTCATAACAGGTGTAAGTATCACTGTTGAAAAGGGATTTACTGTAAACCGTTTAAGTAAATGTTGCTTAAACTTCTTCCAAGGAAATATTAGTGTTTGGTCTGGTTGCTCTTTTACAGTGGTGCTTGAATGATTAAGAACCCTTTTAGAATGTGCTAAATATCTGCAGAAAGTTGCACTGAAAATACATCAGATTTGCACTTCTAAAAGTAGATTCATAGAACCAAGTCAAATGAATAAAAAATATTTTACATGTCCATTTATGTCTTAAGGAAAAGTATCTAATATTACATGTTTGTGAATGGCAAAAGCATTTGAACCTTTAGGCTAGGTTCACACGGCTTAATTGCGGGACATAATTTACGCCCCGCAAATGACGCCGAGAGGGGCGGGTTCGGGAGTGGGGGGTCGCACCGCTCGCCGCCATAGACATATCATTACCAGCCGCGCATATACGCGCGCTGGTAATTTCACATGTCTCTTATCTCCCCCCCCCCCCCCCTCCCTCGGGCTCATTCGCTCGAGCCGGGGAAGAGACGTAATCCATAGTTCTCTTTGAGAACTGTGGTTTATTTTTATTACCAGCAATGACTTGGACGTTTCAGCCCGTAATTTGCGCACTCCGGCTGCAGTATTACGGACTGAAAATAGTCCAGTTTTTAAGCCGTGTGAACATGGCCTTAGGTTTAGCAGATAATTTGAAGATGAAATCTGTCAGGAGTTTTCAAGAAGATACAGTGAACTATCAGAGTGAGATGTTCACAACACATCTGTGCAAGTGTATCATGGTGAACAAGAGAGATTTTTGAGGACTTTAGAAGAAGAGTTGTTAAGGCTGCAAAAGGTTGCAAAATCTTCTCTAAAAATTTTGGACTCCTCCAATCCAAAGACTGATTGTGTGCAAATCAATCGATTTTCAGGGACTATTGATTCGTTCCTTCCCAGCAGTGTCCAACCACAAAGATTCATGTCAAGAGCGAAGGCGAATAATAGTCCATGAGTCACCAAAGAAACCCAAGGTAAACATTAAAAGGGGTTTTACGATTGATAGAACACTCAAGTGAACGAAAGCTATCAGATTCAAACTCCAGGGCGAGCCTCGCCTCTCAGTAGGCGTGTATCTCCCTCCAAGGAGTCGAGTCTCCCCTCACTGAATAGTTGTGACATCATCATTCAGTGTTAGCAGGTGAAGGGAGAGGATGTCAGCTTTACATGTTTCTGCTATGTTTCTTTACAGACTGTGCTATATGAGGGGAGAGTGAAGTTACGCAGTACATAGAACTATCACTGGAGAGCCATCACATAGGGCTGTCCCAGCTTCTCTCTTGGGGTATGTTCACACGATGTATTGCAGCACGTACAATACGCACTGCAATACATCGTGTGTTTCCTGGGAGCGTTGCGCTGAAATTGGCATACTGTCGGCGCACACGGGGAGCCGGCGCCCGCCGCCCCATAGACATGCATTATTAGTGACTTCTCTTATCTCCCCGCGCGTAGAATATGATCGTATTGTACGCGCGGGGGGGACAAGGCATAATCCATAGTTCTGTATGAGACCTATGGATTACCGTAATTATGGGGCGCATTTCCCCCTTTGGAAATGCGCTCCAAAGTAAGCCTTGTGAACATAGCCTTAGGCTAAGTTCACACGGCATAATTGCGGGGCGTAATTACGTCCCGCAATTACGACATGTGTTCGGGAGCTTCCGTGGTGCAGGGGGATGGCGTTAATCGCGGCACATAAACGCCGTGAATAATTGACATGTCACTGATCTCGCCCGTGTCCCGTCATATGTCCGAGATGCGGGGATATGAGGCGTAATCCATAGTTCTCTATGAGAACTGTGGATTATCGTAATCCTTGGGACGTATTTCGCCCCGTATTGAGCGCAGTACACCGCGAAATACGGGGCGCAATACGTCCCAATTGAAGCTGTGAGAACATAGCCTTACACACACAGTCATCTTGGGCAGCTTGATTCTCACAGCTCAGAGGGGCGTAAACAGTGTGCAGGCAGCCAATCATAGTGCAGGGGGCATGCCGGGTTGGGGGGGGGGTGTTTCCCATCCAGGGGCGTGTCCCAACAGACTGAATGAAATGTCAGCCAGCCAATCACAGAAAAGGGGGCGTCCCAAACAGCAGCTGCAGAAATAGCTATTGATGCACAGTTTAGCTCGTATCTACTATACTAAGTAACTTAGGTAAAGCAAACATATTGCAAAAGTGCTGTCCCCATAATCTGAGATATGATCTTTGTAGCGAGAAAACCCCTTTAACGGTGACATGTATGAACGGCTTTGCAACCAGTGGTTCTGGTGTACTTTGAGCAAAAATAAATGTATGAACAGGCACAACATCCAAATCTTTGCAAAATACATTTCCTGTGGTAATGCGCCAAAGATTTGGGGGGCGTCAGGGTCTGTTTCGCACCACATTCATAGAAATAGACACATTTATGATTCTTTGGCACATAACAGAACAGCCAGAACAGGTTAAAGGTGATCTGTCTGAGCCAGACTTGTCATATTTGCACTACCCTGCGCCTGTATGTATGATCTGTAGAAGAACAGGTTCATACATTCTGGCACAGTCTACACTGCCTTAAAGCTAATGTTAGACTGGCCTGTCAGCGCCAATGTTCATACTGTCGCCCTAAGTTACTAATGGCTTTCTCACATAAGCTGGTGATCATATTCATGAATCTTCCTTTAGGAGGACACGAAACAACTCCAGGTGTATATGGCAAGACTGCAAGGAATAAGCCACTGCTCTCTATAAAGAACATTTCCACCTGTCTGCAGTGTGCTAAAAGTCACCTGGACTACACTTGAGACTATTGGAGCCAGAATTAGTGAGAATAAGACCAGAATAGAGCTGTTTGGTTGTAATGAGAAGTGTTGGGTTTGGATAATGGAAAACACGGTGATGGCAGTATCATGGTTCAGTACTGTCTTTACATCTGTGCCAGGACGACTTGCCATAATTGATGGAACAATTCATTCTGAAGTATACCATTAAATTCTAATGTCAAGACTTCTGTCAGTGAGCTGAATCTCAAAAAAAATGTGGGTTGTGCAGTAAGACAACTATGCTAGGCTCACAAGTCATTCTAATAAAACTGGTTAAGGAAGAATAAAGTCCAAGTTTTGGAATTGCCAAGTCAAAGTCGTGACTTTTATGTAATAGACGTATTGTGGAAATACGAAAAAACAAGGGAGTGAAAACCCACCTATATAATAGTCTTAAGCTGTATTGGATACCGGAGAATAGGCTAAAATTCCTTTAAGCCGATATGCTGGACTAGTCAAAAATGACTCAAACTGTTTAAATGCAATTATTGCTTCGCAAGGAGCTTAGCCCAGATACTGAAAGCAAAGGTTCACATGCTTTTGCCATTCACAGATACCTGATATTGGATTATTTTCCTTAGTATGTCTAGGTCAAATTTTTTTTACTTATTTGTGTGATTTGGTTCTTTTATCTACTTTTAGGACTTGTGTGAAAATTTGACATAGTTTCAGGTCAAACGTATGCAGAAATATATAGAAAATGTTGATGGGTTCAAACATCATTTACATTTCTATTACTGTACATGGCAATAATAATTGGTGATCTAATTGGAATTATGTTATTTCTTCTTCTTAGGCCAGCATTCCATTTGCAGTCATTGGCTCTAATCAACTAATTGAAGTAAAAGGAAAGAAAATACGTGGACGGTTGTACCCATGGGGTGTTGTGGAGGTGGAGAACCCCGAACACAATGACTTCTTGAAGCTCCGTACAATGTTGGTGTATGTATCAAATGGCCAGTGGATGTTCCACAAACAAGTCTATTATGTCAGGTTCACATTGCGCTTTTGAGTGTCAGTTCTGACCGTTTGGGATATGGGTTTTAATTCTTCACTACTTTACTTCATTCTTGCACTTCTTTATGCATCCTAAAGACTAGTGATGCACAACCTTTTCTAGTCTGGCCACCACAATGCAAGATTGTAGCATTCTTAATGGCCACAGTAAAACCTGAAGGGGTATTTTCATCTGGAATATTTATAACATTTTGACAGTATGTGGTAAAGATTGTCATAACAGATGGTGGCCGCCCTACTTGTGGAGAAGTGAGGCAACAAAGTGACGTGTCGCATGTATGATGAACTTATCTCAAGAATAATAGACATTTGTCCCAGTCCAAGCCACATGAATAACATGGGTCTGATGCAAAATAGGAATGCCCATAGAAAATATTAAGTAGGTTCTGGGAACTGTGCATTGGACGATATTGGAGCAATCTGGTGTTTGGGGACTGGAATAACTGTATGTGGAATATCTGCTACAAAAAGATGTTTATTGATAGCATGATAAATGGTAGGCTAGGCCACACCAGCAATAGGACAATAAAAACTTGGAAACTTGACGGCATTTTCTCCTATGCAGGACTGCGGTTTTTGTCACTGATTTTAGTTGGTTTTCGTTTTTTTCCGTCGACCCGTAAAATTGAATGTACGGGAAAACCACAGCAACCGCAAAACTCCGGCAGAAGTATACAGCCATGTTCAGTATTTCATCCGTATTTTTACGCAGCGGTTAAAAACCCGTACTGTAGTCCATTGCTTTCTATGCAGCACAGTGTACCGTCAGATTCTCAGCGGTTTCAGTATTTTGAAACTGCCGAGAATCCGACGGTATTTGTGCTGCGTAGACATGGCCTTAAAGGGGTTGTCTCGCTACAATGATTGGGTTTTAAGTAAAAGCTCTTTAAAACAATCCGCGTTTGTGCAATATATATTCATTACAAATGTCTACTAGGATTTGGGAGTTATCCCCTGGTAAGTAGGAGTGCATCAGCTCCTCAAATCACTATAGCCACCGACCTGTTGATTTTTCTCTCACTGCTTGCCAGTGCTTGTGAAACTGCAATATATATGGGTTAATGCTGCAATGTAGTGCACGGCCATGCGCACCATGCCTTGGTATGGGGTATCCTCTTCACAACCCCATTAAGCACACATTTGTAAGAAAAACACTTCAAGGCTTGGTAAAATTTATAATACTTTCATTTTCTTCAGGAACAACTTTTGTTAAATCCATCAAGAGTACAAATGCATCACATTGTTAACTATTTAGAGAAACAAAAGTGGTAAAACTACGTAGTGAACGAGGCTGAATCCTCTAGTTCCAATCTTCCAACAATCAATGTGGGGAGTCGCATGTCCGTCAAATGTTGCAACCGGACCCTCAACAGAGCTGGAAAAGAAGCCCGCACAGCTTCCTTTTTCAAGCATGGTAAAGGAAATTGAACTCTCCGGTAAACATCGCTGTAGCGGCCTTCTTCCGCCCCGCCCCCTCCTGGTAGTAGAAGTTACTGCATCAGAAGGAGGAGAGCTGTCTGTGTGTCTGAGGGAGGATGGAAGGGAGGAAAGAGGCAGACTAAGAAGCAACGCCCCTGAATTTAAAAATCTCTATGGGGCCAGAAACAGAGAGTGGCTGAAAACCGATAGTGAGACAACTCCATTAAAGGACTCGTACGGTTCCTTTAAAAAAAAAAAAAACAAAATGGTAAGCTGCAGCTGGGCAAATAAAAGAAAAAGCAAGCTGTTTGTAGCTGTTTACTCCCAAATTGTGATGTAATTAAGTGATGATGTTTCTGTCTAGAAGTAGACGACTGTAAACAGATAACTAGGGAAACCCAGCACTGACACCAAAGACTGGAGGAAGGTAAAAATAGTTGTTTTTAAAAATATTTGCCCAACTCTAGCTTAGTATTTTTTATTTTTTTTTTTCGGTAATGGACAACCCCATAAAAAAAAAAAAAAAAAAGTATACTTACCTTCCCCTGTTTTCAGCAGCACATGTCCCTGGTCTTCTGTTGACACGCCGTCACTTCTGAACGGGGACGTCACCACTGTGGCTGCAGCGATTACATGCCCCTAACTTAAATCACGCTTTGGAAGTGAACCGCCTTGAACGGTGACGTAAGCTACAGGCATGATGGCTGCATCACTGCTACAGTGGTGATGTCCCTGTTCAGAATTGTCCGCAGAAGACAGGAGAGATGCGTCGCTGGAACTGGGGACTGGGGGAAGGTGGGTATAACGTTTTTTTGGTGTTTTTTTTCACTTTGGACCCGGGAACTAGCAACCCTTTTAAATTAATGTATTAAAAAGTAAATTAATTAAAACAAGTTCTAATCTTAATGACAATATAATGCAATATAATGATACTTATATTATAATTATACATTTATTTTTTTTTACCAATAGATTCTTATTAAAATAATTTTACATGTAACAATATATGTTTATGTAAGAAAGGAAGGAAAATTCTGGCACAGATACTGTATATCCTTTTTTTTTTTATTTTTTTTATTAGTCCCTTAAGAGCATAACCTTACCTGTGACGGTAGATCAAAAATATGAAATTTATAAATGTTAAAGCAAAAGAATAAAGAACAGCAAACTTGTGTATAGGTACTGCTTCAAAGGCTGATTTTCTGTTCATAGAATATATTCGCACCTTACCATTTTCCCAAAACCATGATATAACTTTAATGCATGAATACATGCTTTGACCCATTTTTAAGTTTGTTTTGTCAGATGTTCCCAAGTGAAGACATATTGCTAGGATATTCCATTGCTTTCTGGCTAGTGGTGGTGGTGGCGGTGTGCGCACGACTGCTCCCGTCTCAGCACGGAGGTGTCTGGATGGGAGTTGGTTAGTGCATGGGAAAATTTGATTCATTTAGCGACAAATGGGAAATCCAGCAAGTGACGATATAATTGCATATGTTGTTATGTCATTGGGTGGGAAAACTGCTTTAGTGATAGCTTTGCTTCTATTAAGTGCAAAGTTGATGCTAGATGACTTCTTAACATATGACAAAAACTTCAACCACACTGACACCTGCTGGCGGTAGTAAATACTGTCCAGTTTGTGAGTCTTTATAGATGATGTTCAGCAAATAAATATGATTCTTTAATGGGGCAGGGTGGGTTAAAAAAAAAAAAAAAAAAGAGAGGTATACATACATATTGGTCCCCCCACTACTGCCACTCTGGAGCTCCCCAGCAGTTTGCTTCTCATGAATTCCGGGTTGTCTTCCTCACACACAGTGGAGTGTCGCACTCCATTCTGGGGAGCTCCTGATTGGTAGTGGGCTTGTAGTTGTGTATACCTTTTTAATCTAGATTTTTTTTTTACCCTTTGGGCCCCATTAAAAAAAACCTTTCTATTTGCTAGACAAACGCTTTAAATAATTTTGTGCATAAAATACCCTGCTTCCCCAAAAGACCTAGCGGAAGTCATTGCTCCCCCCATGCCATTCATTAGTGTTAGCAGATCATTTGGATAGGTCTTGCCTTGTGTGGGAGGCTACCTGAACAAGGGGTGTTCATTTAAGGAAATGCTATCAAAAAATTTGCAGCCAATGATTAAAGGCGGGTTCACAGGTTTAAACTGGGGGCATAATTTCCCCGAAATTTAACCCCGTGTGGGGGGGGGGCTGGCGGGGGCCGGCATTTGGGGCCCCCCCAAAACAATAAATGTACCGGCGCTATACCCCGCAGAATACAGTCAATTATCTCCCCCCCGGGGGGGAGGGGAACTAATCCATAGTTCCTATGAGAACGGAATTACCGTAATAAGGGGGGTTTATCGCCCGAATTTGGCCCTTTGGGCCGTAATTACACCGAAATACGGCCCATTTAAACCCTTTGAATTCCCCTTAGGGTTGCTTCACAGGGGCTTTTTTGATGCTTTTTTTCTTTGCGTTTTTTGTGCCGAAGGAAACACATTTAAGCTGTACTTTGCGGAAACTCCTGCAAATTTTGTGGTAAAATCGCGGAAAATTTCCCGCATTCTTGTGCAAAATGTCAGCTTTAATTGCTGTCCTTCCTGCACAAAAACGCTTTGAAAAAAATGCTTTTATTTTTTTTCTCTATAAAATATTTAATTTAAAATTTTAAAATTTATGTGATTACAGTTTTATTGTTCATTGCATGCATTTGGTAGGGTAGTAAAGCTTTCAGAATTTTTTCCTCTCCAGCCGAGTCCCATCCATTACACACTTTGTGTTTATGTGGGGGAAAGGATTAAAACCGAGGAACATTTAAACATTGGAAAAATTTTCACTTTAGCAAAGATGCTTGTAATTTCCAAAACCTGTGATGAGAAACTATAATAACAAGGCTGCTGCCCGGGGAATGGATGGATGTTAACAGAGTTGAAGCGGTAGGGAGAAGGCAGCAGCGTGAACTAATCATGAGAGAGAGAGCGAGACGGCTTGTTTCAGACTACCTCACATCTCCTGTAGCAAAACTGTAGTCACAGATTACGTCTTAGCCCTAAAGAAACCTAGCTAAAAAGCAGCAAAACTGTGAGCAATAAGGAACTAAATAGCATATAAATATTACTGATCGCAGCGTCTATTAACCTATGGGTCTCCAGGTGTTGCAAAACAATGATTCCCATCATGCCTTGAAATCTGCTGCCAGGGCATAATGGTAGTTATTATGAAACAGCTAGAGAGCCATAAGTTGGTGACGCTGACCTATAGATAATGTACATTTTTTTTACGTTACAATTGTACAGTTGCTTTAAAGGGGTTTTGCTATCTGATAAAATCCTCTCTGAGGCCAGCTTGTACAGATGTAGCAAAGCTTAACTAGATAGTGATATTACAGCTTTTATGTTGCCTATTCTTAGTTCACAACAAAAGTCATTAATAAAGTTGAGATAACTTTCTGGACTGCGATATCACGATGAATTATCGGTCAAGCTTATCTTTGCTACATCTGTGGATCGCTACAAGCCGAACTCGGGGACCTTGAGGGATGATTGTGCTCCTCAGCTCTCCCCCATCCATGTCTATGATAGTTCTGAATATATCGAAGCACAGTTAGGCCGTGTTCACACGGCTTATTCCCGACGGATTTGTGCCCTTATTCACAAATCCGCCGTGAATAAGGGACGGGGGCGGGGCCGGAGCGCGGCGGGGCGCCGCTCCCGGCCCCATAGACAATGCACTGTTTACGGCGTGTACGCGCCGTAAATAATGTGCATGTCCGTTTCTCCTCGCCCGGCGGATTCGCCGAGCGGGCAGGAGCGACGGAATCCACTGTTCTCTATGAGAGCAGTGGATTACCGTAATGACAGGGACGGATTGGCGCCGTACTACAGCGCAAATCCGGCGCGGAGTACGGCGCCAATCCGCGGCAAAATAAGCCGTGTGAACGAGGCCTTACTCGGCTATATAGCGAACTCCCATAGAAATTAACAGCGAGAACTGAGCAAGCATGGTTATCTCCCTGTTCTCTAAGGCCGGCGAGCTTTGAACTGGTCTCAGAGAGGATTTTACTTGATAGTGAAACACCCAAAACCGCAGTTTCTTAACAGTTTTTTTTCCTTACCACTGTGGCTTATGCAGCTCCTTTTCCAGGGATTTGGGTTGTCAGTTATTTTATATCCAATGCAAGTTTAAGGTAGATGCTACTTTTTCATAAAATTTTATATTTGAATTGTACATAAATAATAAAACAACATAAGCAACTTGGACTAAACAATTGATATGAATGGAGACCAGATAAAATAACCTAAAATTTCTTACAAATATATTTTTTTCTTGAAACATAGGGCATCTATACTTGCAGAAATTAACGTACATATAGGACTCCTTACATTTTTGTACTTTAAAAACACGTTTACAATGTAAGCGTATTGTTCTGACAAAGGAACTCTTAATTTCTGAGATCCGAGGCCTGACTCCTACCGTCTAATTGTTGCCCCTCAGTAGGACGCTTCTTTTTCATTTTAAATCGAGTGTGGTCAGGCACGTTATTCATAGATCATCTTTCTGTTTTTGTAGCCAGGCTTCATGGTTTGAAGGCTGCAGTGTTTTTATCTCCACAGGACGCACATGCAGGACCTACAAGAGGTCACTCAGGATCTGCACTATGAAAACTTCCGCTCGGAAAGATTAAAACGCACTGGCAAGTGAGTGAACATTTATCTTGTTCAACAAATCCGTTTATGATGCCATTGGCATCATCAGCATTTAAGTCAACAATGTTTTCTTGTTGTAGGCCAGTGGAAGAGGAAGTGCTGGATAAGGACATGATTCTGCAGCAGAAGGAGGCAGAGGTGAGTGAACCCATGAGGAGGTGTGATTTTTTTATTTTTTATACATTTTTTTAACTTCATATTCTGCAATGCACTCCTAACGTACCATTTGTTATTGTGCTGGTTAGTCTACTTGTGCTCATGTTGCATGAGAGGTGTCATATGGCCCAACCGGTGCCAGCACAATCTGTATCTAAGGGCACATGAATTCACTCTAAGGCTATTGTCTACACAGTAAATGTTAAAATGCTGTTCAGAATCCGATGGCATTTAAACATTGTTGGACCGTGTTTTTTGGCACAGGTTTGCACTAAAACCGCAGGACAGTCTTCAGATTTGTCGTCGGCCTTGTACATTCAATGTACGAAGCCGACGCCCAATCCAGGCGGAATAGCTAACAGGTTTTAAAATCAGCCAGGTTTTAAAACTGATCGGAAAAAAATCAGTGCTGTGTAGACTACAGTACAAATTTGTTATTGCCGTCTATGCAGCACAGGGTACCGTCTGATTTTCGGTGGATTTTAAATACCGAATCCGCCAAAAATCCAAACAAAAACCTGTGCTATGTAGACTTAGCCTAAGCCTCCTGGTGACTGAGGTAGCTCTGGTGAAGAGTTCTTCAACCTGCTTAGTTATTCACCGGTTTCAGATAGGGATCTACTCCTTGATTTTACAGGGCATTTTGTAGATACCCCAAAATGAAGAGCTGTGACTGCTTTTCTTTACTGTCTGTCTTTGTCTTTTTCTGGTTATTTTTCCTCCATGTTAACATCAATTCCCTAATAACATTCCTTATCTCACTACTCATTTAGTAGAGTTTATTGTTCTATCCTTGCAATTAAAACAAAAAAATCCACTTACCCTGCACCGACTTCTGGGTGAGCTTGTGATGGACATGTACTTGTCCAAAACAGCCAGGCCAAATAGGAAGTACTACTGTGTAATGGGCAGCTTATGCAATGGAGAAAATAAAGTTTTTCTTTGGATAGGCTATGAAAATCAACTTGGCTAAAGACTACCTTTTGTACTTTCACCAGTTAGCTGACTGGTAATGATGGAAACCACAAACACCATTCTGTTGCTTACCAGACAAAGCAAGGTTCATTTGTTTGGGGCGATGCCTGGTGTTACAGCTTGGGCCCATTAATTTAAATGGGACTGAGCCGCAGTACCAAGCATAGCTACTACCTAACACTATGCCATATATATGTTCAACAGTGAAGCATTCAGTCATCTAATCCGTGGAGGAGGCCAAGACGTTTACTGGTGAGATATTGATGGTCTTAAGTATGTTCAATCGGTATTCTATTCTGGAAAACCATTTTATAGTGCTACACACATAGAAAAAAGTCTCTATTATCTGCAAAACATTTGAAAAGGGACTACATGCTTATAAGCAATTCTGTGAATAAATGTCAGTTTTTTCCATAGCAACTTTTCGGGCAAATCTAAGCTCTAAGATTAACCCCTTGGCAACTGTATGAATGTTTTCAGAAAGTAGCTGAGTATGTCATATATGAGGTAGTTTACATCTGTGTTAGACAGTGGACACCTGCTGTGATGTAATATTATGTTTATTCAAGCTGTTTAACCTACAAGATGATATGTTCAATAGTGACCATGGCATGTTGGGCCTAGACAGGTGAAAGAGGCTCTTTTTATCACCTGATCTCAACCCAGCTACAAGCGACTGCAGGGTGCCAATAGGTAATTTTGGCAGTGGAGCACCAATTGAAGGCCTCCGAGTCTTTTATTGCTCTTATTATCCCACACCAGAGGCTAGGAGTAATGGGACACAAGTAAAAATCACAACGCAACATAACATATCACAACATATGTAGTTTTTTTTATTTGATCGGTAAAATAAGAAACATTAATTAGTTAATCTGGCAATGTCTAAGCGTTTAGTTGTTGTGCCTCTATAGTAAGGAAATTTAAAAAAAAAAAAGCCAACAACAAACCTCCCTCCCCAAAAACTGGCAGAATGAGGTTGCTTTTTTTCCCCCTCCATTCCTAATACATTATTATGGTAAATTGAATGTTACCATAATCCACTTGCAGTCTTCCCATAGATTATAAATGTCTTTGGAAGGACTTTACTTCAGAGTCTGCATATGAAGGAGTAGAGAAATGGATGTCGGCAACAGCTGGGCTGTCTGGAGGAAAGGCAGGAACAGTTGATTAGGAAACCTGCCTTCCCAATCACTGTCTACATGGTGCTCAATGAGTGTCTCTATGCAGCTTAGCAGCAGCGTTTGTGCTTCCTGTTTCCGTCTGGCGATCATATGAGCAGATAACTACTAAAGCTGCTGGGTCGTACTAAACCCAGATCATCTGTGCAGTCTAGTGCTAGAGGCTATGCTCTCTCTCTAACTGGGGCTAATCTATCAGCCCAGTTACTATGGAAATTGGCAATAAAAAATGTACTGTGAAATTACTCTTTCTAACCTTGTGGAGACAGAATGTGTAAAATTTTAAAAAGTACACAAAAAAGTAAAAAAAAAAATCAACCTTCGTCAGCCCAATATAGATTTTTTTTTTTTTTTTTTTATAACTCACCCACTTACAATCTTAAAATGACCTAAAACTATATTGTCCATTTAAAAATAATAGTAACAAAAAGGAGAAATAAATTTAAAAACTTTTGTGGCACGCTACAAAAAAAACTCTACAAAAGCTACAAAATGAAAAATCCCTTTAAAACATAACTTTCAATCTAACATTTAAAATATCTGTAAGGTATGAATAGAGCATACTATATAGTCAACACCTCCCGGTAGCAGGGTGTCCAATGGTGAGAAAAAATCATAATATAGTGAGGAACAAAGGCATAAATGATACCATACTATCCTTAATAATCTAACCCTGAATCTCGCCCTTAGCGGAGCACCCGCTCTGAAGAGAGCGACCCCGCAATAAACCCTAAACAAGCCCCTTACTTATCCCTAGAGCTCAAAAAAGGGGGGTGAGAGGGCTGACAAATGAACCACAAACAAACCAAGACCTAGACGCGTTTCACAAAGGAGGTATATTCTCCTGTTCCTTAGTAGGTGATAATGGCCAGTTCAGGGTAAAGAATAACCAAAATATATGGGGTATCTCGGACAAGGTGATGTCCATACTGTCAGTATGCCAGTAGAAAAACAAAAATATAAAGAAAAACTTGAAAAATATGCTTTCTTCTTATCTTTAACTTTTTCCTTAATATTAAACAAACTGAAAAAATTAAATAAATCTTAATTAATAAAATAAATAAAGCTAGAAAAAAGTCAAAAATTTTTTATTTGTATAACTAAACGTGATAAAGCATTATAGCTTTAAAATGTATTTACTTAAAAAAAAAAAACAAAAAAAAAACCTTTAGGAACAAGGGTAAACAGCCCAGTCAGTAAAGGGTTAAAAAAATACAAAGGCAAAAAATAAACCCTTAGACAGTATATAAGAGATTTATGATTCTTGAAAGGTGAGTAGGAGAAAATGGGGGAATAAATATAAACTGTACTGCATCTCCAAGGGATTAAAACTGGAATCTGATTAGTTGCTGTGGACAGTGGTGACTCCTTTTTATAGAGCAGCTTTAGCTTCTGGCCCTGTTTTGTCACTGGACATCACTGTGGTTTTGGTATTTGTATTATCCCTTGTTGGAATCCTGGAGGAGATATAAAATTAAATATTTTAGTTTAGTAAGCTCCATAATTCAGATTTTTATATCATTCCATAACATGTAACAGACATTGTTCATTTTTGTTACCTTTTCTGAATACCCCAAACTTTGAAAAGTCAAAATAAAATATAGAAGCACATGTACAACTTTTACTTCATATTGAAATCCTATTATCTAAGTTCACTTTTAATCAGAGCTAATTTAAAAGCAACCATGGATGTTTAACCCGGTACATGTGTGAAAATTAACTGATAAATTGTAAATTATAACCCTTCTACCTTGCTGTAACTGCAGCATTCCATGTTCTGACTTTCTGATGAGCTACAGTCGGCAAGCAAGAATTTCATTGCATTGGATGGGTCTAGCAGTGACCCCTGTTGTCATGTCCCCATTTTGTCATATAGTCATGAAATGATGGTCTTGTTATGGTTTTTACACACAAGGGGGAGCTCGAATACCTTTTGGAATCAAAATAAGAACATAGACTATGACCACATTAATTAGGCAACATCGTCCTAAATCTGGTCAGTAATTAGTACTTTAAATTGGTATTTTGGACATAAAATTCAGAATTCATACTAAAATATTGTCTCAAATCTAGTTAAATACATCTCACAAATGGAGAAACCTTAAAGCTGCACTGACAAATCTAATTTTGTAATTTGCGTCA
Organism: Phyllomedusa bahiana; assembly: GCA_025379985.1. Lineage (NCBI taxonomy): Eukaryota > Metazoa > Chordata > Amphibia > Anura > Hylidae > Phyllomedusa > Phyllomedusa bahiana. The sequence continues at coordinate 76,061 of JAODAL010001537.1, read as the reverse complement.
TCTGTAATGAACTTTGTCAATGGACAAAGGCACTACATTGGCCAGCAAATAACTCCGTATGTATGAGCTCTGATTTTATAGATCTGGGAAGGTTTCAGATCTCATTATTTGCAAATAACCCCCTGGAATGCCTGTTTATTGATCATTGTGTTTTTGTTCATGGTCTGTTATGGTCACACACAAACTGTAAATAACTGTATGGTTAGATTTGTGGACAGGTGAACTAATGAATGTTTTACATCATCTGCTGTAGATTCAGCAAAGCACATGCTTTTATATGTATGTCTATGAAGATACATAGAATCCACATGTGTAACAATAAAGTATACAATCATGTGTATGTGTGTGTATATATATATATATATATATATATATATATATATATGTGTGTGTGTATATATATATATATATATATATATATATATATGTGTGTGTGTATATATATACACTCAACAATCATGTATCTAACATGTCCATGTTTATATATACAGTGTATGTGTGTGTATGTGTGTGTATATATATGTGTGTGTGTGTGTGGTGTTGTTTATATATATATATATATTATATATATATATATATATATATATATATATATGATATATTTATGTGTTTGTACTAGTAGATCGCCCATAGGATGGTAACTGTCATAGAAAATGTATTTACTGAAGGGCAAAGTTTTTGTTCCAGGACCATGTCTATATATTTAAATATCCATCTGCTACACTGCTGAGTGTAGGGCACAGTGGAGTGAGTTTGGATGAGACCTAAGCCTTCCCTTATTACCACATTTGGTACTGGCCCTCAGGGGCGTTGCTAGGGTCCCAAAACATCCGGGGCCCGGGCCCTTTGTGTTTTGGTCAGTAGGGTGGGGTTCACACTGCATTTTTCATGCCTCATTGTGAACTGCGGATGTGTTTTTACAGAGAAAAACCTTCTGTTCCTGTCACTAATTTTCTGCATATTCCACATAGATCCTGTCCATGTCCTCAGCAGTCACTGCACAATGAAAATCAGAGCTGACAAATTTACTTTGTCAAAACCGCTCCCCTCCGTATGATAGTGCAATACCCCTAGACAGTCACCAAAACATACACCGATACATGGAGCAAATCTACCAGACAAATGATTGTTACTAAAAAAACACTCCTACAAAACCCAGACCCAGAACTATTACTACTTAAGGTTCAAATAATCCTGCCAGACCCTGACCAAACGCAACCCCCACATGTGACTATCAGCTGTACACAGCCTCTGATTACATATACCACCGCCATACAGGGACCAGATAGTGGTAGATACTAGTTGTATGTAGACGCTCTGCAGAAATAGAAGTGATTACACTGCAGTTTAATTTAGTGACTCACAGGAGACGTCTTTTCTGATCAGCGTCGTTCACTTTCCCTTTTCTTCTCCATCCGGTTCACACCTTCCTGCTGATTTCTCCCGGCCAATACTCGTTCTGCAGATTTGGACACACATATCTTAGAATCCTCACATTTCCAGCAGCTTCTTACTTATAGGTATATAAGTCCCTCGGTTAGGTAGGTGTAAAGGTCCCCTCAATTAGGCAAGTATATAAATGTAGGGTCAATGTCAGGCAGGTATATAGATATAGGGTCACTATCAGGCAGTTATATAGATATAGGGTTACTCTCTGGCAGTATATATAGATATAGGAAACTCTCAAGCAGGTACATAGATATAGGGGGGCACTCAGGCAGGTATATAGGGGTGCACTCAGGCAGGTATATAGGGGTGCACTCGGGCAGGTATATAGGGGGCACTCGGGCAGGTATATAGGGGCACTGAGGCAGTATATAGGGACACTGAGGCAGTATATAGGGGCTCTGTCCTCTTCAGTCCGCACTCCTCTGGCAGCTCCTCGGGCACACGGCCTATGATGGCTGTGCGCCCGAGGACAGGCAGCGGCGTGATGAGGTCACTACATCGCGCCGCTGCCAGCTGAGCAGCGTGGGGCCGTGCCGGGTCCTCAGCGCTGTGAGGATCCGGGGCGGGCCGACACTGTCTGCGGGGCAGGGAGCGCTCGCTCTCTGCTCCGCAGAAGCCCTCGGCTGTATGTGCGTCCAGCGGACGCACATGTAGCTGCAGGGCCAGTCGGTGCTCCAGACCCACGGCAGCGGCCTGGAGCCCGGGAGATTCGGGGCACAAGGGGTTTTATTCGGGGCCTGAGCCCCGAATGAAACTACCTAGCGACGCCCCTGCTGGCAGCATCACATTTTTGTACAGCTCTTTAATGTGAGCGCCAACTGTGAATCTAGCAGGTGCCGCTCATCGGTCTCATTAAAGGGATTTTATCACACACGTTCGTAGATTTGAGCTGTTTCTATCTGTTTCAGCTTCAAATCCAGGGGCGATTCTCTCCTCTCAGTAGGCGTGTCTCTCCTGCCAGGAGGCATGTCTTGCCTCGCTGAAGAGTTGTGACATCATCATTCTGTGTGAAGCAGTGGAAGGGAGAGGACGTCACAGTTCTGCAGACCTCCTGTAATGTTCTCTGGTCTGCAGAGCTGTCACAGGCATCCCAGGCTGCAAAGTCTCCTTGTAACCAGAACACCTGCATTGCTGTAACCAGAACCCCTGCATTGCTGTAAGCAGTCCTACTTACACTGACCTGATTAAACAAATGTTAGAAAACCCCTTTAAGTAGATGTTTTGGCATTGTTCTCCTTCAACCTTCCAACTTGTGAGTGCTGGTCACAGTGTCTTCTACAGTGTAAACAATTGAGGTGTCAGGTTCCCCTCTACCTGGCCCACATATATAAACCTCTAGTGGTCATCCAATCAAAGATACGCTAATGCATGTATTTATACACGTACTATGAGGGCAGTGGGTATGAATCTATTCGTTTCTTCACTTCAACTCTTAGTTGAATTTGTTGTTAACGAAAACCCCTTTAGGCTTGGTTCACACTGTATTTTACATCACACCTTTTGTTGCCTAAATCATGCATTTATGCACCAAAAAAGGCATAAAATTGTCCCTTTCATTGTCATGGAAATACACACCTTTCAGGCACATTGCGTTTTTTTACATGTAGTTACACGACAAGTAGAAAAATGGGAGCACAGGACAATTTTTGTTGTGACTATATGCATGTAAAAAAAAAAAAAACACAAATATGCACAAAAAAATGCATCAAATGAAAAAAGCATACAAAAAACACACCAGAAATATCATTAAAAAGCTTTATTTTTTTCCTTAAAATACTCGTGTATTTTTACTCCTTAGTGGCAGGATGTGATTTTTGCCAGCTGTAATGAACTTTAAGTTTTTTGTTTGTTTTTTATAGTCCATTGGACAGTGACAGGCATTCAACTCTTACGGGCTGATTCTCCTTTTATAGGGCAGATGCATGTCCAGCCCTATGTACTGAGCCTGATTCAGAGGCATACAATGGCCGCAGATGCTTAGCACTTGCAGGCTCAGTGGTTGTGGTTGAGCTTACAAATAGTCACGTCAGTGGCTATTCATTGGTTTGCGCTCTGCTCTCAGACTGGAATCCACTACATGTTGTTGTTCTTGGCCAAGAGTTTTGCCCCATCCTTCTCCCCATGTCATTGTCCAGGCGTAAGGTATTTTTTAAACCAGCACAGCAGCAAACTTCGTGGGAACATCCTGTCAGACTGGGGCTCCTCCTTATTTTTCAGATTCATCCGTTGCACGGCTTTCCCTTTCTATCATTGTCCAGAGACATGACTTCTTTGCTGGGGAGTAAATTGTGTGTCTTTAGAGTTTAGCGTCTATGGACAAGTGCCTGTTTCATTGTATTCACAAATGTTACTGCTAAAATATTCTGATAAAGGATCATAGAAATGTTGGAAATTATTAATATGCTAGTGCATCTCAAAAAATTTGAATATCATTGAAAAGATAATTGATATGAATAATTTTTAAGTAAAATAGAGTAATCCATATATTGTATAGACTCATTACAGTATGAATTACAAGGTTTAATATAATACATTTGTGAGCCCTATAACAAATTAATTTTCAATGATATTCTAATTTTTTCAGATGCACTAATACATTCTTGACTTTTAAAGAACTGACCTTCTCCATCAAGGCTAGATCTACACAGCAATTTGAAAATGCTGCCCAAAATCCAACGGTATTTTCACATTGTAGGACTGTGCCGCACCGCCATTTTTTTGCGCTAAAAGTACATTAGGAGTTTTGGATTCCTGGCAGCCGAGTACTTGGGATTCACGGGAATCCGACAGCGGTCCGGCGGAATATACAACATGTTAGATATTCTGCCGGACGATTTTAGGTTTTGGAAACCCTCAGTAAAAAATCCATGTTATGTAGACCACAGTACGGATTTTATATTTAGGCCTCGTTCACACGGCTTATTTGGGCGCGGATTAGCGCCGCACTGCGCCCCGTATTTGCACTGCAGTACGGCTCCAATCCGTCTGTCATTACGGTAATCCACCGTTCTCATAGAGAACTATGGATTCCATCTCTTCTCCCCGCTCGGCGAATCCGCCGAGGGGGGAGAAAGTGACATGTCAATTATTTACGGTGTGTCCGCGCCGTAGATAATGACAGTCTATGGGGCCGACGAGCTGCCGCCCCGCCCCCGCTGCACGGCTGCCGGCGTAATTGCGGGGCGAAATCCATCCCCGCAATTACGCCGGCAATAAGCCGTGTGAACCAGGCCTTAGGGCTACACAGCACTAGGTACGATCGGAGTTTCGGCAGATTCAAGATACTGAATCCCCTGAAAAACCAACCAAAATCCAGTGCTGTGTAGATCTAGCCTAATAGTCTGTGATATTTTCCACTAATCTGTGTGGAGTTCACTAAAGCACGCTCATAATAACATGTTCTTAAATAGGTGAACAGCTGCATTAAGTAGCAAGATTTGGTTATGTCTGTGTAGCTCTGGCCTAAATGATTAGTCTCTGAGTAGGTGCCCCTGTTAGAGTACATTTCTATATAGTCATCAGATTAGGAATTAGGTTAATGAAAGATAATTGTACAATGCACAGTATGTCATGATAAAATCCATAATAGGCTCTTATCTGGTTCAGGTGATCACCTAATCAGATGCACATTAAGTAGAATGAGGTGGACTTTGGTTGGAATTAAACTGACAATGGAATGGCTGTCAGACATGTAGAGATGCTGATTTTTAGAAAACTGTGCAGTGGTCTCAATTTTTTCCAGAGCGGTGTGTTTGTATATGTTTGTATATGTTTGTATATGTTTGTATATTTGTGTGTGTATATATATATATATATATATATATATATATATTACATATAAAAAATCATCTGGAAGTAGAGCAGATGTAGTCCAAAAGATGTTTCCTAGCCTATGGCTAGGCTGTAGCTCTGCTGCAATTTGCGCAGAATTTCTGATAGACAAGTTCTTGAGATGTTTAATAGGTGGAAAGTTTCATCATGGTACTCTTAAATACCTTGTATTATTATCATTTATTTTAGAGCGCCCTTGATTCCAGGGCGCTGCACATTTGAGACGGGTACATAAATAACATTGGTCAAACAATTACAAAAGTGACAATAAGTGACTAACAACTGGTACAGAGGGAGAGAGGGCCCTGCCCATGAGGGCTTACAATCTACAGGGAAGGGGGGAAGAGACAGGTGAGGGGCAGACATGTTTGTGGGGTGGAGCAGTGCAACACTGTTAATGTTGGTTATAGGCAATCCTGAGGAGATAGGTTCTCAGGTTGCGTTGGAGGCTCGTGAGAGAGGGAGAGAGTCTGAGGTGTTGAGGCAGTGAGTTCCAGAGTGTGGGGGAAGCACGGGAAAAGTCTTGGAGACGGTTGTATGAAGAGCTGATAAGAGGAGAGCGAGAAGAAGGTCCTGTGAGGGGCGGAGATTGCGTGAGGGGAGACATCTAGAGATTAAGGCAGATATGTATGGAGGAGAGAAGTTATGGAGAGACTTGTAGGTCAAGGTTGCTAGCTTGAACTGGATTCGCTGGGCAATGGGCAGCCAGTGAAGGGATGGGCAGAGGGGAGAGGCAGGGTAGTAGCGAGGTGAATCGGATGGGCAGCAGAGTTAAGGATGGATTGGAGGGGAGCGAGAGTGCTAGATGGGAGGCCACAGAGAAGGATGTTCCAATAGTCTAGGCGTGGACAAGCATTTTTGTAGTGACGGGGTTAAGGAATGAGCGGATTCGTGAAATATCTCTCCGGTGGAGGCGGCAGGCAGAGGTGAGGGCTTGGCTGTGCGGTTTGAAGGACAGATTGGAGTCAAAGGTTATCCCAAGGCAGCGGGTTTATGGAGCTGAGGAGAGAGAGTAGCCATTAACTATGATAGAGAGATCAGGTGGAGGGATAGAGTGGGATGGTGGGAAGATAATGAATTCAGTTTTTTCCACATTTAGTTTTAGGAGGCGGGAGGAGAAGAAGGTGGATATGGACGAAAGACGGTCAGTGATCCGGGAGAGTGGGGAGGTGACTTCTGGGCCAGAGATGTAGAGTTGGGTGTCATCAGCATACAGGTGGTATTTAAAGCCGTGTGATGCTATGAGCTGACCCAGACCAAGAGTGTAGAGAGAGACGAGTAGTGGGCCCAGGACTGACCCCTGGGGGACACCAACAGACAGCGGGCGAGAGGAGGAGGTGGTGCAAGAGTGAGAGACACTGAATGTCCGTTCAGAGAGGTACGAGGAGATCCAGGAAGGGGCCAAGTCCGTGATGCCGAGGGAGGAGAGGATGTGTAGGAGGAGTGAATGGTCGACAGTGTCAAACGCAGAGGACAGGTCTAGGAGGAGAAGCACAGAGTAGTGGCGTGAGGCTTTGGCAGTTATTAGGTCATTGGTGACCTTGGTTAGGGCGGTTTCAGTAGAGTAGTGGGGTCGGAAACCAGATTACAGTGGGCCAAGAAGAGAGTTGGAGGACAGATGGGAGGACAGTTGAAGATGGACGTGTTGCTCAAGGAGCTTAGAGGCGAATGGAAGCAGTGAGATGGGACGATAGTTGGACAGTGAGGAGGGGTCGAGAGATGGTTTCTTAAGGATGGGGGTGATGGTAGCGTGTTTGAATGAGGAAGAGAAGATGCCAGAGGTTAATGATGGATTGAAGATATGGGTGAGGGCTGGAATGATAACAGGACTAAAGTCAGGGATGAGGTGGGATGGCAGGGGGTCCAGACTACAGGTGGTGAGGTTCGATTTGGACCGTAGAGAGGAGAGCTTGTCAGGAGTGACAGGAGAAACGCAAGTGAGGGGGGAAGAGTGATGAGCAGGTGTGGAGGTGGGCTGTGGGGGCACTGCAGGAGTAGAGGCTGGCTGAGGGGACTGCAGGGTGAAGCTTTGTCTGATGAGATTTATTTTGTTTTGAAAGTGAGTTGCAAAATCATCTGTGGAGAGGTGGGGAGGGGGTGCTTGTGGACGCAGGAGAGAGTTGAAGGTGTTAAAAAGTTGTCTGGGGTTGTGGGACAGTGAGGATATGAGAGTGATGAAGTAATCCTATTTGGCTGAGGTGAGTGCGGATTTAAATGTGTGTAGTGATTGTATGAGGCAAGATCCTCAGTGGAGTGGGTTTTCTTCCAGCCGCGTTCACCAAACAGCTGAGGCGAGCTTCCAGAATTGCTGAAGTCAGTGTGCCAGGGTTATCTGTTGATTTTGCGGGTTCTGTTATGTGTGAGAGGGGCGACCATGTCAAGAGTGGAAGTGATTGTGTGGTTATAGAATGTGGTGGCTGTGTCTGGATCAGCAAATGAGGATATGATAGAAAGGGGAGCAAGAGAGTCGAAGAGTGTGAGGGTTGAGGTTTTGTAGGTTTCTGCGTGGGTGTACTAGATTTGGGGCAGGTGGAGTGGAGATGGAGAAGGTGAGCAAGTTGTGGTCAGAGATAGGGAGAGGAAAGTTTGAGAGGTTAGATAGGGGGCAAAGGCGAGTGAAGATGAGGTCCAGTGTGTGTCCATCTTTGAGTGGCTCCAGAGGTCCACTGGGAGAGGCCAAAGGAGGAGGAGAGTAACAGGAGTTTGTTAGTAGTGCAGTGGGGTGTATCAATTGGGATGTTAAAGTCTCCCATGATAATAGTGGGGATGTCGGTGGAAGAAAGTGGAGGAGCCAGGAAGCAAAGTGGTCAAGGAAGGTGGTGGCAGAGCCCGGGGGTCGGTAGACAACAGCCACTTGGAGGTTGGAGGGGAGTAGATGTGGACAGAGTGCACCTCAAAGGAGGGGAGGGAGAGGGAAGGTAGTAGTGGAATGGGGACAAAGGAGCAGGTATCTGACAGAAGAAGGCCGACATCTCCGCCATGTTTACTTCCAGGGCGGAGGGTGTGGGTAAACTGGAGCCCGTCATAAGAGAGTGCAGCAGGGGAAGTTGTGTCAGAAGGGGTCAGCCAGGTTTCTGTTAGCGCAAGGAAGGCTAGGTTGCGTGGACTTGTAAAAAGTATCCTGATGGAGACTGAAAATGTGATGTGAATGGGGTATTATAACTGGGTCATTTTAGTTAATTTTTAAATTCCCATTTTAGTCTGGGAAATGTCTGAATTTCAATTGGTGAGAATGTCTGATTATAACCTGCATGGTTTCTCATTTTCACCATTACTGGATCACATTCTGCTCTCAGATAGCAAGCAAAATTCACCCGAAAGGTTCCCGTTAAGGGCAGAATGCTTGTCGCAGGACAATGACTGCAATCTATATAAATATAGATTTATATAGGCTCAGTTGTTAGTTATTGTTACCTTTGTACTTGTTTGACAAATGATTGAGATATATTTATATATAAAACCCCCTCGAATGTACAGCACTCTGAAACTAGGGGCACTTTAAAATTAATAACACTGCTGAGCATAGGGAACAGTGGATTGAATTTGGTTGAGACTGTTTTCTTCTCTCTCACTACAGTTAGGCAGTGTCAACATCACGCTGTACATTCTACTGCAACCCTACAATGTGAGTGCTGACTGTTAGGCCGTGTTCACACGACTTATTCAAGCCGTATTTGCGGGACGGATCTCGCCCGCAATACGGCTTGAATAAGGGGCGGGCCGGGGGGCGCGCGGGAGCTGCTCGCCGGCCCCATAGACAATGTATTATTTACGGCGCGTACGCGCCGTAAATAACGTGCATATCACTTTCTCCCCCCTCGGCGTATTCGCCGAGCGGGGACGAGCGACGGAATCCACAGTTCTCTATGAGAACTGTGGATTACCGTAATGACAGGGACGGATTGGAGCCGTACTGAAGCGCAAATCCGGCCGCAGTACGGCTCCAATCAGCGCCCAAATAAGCCGTGTGAACGGGGCCTTAGTGTAGCAGGAGTCGCTACACTGTGGAGTAGGTGGCACAGCATCATTCTCCCGCAATATACACCTCCAGTTGGTAAATGGGGAGCCACAGTGTCCTCTGAAGTATAAACAATTAGGTATCGAGTCCTGCTCTATTGGCCCACATATATAAATGCCTTTGCATGTCATGTGGCCACCAGGGCTGTGGAGTCGGAGTTGGTGCCTATTTTGTCGGAGTCGTCATAAAATGGACCGACTCCCAAAATATATAGTTGATCCAGTTCGTTCGATGCAGTGCAAAGAGCAAGAGGAATTAGGTCCAGCCAGTGCTGCTGCTCCCATATGTTCAGCCTCATCACATGAGGAGTGTAATTGATGACATGGAGCAGGCAAAGCGCTGCCCCAGGGGAGAAGATTCTGCTCCCATGACAAACAGATTTCAGTAAAATTTTTCACCTGCTTCAAAGAAGTAGAAGAGTTCAACCATTCATCAAAACTGACTGTGGCTGAGGCAATTCCTTTATACCCTGACATTGTTAGAGATGTGGTGCCTGTGGTCACCGCTTTACCCCCAACCCAAGTTAGTGTAGAGAGGCCGTTCTCTAGCCTGGAAATAATGAGATCAGACTTGAGGTCATGTATGCAGGATCTGATGGAGGCAATATTATTTCTCATCTTATACATATCACAAGGCATTATGGGAAAGGAGCTGGAAAGCTCACTGCGCCCTCTATAGGTTGTAACAAATCCTCAATTTATTGCTCATCTGCATACGCCGTTTCGGGGTTTTGCCCCTCATCAGTGTAGAGCAGAGCGCTATTGGCTTGACTGGTGGGAGGCAATGAGTGGCTGAGAGAAGGGGAACATCTCTCCTTATGGAGCGCACCGGTTAAGGTGTGTAGAGTTTGTATTGCCTTTTAGCCCACTACTAAGCTAATATCGCTCTGCTCTACACTGATGAGGGGCAAAACCCCGAAACGGCGTATGTAGATGAGCAATATTGGCTTGACAATTATTCCTTTTTGCGTCTCAAAGATTCAGTGAATCAGAAGTAAATTGAGGATTTGTTACAACCTATAGAGGGCGCAGTGAGCTTTCCAGCTCCTTTCCCATAATGCCTCATGATATGCAGATGCTTAGTAGTGGGCTAAAAGGCAATCAAAACACTACACACCTTAACTGGTGCTCTCCATAAGGAGAGATGTTCCGCTTCTCTCATCTTATACATAAATTTGACTTGCAAGTATTTAGCATCTGCTTAGTTCTACAGATTATTTCCTGTAACTGCATTGTTACTGTTTTGCTCCTAAAAATCAAAATGTTGTTTTTTTATTATTTTGTTAGTATTTGGGAAATCCTCCTTTGGTTTTCAATACTGCTTGAATCCTTCTGGGCTCTGGATCAGATTCAAGCATATCTTGATCAAAATCTGATCCCATGTCTCTTCTACACATTCCCAATGTTGGTGCAGACTGGACTTGGATACAAATACAGCTTTTTCTTCAACTCTACCCACAAGTGTTCAAAAGATCAAAATATTGCTACCCTTTTGCTTGTCAGTGTCTGTTCTACCTAAATAGCTTGATTATTGTATGATAAGGTGATAAACAGCCAGATGTTACCATTTTACTAAAGTAAAGTTATCACTTAAATATGCGCCATGTATGAGGGAGTCGGAGGTTTGGGAAATTGAGGAGTCGGGGCTTTGGCTTGCCGACTCCACAGCCCTGGTGGCCACCCAACTACATGGTGGCAGTGTTTCAGTTAGGAACCAATGCAAGATATGCTAGGGTGCATATGTTTATAGATAAATGGATACAGAGGGACACAAACAGAGCTATATTTATGTGTGTATGTATGTCTCCATGTGTGTATATATCATTTATTTTTTTACTTGCTCTATTCGAGGCTATTTTTCAAGTTCTGGACTTGATTCTTGGGTGAAAATCTTCTTCATGACTGTTTTACAGACTGTGCAAGGTGCTTGATTTGTATTATGGTAGTTTTCTTTAAAATGGTGTAGCTTGAATGCTGGAACTTTGTTTTTTACTTTCTGGGTAAATGTTTGACTTTTCTTCTTAGCAGTAATTCATACATAGCAGGTCTCCTTCCATCTTACAAACTTCAGATTCTTGCATGCTAGTCCCAGCTTTGTTGGCAGATGTCCATTGCAAGCAGAATCCTAATGGGAGGGGGAAGGAGGTAGGCACATTTCCTGACAGTACCCAGCTAATGGAAATTCACTTATTAACTAGGACAAGGGAATTGGCGGCCAGACTGTGATAAAAATAAATACTTAAACAAAAAAAAAAAGGCAGTAAAAGTGAAGGAAAGTTAATATTTTTCTTTAAAATGAATGTTCAGTAGTTAAAACAGTTTTGTAGATTTTTTTTTTTTTTTTTACAATGTTATTTTTTTAAAAACTATCTCAAAATTATGTAATATAATTTTCATTACCTATCCCTTTGAATAATCCATTGCTATGTTGATTTATGGACCCTTGCTTTGGGTTCATAGTTATTGACCTCAGCAGGGTTCTTTTATTGTTGCTCACCAGATCAGCTTTCTGTTTTTCTTATTTTACAGCTACGGAGAATGCAAGAGATGATTGCACAAATGCAGGCTCAGATGAGGATGAAGCCTCCTGGAGATGAGTGAGCGGTCCTTGTAAGGTAACTAAAGGTGTGAATAAATGGACACCATTATGTGCATGCAGCTTGATTCTAAAAAATTACTAGTCACAGTATTCATCTTTACTCTAACATTTCCAAGACCTCTTAGTCCAGTTGAATTTCCTTTCTCAGTCATAGTGATAGATCAGTGGTCTTGGTTGGTCCATTTGTGATAAAACCTTTTGGTAACAAAGGATAAAAGTTTTCTTTTTTACCTGCTATATTTTACGTTTTGATAACATTTTTCTCCCTGACCTTGTTTCTGGAGCCCATGTTCCATAACAGAAGTAACCCCCACCTCTTCATATGTAGCACCGGAGAACAACATCTGTTTCTCCCTCCTTGTAATTAGAGTCCAGTCAAATGGGGCAAAACATTTTTATCTTTAAAAAAAATTTAAAAAAATCTTAGTTTTAAGGCTAAAAAAATCTACTTGCACTTCTTTACAGGTGTTTTTTTTCCCCCTTTTTCTTGCATATTTCTGTTATGTTGCTTGATATGTACAACTTGTGACATAATGAAATGCATCCATAGTGCGTTGTGTAATTAAAGATTGTTGATTTTGATTTTTTTTTAATTGTTATACAATATAAAATTCCTTTCTCACCTTGCCTTATTATGTATAGCAGTGTTTTGTGGCTGCTTTTTAAAGTTATTCCTGTTTCTTAATTGGCTTTAAACATGTAGGCAAAGGTAGATAAAGACTATTACCAAACACACTACTGTTCTTATTTTGCTTCCCTTCAGAGCAGTTCTTATCTCCAGCTTGTGCACACCAGCTCCCAAGGTTAAAGACCACCTTTCTCTGCTGTAATATGTTTTAAAGCCCTGACAGGATGGTGATATCATTCTCTGCTGTGTCTTAGCAGCAGCACATGAGCCTGTTTATCTTTCCCTCTTAATGTCCCTCTTAACAGGTTTAGCTGGGGATAGCAGAGCTGAAATTCAGTCCCTGCATAGAACCCCTCAAGCCTGCAAAAAACAGCCTAAATTTAAAACACCTTTACACGAGTCTTATGTTTTCATTTTGGGGAAATGTGATGCTTGAGACACCACTCACTGAAGACTCATTACTTTGACAGATTAAAATTACTACAAATTTTTTATCAACAGAGGATTTTTTCCTATATCATGCAAAATTAAATCCCTTTTTAAAACATAACTTTTACTAAATCATCTAAAAAATTATACTTCCTAAAACCCTATATACTACCAAAAACACACCAAATGATATCAGCATACTAATATCATCCATCAGTGAGAGTAATCGCCTGATAAAGGGCGGCTCCGCTTTAAATGACAGATAATTCACTTATACTGTATATCTATAAATGTCTTTAAATCACAGCTATCCCAACGCGTTCCCCCATGTAATTTTTGGGATTCATCAGATTCAAAAAAACCCTCTCGCCACTGTGGAATAAGAATACCGCTTATAACTTACAAACGCATATACAATCTCTCTATGATGGATATATCACCACATGGTGAGATAGAAAAAGTGAATACTTACTTAAAGCTGCCAGATATAAGTCTGATAATCCTCGCACCCATTTGGTATGTCAGGCTACCCAGGAAGAAAGGGATACAGAATGATTCATTTCAGCCTCCCTAAATACCTAACTTTGGACCCTTTAGATGTATGAACAATCACAGCCCCTAACACTTCAGTATTAATTATAATTGTTTTATACCTATGCCGGTTCATACTTAAACATGTGCGCATATCCGCCTTCCCTTGTACTCAGCCAGGCGTTCCGGAATTGAACAGCGCATGACCGATACTAGATAAAATGTCATTTCCCGATTTACTTATCAGCGAAAGCAAAACTACAGCCAGCACAGAAGCCCCACACTATTCACGGCGCAAGTCCGGCTCCTCCTCAAAACGCTCTGCGCATGTCCTGGAAAAAAGGCGCCCGTCAAATGCGCGCAATCAAAATCCGGACATAACACTCCTCACGCCAGTACATATTACATCGCTTACATTATTTAAAAGACACACTAGTAACATCCGGTCAGTCAGCGCCACCGAAAACCAAACCACATACATCCGAGCCAAATCAATCTCCAAACAAAGGTTAAAGCGCGCGCACTATCCACTACTCCCACCTTAACCCACCGATTAATCCGCACAGATCGCCAATTGCTGCTAAGCAGCCCCCAATTTCTTTCTTAAAGTGGCCGTCTGTATAACGTATGTCTAGAGTGTAACATGGCTATTTAATTCAGGGTCAAATAAAATTCGGGGTATAAAAAATCTCATTGTCTTAAGCTGACATGGATTATCAGTCTATAAGTAATCATTACATATAATGAAATATAATGTAAATGATAAATATTGATACAATAAAATGAACGGACAGCTTTGCAAAATCAATATTGGGTCCTCTGTGAAGATTACAACAAAACAGAGCAAATAAACAGACCCAAGTACGAGCCTACTCAATAAAACATCCAAATGCACAAGTCTACCATTAAGGCCCTTTGGATAAACTGATTCCATACGTAGATCCACTGGCCCTTTACACAGAATTCTCTATCCCCATTCTCCTCCTCTTGGAGACGGTCCTCACTACTCCATGACTCAAAAAACCGCAGAAATTCCCATTCTCCATTAAGATCCCAAACATGTCGAGCTCTGGCGTGGCTCTTCTATTAACGTATGTCCCCCAGATGTTCTCCCCCTCCTTTTGAATGATTCTCTTTTTTTTCCAATATAATACAGTGGGCAGGGACATATGCACCAATGTAAACTACTCCTTCTGTCCTACAATTGGCAAAATCTCGAATAAAAAATTGTTTTCCATTGAGGCACTTTGTGAAGGATTTAGTTTGTTGTATGTAATGGGCGCTACACATCTCCTGCCCACATTTAAAACATACCCATCGTTCCTTCAAGCCAAGTTACCTTGAGGGGGTATTGGTATAATGAACATGGATCAGTCCTATCTTTTAATGGATCTTCTCCCCTTCATAAGTTATCAAAGGGTAGCAGTGAGGTATCCCTCTAGAATCCTCGTCCCAACCTCAAATTCCCCAATATATTTTGAGGATGTTCACAACTTCCTAGATCTCTAATCGCAAAAGTTGCGATTACACGTGCTTTCTATGTTAGCTTTATCCCCCTGGATTTACCCTGTAGTAATAGTTTCCTATTCTGTTTTTGTGCATGCCTTAGGGCTGATTCCAAAACCTCCTGAGGGATAATCCTCGACTAAGAATCTTTCTCTCAATTATACCTGACTAGTCTTCCTAAAGCCTCATCTCTGGACATTTCTCTTAACTCTCAGGTATTGACCCTTCGGTATTCCTCTCCTTACAGGTAATGGATGATAACTTTCCCAATGTAAGCAAGTCTGTTGGTTGCCTGAGGTTTTCCTATACATATCCCGTAAATAGGTATGTTGCCCATTCCGTCTTATATAATAAGGACATCCAAAAGGGTAAACAATTTTCTTGCCTTCAATTGAAGCTGCATGGCCAATACTCGTTTTATTGAGCTGTGCAACCGAACTCTAAAAATCACACTGCTACCTTCCCGAGGACGAGGATGTCATCAATGTACCTCCCCCAGAATAAAATCTGGTGGCCAACTGATCGTCACCACCCGGTTGCGGATACCAAGGTGGCCTCCCCACCAGCCCTCAAGGACAGATCGCATAAACGGGGGCGCAGAAGCTCCCCATTGCGTGCCCCTGAGCGGTGGAAGGTCGTGTTACAGTGAATCAAAATAATTATGTCTCAACACAAAGTCCAGTAGTCTGATGACAAATGGCAGTTTGTGAGCCTGGAATATCTATACTTCTTGTGGACAAAAAATATTCAACTGCTTGAATGCCAATTACATGTGGGATATTACAATATACAACTTTTTCCTACATCTAGTAGAACCCAAAAATAGCTTCTTATTGACTGTAAATCCCCTCCAGTCTGGCATAAATCCGGAAGTGTCTCTTTATGTAAATGGCAATGTGTTACAAAATCCTGTAAGATATTATCTATAATAACCCCATATTTTGCGTAATTGATCCTACGCCTGAACTATTGGGTCTAACCCTTTATGGGTGCAGCCCTTATGAAATCTTTGGGATCAATAATGAAGGTATTTTGAGGGTTGGATGGCATCATGAATTTGAAATCCGTGTGTGTTTATTAAACCCCATCTCTAAGCACTCCACATTAACACTCCCAGTTTTCATAGTAAAATTTTGCTGTTGTGTCTGTGGAAAATATCATAATGCCTTTTTGTCCCTAAGAAGATCATTGCAATCTGTTTATACAATTCATTATCTTAATGTGATTAAAGTATCACTTTTTCTATCACACCATAGTGGTGTATACTCCCATCAAGATAGATTGTATACATGCGTTGTAAAAGCGTAATTCTTATTTCCACAGCGAGAGGAGTTTTTTTGAATCCCCTGATGAACCAAAAATACATGGGGGAAAACGCGTTGGGATCTAGCTGTGATTAAAGAAATTATTAATTATACGTATACACGTGATATTATCTGTCATTAAAGCCGAGCCCGTCCCTATATCAGGGCGATTACTCCACTGATGGATGATATTTAGTATGCTGTATCATTTAGGTGTGTTGTGGTAGTATATAGGGGTTTAGGAAGTATAATTTTAGATGATTTAGTAAAAATTATGTTTTAAAAAACAGGGATTATAATTTAGCAGTGATATAGGCACACAAAATCCCTCTGTCTGATATAAAATTCTGTAAGTAATTTCAATATTATGCCAAGCTTTTTCTTAAGTGGCCCTGTGGATAAAGAGAAATGGCGAACTGAGGCAAGAGCAGTGTTTTCAGAACTTGAGTTGGAGTCTGATCAAATGATCTTTCTGACTAAGAAGTGGTATTAAACAACTATATACAGCTTATCGCGCTAATATTAAATCCTGGTGGCAGCACAAACACTATAACATTATATTGAATCACGGCATCATACAAGTGGACTTAGCAATTTATATAACACCGCCACTAGATCACAGTCCTGAATTCCTTGTTGGTATGATGGGAAACAGAACTTATAGATAGCACGTACGACTTATGAAAATTCAACTTAAAGAGGAAAATAAAACATTAGAAAGTACCTCTACAACTCTAAACAACTTATATAACAAGCTTCAAAACTTAGAGGGGAATCCAGAATTTAGTAGGAAGAGAACAAAGTTTACAAAATCTACTTAGAAAAAATCAGACAGGATTGAGGCACGTAAACGCTTAAACAATATCAGAGGACCGCCAGAATTCAAGGAAGGGAAAGCTTTTATTTTCTAAAAACCAAACCTATTCACCCCTATGGATGTATAATCATCTTACGCAGAATCCCTCGCATACAATTTCACAAACAACTTGTCGGGTCTAGGGGAGAAACAAGAGGATCTCGAGCTAGAAAAAGGAGTCCACCCAGAACTCATGAGGAAAGGGAGTGCATATGGATTATTATGCCTCCTCAACCTCTGGCAATTCCAACACACCACCCCACGCCTCTTTTTTAGAGGGCTAGTAGAGGCCACTGCTCCGGCCTGAGACTTCGTCAAGAAATAACAAAAATCAGATCAACATCAGATAATTAATCTGACATGAAGGCACTTGAATAATGGTGAATTAACAGAATTTTACAGAGGGGTCTGACATTTGTGCCCACCACTAAGTTTAGATGATTTTTCATGGACCAAAGATCTACACCTGTTGTGCTTAAGCTCAAGTGGCACAAATATTTTAAAATTAAAGATCAAATTGAATTCCATCCAATTGGGTGTTACAGCACAGGACTTAGAGGGTATTCATAACTTTAGTGTCGCCTTATGGAGCGAGGCTAGGAAACAATAGAAGAGTCAAACAAAATTGCGAAACTTAAAGTAAGAATGCCCCCGAGTCAGATAGATACACGTGAAATTGACACTTTTTTTTGCAAATAGTCCTCTAAAGAACTCGTCGTTTGAGTGAACAGAAGGCTAACTTTCCATAATAATCTTAGTACAGATGAACTAGGAGCATAGGTCAGCACTGAACGGGACAAATCTATAATTATTAAACCCTCCGATAAGGGGGGAAATATAGTTATATTAAATCATGACATGAATATAACAGATGTGCAATGAACTTCTTATGGACAAAAGCATTATTATAATTTACCCACAGACCCAACAGCAATTTACAATGAAACTGGAGAAAGTTACTCGTGGCGGGCTTAGAGATGGGTTAATAACACACACAGCATTCAAATTCATGATGCATCCCAACTCCCTCAAATCTACCTACATTTTATTCGAATCCAAAGATTCAAAAGGGCTGCACCCCCCCACAAAAGGTAGACCAATAGTCTCAGGCGTATGAATCAATTACTCAAAAATGTGGGATATATATAGATAATATATTACAGATTTTGTAACCACATTGCATCTTACATAAGAGAACACTTCGATTTACTGCGGCAGACTGGAAGGGATTACAGTCAATAAAGAAGTAATATTTGGTTCTATAGATGTAAAAGTTTAATAGTGGTAAAATCCCACCATGAAATATGCATTCAAGCAGTTGAATATTTTTTTGCCCACAAGAAGTATAGAATTCCCAGGCTACCCAATGCCGTAGATCCAACTAGACCTCTGGACTTTGTGTTGATACAATAATTATATTGCTCTCTGTAACAAGACCTTCCCCCAGCTCAGGGGCAACCTGCAATGGGGAGCTCCTGCGCCCACCCGTTATGCGAATCCTGTTTTCTTGTGCTGGCGTGGGAGGCCACCTTGGAATCACCAACCGGGGAACGATCTGTGCCCCCCCAGATTGATTCTGGGAGTACATTTATGACATTCCTCGTCCTCTGGGAAGGAGCAATGTGTGATTTGAGGAGTTCGTTGCACAGACTCAATAAAACGAAATTGGCGCATGCACTTCACATTTGAAGAGCAAGAAAATTGGATTTACCCTTTTTGGATGTCCTTATTATTAAAGATCGGAATGGCAACATCCAATACGGATATGTAAAGTGAAACCCACAGCACCCAACACTTTGCTAAAAAAAAACAAAAAAAAAAGAAAAAAATGGTGGGGGGGGGGGGGGGGGGGGGGTGGTATTGGGAAAGTATCATCCATACCCCCTGTAGAGAGGAATACGAAGGGTCATATTCCTGAGAGATTAAGAGAAACTGCTCCAAGATGAGGACTTAGGAGACAGTCAGGTATATGGGAGAAAGATTTCTATCGAGGATATCCCTCAGGAGTTTTTGGAATCACCCTTAGGCATGCACAAAAACAGAATATGCCAACATTACTACAGGGTAAATCCCAGGGGGATAAAGATAACAAATTTAAAGCTCGTGTAATCGCAACTTTTGACGATAGAAATCTAGAAGTTTGTGAACATACCTCAAAAAAATATTGGGGAATATGAGGTTTGGACCAGGATCTAGAGGGATACCTCCTGACTACCGCCCATTGATAACATTATTGAAGGGAAGATCCATTTAAAGATAGACTGACCATAGTCGTCATAGCACCTAAACCCCCTCAGAACTGGTGCTTGAAAGTAAACGACTGGGTATGTTAAATTGGCAGAGATGTGTAAGCCTTGCCCATACATACAACAAACAAAATCCTTCACAAAGTGCCATCATAGGAAACCAACTTTTTAATTCTGATTTGCCAATTGTAAGGACAGAAGGAGTAGTTTACATGTGCATATGTCCCTGCCCACTGAATTATATTGGAAAAACAAAGAGAACATTCAAAAGGAGGGTGGGAGAACATCTGGGGGACATACGTAATAGAAGAGACACGCCAGTAGCTCGACATGTTTGGGAACATCATAATGGAGAATGGGAATCTCTGCGTTTTTTGATCATGGAGGTAGTGAGACCGTCTCCAAGAGGAGGAGAATGGGATAGACGAATTTTGTGTAAAGAGGCCCAGTGGATCTACCGTATGGAATCAGTTTATCCAAAGGGCCTTAATGAGACTTTGCAATTTGGATGTTTTATTGAGTAGGCTCGTACTTGGGTCTGTTTATTCTGCTCTGTTTCGTTCGTACTCTTCACAGAGGACCAATATTGATTTTGCAAAGCTGACCGTATTTTATGTATCATTATTATATCATTACATTTTTTCATTATATTCATTGATTACTTATAGCCTGATAATCCATGTCAGCTTAAGACAATGAATTTTTGTACCCCGAATTTATTTGACCCTGAATTAAATGCCCATGTTACACTCTAGACATCCGTTATACAGACGGCCACTTTAAGAAATTTGGGGCTGCTTAGCAGCAATTGGCGATCTGTGCGGATAATCGTGTGCGCGTTTTAACCTTAGTATGGAGATTGATTTGGCTGCCGGATGTATGTGGTTTGGTTTTCGGTGGCACTGACCGGAAGTTACTAGTGCTGTCTTTCTAAAATGTAAGCGATGTAATATGTACGGCGCTGAGAGTTATGTCCGGATTTTGATTGCGCGCATTTGCCGGGCGCCTTTTTCCAGGACATGCGCAGAGCGTTTTTTGAGACGCCAGACTGCGCCGTGATAGTGTGGGGCTTCTGTGCAGGCATAGTTTTGCTTTCGCTGAAGTGAATCGACATTTTATCTAGTTTCCGGTCATGCGCAGTACAACTTCCGGAACGCCAGACTGAGTAAAGGCAGGCGGATATGCGCACATGTTAAGTAGAACCCGGCAATAGGTATAAAACAATATACATTAATACTGAAGTGTTAGGGGCTGTATTGTTCATACATCTAAAGGGCCAAGTAAGGTATTTAAGGGAGGCTGAAATGAATCATTCTGTATCCCTTCTATCCTGGGTGCCTGCATACCAAAGGGGCTGCGAGGATTATCACTTTATACCTGGCAGCTTCTAAGCTAAGTATCACTTTTTCTATCTCACCCATAGTGGTGATATATCCATCATAGATAGATTGTATATGCGTTGTATATAGCGTATTCTTATTCCACAGCGAGAGGAGTTTTTTTGAATCCCCTGATGAACCCAAAATTACATGGGGGAAACGCGTTGGGATAGCTGTGATTAAAGAATTATAATATACGTATACAGTGATATTATCTGTCATTAAAGCGGAGCCGCCCTTTATCAGGGCGATTACTCCACTGATGGATGATATTTAGTATGCTGTATCATTTAGGTGTGTTGTGGTAGTATATAGGGGTTTAGGAAGTATAATTTTAGATGATTTAGTAAAAGTTATGTTTTAACAGGGATTATAACTTTGACAGATTACCCTCAGATTGTGCAAATGAGTTAAACAATTTTTACTAGTTGAAACTTTACTAGCAGCAAGATCCTTCCTTTAAATGTGTTCTTCTATTGTGCCCAGTGGCAATGTTTAAACCTTTAAATAGCCGGATCCTTATCAAGCCTGATGAAAACTGTCCTGGGCACAATTAATTAAGAGATTTAAAGGGAGCCTGTTATGTGATTTTTTGCTGCCCTATGTGACATATATCATATAAACCTATATATTCTAGAGCTCAGTTTTTCTCCCTCTAAGTAAAACGCAAAGTAAATCCTGACAGGACTCCTAAGAAGGACAGAATGACTGTTCTGCTGACTGCACCTTCAGGATGTGATTCACAGTTTGCTCTGTACAATCATACAGATACATCACTGTATGTGGGTGGGGTTAGCAGGACTTGCACTGTGTCTTAAAGAGGTTGTCTCACTACATTGATTTATCTGACCTCAGTCCTGTTTTCTTGCTTTCATTTTGAATTCAGGGGCGTGTTTACTGGCTTCTACTAGGCTGTAGTAAAAGCCAGGTTTGTAGCTATAGCAACCAGGGCCTATCATGAGAGACTGAACAGGTCTGTAGCTATAGCAACTTGAGGAGCTGATGCAGCCCATACAAGAGGGGATATCTAGGAATAGGTAGGACACTGTAATATGTGTCCTTTAACAAAGTGACTTGTTTTTGCAAGATCTTTAACATGAAATGCAATCCTTGTAGCAAGACAACCCCTTTAAGGAGTCCTAATGGGATTTACTCTGCTGTTGCCTCTGTTCTGTTATATATAGGTTAATGTGATTTGAAGCACTTATAATCAGCTTCTCTCCCTCATCATAACCTGCTCCTAGGAATATAGCATAACCTACCTGATGGTTTAAAGAGAGTATGGAGCTTTTATTTTGATGTCTGCCCAAAGGATTTGTCATTAAACGGCCATTTTATATGCAGTTTGTTGTGCATACTGAGAATTAGTTGTATTCAGGAGCATCTCCATTGTTTGTTCATTTTCCATTGCATTAATTGTCTCATCTCAAAGTTTCATAGGATGCATGAATGAAATACTGCTTTACTCTGTCACTTCCTGGTCAGGCTGTCTGTAATTAGCATATGAGCTTCGTGTATTTAGACTCCTGCTAATTAGACAAATCTCATGCTGTCAGGACCAGGGAAGCTTCTGAGGTGAAGTAAACAGCAGTAATTACTGGCTTTTGAAAGATCATTTAACAAACAAGCTCTCGCTGTCCGGAGTTCTGTGCTGTGACTTGTGTGATGAAGTCACTCCCTGCTATCAGATAGAACAAACAGCAGGGGGGAGAAGTACACAGGTCGGTCACTTGGGAAACTAGAAAGCCCTCAGAAGGTGATAAAATCACTTGTAGCTCCTTAACAAAAAAAAATGAACGCAATATATTTGGAAATCATCTTTATTTAGTGTTCCCTACATATTGAAAGCTGATCTTTGTAGTGAGACAACCCTCTCTTTAATGCCTTATTTTTAAGGCATTAAAAATAAATTAAAATCTGCACACGGTTTCTGGGTTAATGGCCTATATATTGTATTAAATTTGCCTGAAAATAAACTAACCCTTGAAATTACAATGTGTAGGTTTTTAGGACTGAGATTTCTGATTGTAAACATAGGCATTTGTAACTGTGGGACAATTACCATTACAAGCAAATGGCCACTTGCCAACCCACTCTACAGCTCAAAACCTATACCACACCAAATTATGCATTTACCCCTGAGATCTTTGAGTGGGAAGAACTCCACTCATTAAGCAGGCAAGCATCTGCCTACAGCGACTCTGACCCAGTGTTATATGAGGTTTAGATCATTCAGAGATTGCACATATGGTAGGCAGCTGTCTATCCAGATGACTTCAGTAGCCCTTTCAGTTCCTAAATGTGCATTATAGGTAACGGCACAAGTTACCCAAGACCCTGTTAATTAGCAAGTTGTTGAATTGACAATTGTAACTTTTTGTTTTATTTTTCACTACTTTTCTTGGTTTTCTAGTTGACTTTAGTAGAAATAGTATGGCCTTTGTCTTCTAGCTGAAAATGGTGCAGCACCAGGCCAAAAGCATGCAGTATGTGCACCTTTTTAACCTTGGTTTTGCTTTAGGTGCATTTTTGTCTTTATGTAATGTTTATAGAATTGGTTAAGCCGTTAATGGTTTTCTTTCCCTTTCAGTGACATCAGTGTGAAAATAGCTGACATGATGTGGTTAGAAAAAAAAAAGCATAGCTTTGTTCTGCATTATGTCAACTGGAATTTTTATTCACCAACCAGTAAAATCAGGCCATTGTAGTAAAATGTGGAAAAAAAGCTAAACGCTACTTGTTGAGGAAATCTCTCGTTTTCTTAGTCTGTTTTTACAGTTGAATCAAATTTGAATTGCTGTACAGATTGCATGAAAAGTAATAGAAGGTACCCTAATTATTATTTTATCCTTACAAATTTCTTTCTCCATGTTTTAATGAACAACAAATTTTTCCTTCTGGACTTGGAAAATCCCGTCATTTTCTAGGTTTGTAGATCCTGTCTGCAGATCGTAACTTGGCAGTTTCCGAGGCCCTAAATTTAGTAAATGAAAATAAAGTTATAAATAGGATTTATATGAAAGTAGAACCTTGGCTTGGATAAATGAACGTACAAGTCCCCGATTGTCCTTCAGCAGCTCTCACTTTCCCTCCCTTTTTTTCCTTTCCACCATTAAGTGATCTCTTCCTGCAGACATCTGCAGCCAAATACAAACTCCTCTATGTCCCTTGCCATTAAGCAGTAAGGTCTGTCTGCTTGTAGCCTTCATCACAATTACTAAGTGCTCAGATGTGTAATGTGGTAGTTAAGTTGGGTGAAGTGTTTTGTTTCTGTGTAATTAAAAAAAACACTGACCTTTTCAGAGGAGGATAGAGCTAAGCCACCATGAGCTGTACGTATAAAAATTGTCTAAGTGGAAAAATGAGAGTTGTTTCCTGGCAACCAGTCAG
The DNA here is from genome assembly GCA_025379985.1 of Phyllomedusa bahiana. Classification (NCBI taxonomy): domain Eukaryota; kingdom Metazoa; phylum Chordata; class Amphibia; order Anura; family Hylidae; genus Phyllomedusa; species Phyllomedusa bahiana. The sequence continues at coordinate 51,896 of JAODAL010001537.1, read as the reverse complement.
TGTTCAGCTTCCATTTTTGACTCTTTACTGGGAAAGTGAAACATGAATGCTTTGAAACTGTTTCAACACACGGGCCACATGTATGAACGTTAGCGCTGACAGGTCAGATCTAAGGGCCCGTCCCCCACGGCACGTGCTTGCAGGTGGTTTTTCAGACTGTTTGCGGTTTTGCAGACCGTCTGAAAAACTGGCCGCAAACGAGCACAACGAGCTTCTATGGAAAACCCGTGCAGCAGTCCCGCCGGCCGCCCAAAAAACATTGTGCATGCACATTCTTCGGTCCGGTTTTCGGACGGAATATGTGCATGGGAAGGGGAAGGAATTTTCTCCGCTCATCACGGAGAAAAGCCGCGCCCCGGGGCTTTGGGGACGGCACACAAACTGGACAAACACCGGTCGGATAAATGGACTGGTATTTGTCCATTGCCGTGTAAACAGGCCTTAATAGCTTTAAAGCAGTGTAGAATGCACCAAAATGTATGAACCTGTTCTTCTGCAGGTCATACATACAGGCGCAGTGTAGTATCAATACGACAAATCTGGCTCATTCACCACCTTTAACTTGGTCTGGTTGTTCTAACTGTTCTGCGACAAAGTTTTTGCGTCAAAGAATCATAAATGTCTACTTCTATGAATGTGATGCGACGCCCCCAGAACACCCCTAATCTTTGGCACATTAACAAAATGTCTCTGGCACATTGCAAAGGGACTTATAGAGCCAAAGTTTGGAGTGCGCCTGTTCATACATTCTCTTTGCCTCAAAGTACAAAAGAAAACTGGTGCAGCCCCGTTCATACATGTCACCCACAATGTCCATTGTGTATTTAAATATGGAAACTGTTGTTGCTCGTGGTGACTAACTGGATTTAAACACTATTATTAGAAGAAGTAAATGTTTCATTGTCATAGGCAAACCATTGGTCTTCTCCTTTATTTTCTTTGGATTTGTTTAAAGCCATATCCCCCAGCCAGAATTTTGTGGAAACCAGTCAGGGTTTACCAGATAAAAAATTTACAGTGCATGGTAGGATAATTTTACCTCTGTCACAGACAGTTGGTACGGAGTAGAGACCGTATTCAAGACTGAGCCATTTGAATCGTTCTTTGCCCTCAACTTGACTGTCCAAAAATTAACGCATTGGGTAAAGTAATATTAGGTAATGACATAAAATAGAAGCGATTAGAAATAGTTTTTAAGTTACCTTTGAAATAAAGTCATATGTGCATACCTTGACTGACATAATTAGAATGTGAGTGATGCATGATAATTTAGGCTTCCTCAGTATAGGAATTCATTTTCTAGGGGTTTCCCAGTGCTATGTAGGTTGGGAGTCACTACATTATTGTGATACAAAGCAAAGAATCACGGCACACATCATTTTTACTGCCTTGTTATTTTGGGTATGACCTACAGATCTAAGGATGGATTTTGGCCAGTCTACAGCCTTTTGCCAATCATAGGACGGGCCAAAACAGATCCTTAAAGGAGTTGTCCAGTTCGTATCTATTTAATAAATCACTTGTGAGTGGCAAACTCAGGAAGTGACCCATAACCACTAAAGGGGTTGCAGCAGTGACAATCCATCCACCGGTAACAGGAAATAAATAGACAACTGGGTGAGATGATGGACAGTGCAGCAATAGAACAGAGGTGAGGGGTAAGGTTATGATTCAAATTTATTTTTTTTTTATTTTATTCCAGCAGCATCATCATAAATTTATTAAAGAAAAAAAAGAAAAACCAGGACAGCCTTTAAACTTATATGTAATAAATTAAATAAAAGCAGTGAATGTGAAGACCATGCATGTGCCAGAATTCTTTGCTTCAGATCTATGAGGGTTGCCTTCCTATATGTGCTGTCGTAAACAATAGTGCGAGTTCCGATTGGCACTTCGTGATGTCATACCAACAACCTGAAGAGCATACTGCCAGTTAATAATATTGTGACATCACAGCAATAACTAAATATATGGAAAGTGCACTAATAAAATTTAACCTTTATTAAAAAATATTAAAAATAAATATTTAAGTGAAAAAGTCAAAGTTTAATGTAGAAAATGATCCCAACAGCTCTGGACATATGGTGGTAGGAAAATATTACGTAGTAAAGACAAAATGTAGGAGGGAAAGGTAAAGTACCACCTAAGGTAAACGGACCATAAAGTAGATCCCTACTACAGATCCTACCTAGGAAAATGCAGGACTATACGTCCTGATAAGGACGATCCCACCAGGACCCTAACCCTCAAGTCCTAATAACTACCTTACCACAGGAATGTCACAGACAAAACGTACTCTATATATTTCAAAAAATAGAATGTCCTATGACCTTAAAATATGTATAATGTGGCACCGTATACCGCAATATATAACAAGATTGCAACAAAAATATTGCAGCATTCAAAATGGTGCACAAATCATAGGTACCGCCGATGTAATGCACTTACGGTACCGTGAATATCCCAACATGTTTCGGCACCCACAAAGGCCACATCAGGGGACAGGTAAGTAAATTTTTGGATTTTTTTATATCCGTGTCATTATTAAAAAAATTTTTTTAAAAAATCCAGAAATTTTGCAAGTTTTCACTTTGACCACTAAGCCTAATAATAGTCTGACACTTTCTGTTCTGTAGAGAGAACTTTTTAGCAGTCTGCTCCTTATCAGTATGAGCAGTGTTAGGCTATATTCACACGGCTTAACTGCGGGGCGTAATTCCGCCCCGCAATTACGCTGTGTGGCGCGGGGGGGGAGCGAGTGGGGGGCCGGCACTTCGCCGGCCCATAGACAGTCATTGCTAGCGGCGCGTATACGCTGCTAGAAAGTGACCTGTCAATTATCTCCCCCCTCGGCATATTCGCCGAGTAGGGAGAGGAGAGGTAATGCATAGTTCTCTATGAGAACTGTGCATTACCGTAGTTACTGGGACGGATTCAGCCCGTAATTGGCGCACTTCGGCGCGTAATTACGGACTGAATTACGTCCCAGAATAAGCCGTGTGAACATGGCCATACACTGAAAAGTGACACCAATGTGCAGGCTCGGACTGGCCCACAGGGGAATAGGGGAAACCCTGGGTGGGCCCATGAGCATGGTGAACCTAGAGTTGTTTTATATTGCATATACAGCCTCAGAAAAGGCAAAAAAACTGAGAAAGAGAAGCAAAAGGCAGAGTATAGGAGGAATGTACTGTCATTTACAATAGCTGTATTTTATCTCCACCGGTGGGCCCAGAAATGGCACAACTGGTGGGCCCCTAGAATCAACTCCATCTGTAGGCCCTAGACACCTCAGTCCGACACTGCCAATGTGTATAGATAAAACAGGATCCACCATTCACAAAAGGAGATAGTCACCATTCACCTTCTCCCCCTCCCTGCACAAGGACTTCTCAAGTCACAGATCATGTTTAGAAAACTCTTCTATAGAAGTCAATGGGTCCCGTCTCTAAGTAACTCTGTCAAAAGTAACTCGGGTGAGATGACTGCCCCCCATAATCGTATACAAACAATTGAGAATTCTACAATCAGAAAATAAAAATAGCAAAGAAGAAAATATATATTAGTATCCTATTTTATTTTAATTAATTTAAAAATTGCCGATAGATTCCCTTCAAGAGATGAAGTAAAACTGTATTGTGATGTCACCACAATAAGGCAGTGGCTGAGAAAAGGCACCGTTGTGACAGCATCAAGATGGGAAAAAGACTAAGGAAAGACACCACAATATTGTCACAGTAAAACTCTCCCTTGGGAAAAAAAAACATCCTAAAAGTATAGGCAAACACTTCTGTTACATCACAACCAAATACAGCCAAGGAATAAGATAAAATCTTTGACATTATAAAGATAGTTTTGTCTAAAGACTGTTGTAACTAACAATAGAAGAGACCAAGAAAGGAAGACAAACACTGTTATGACCGTATTATGGAACTCTATAATGAAAAACGCTATTGTGACATTATCACAACAGAACACATACAAAGAATAAGCACAAAAACTAGTTACATGATAAGAGTATTGCTTGTAAAGACTATTGTGACATCATTACAACAGAACACACCTATATCAAGATAACCAATTAAACAAAGCTAAGGAAACCAAAGTATCACACTAAACCATAGCTAAGTAAAAAAGTAAAAATACGGTTAAGACCCCACAACACAACCTTCCTGAGCGGTATGATGGCTGGACATTCCCATCATGTTTGTTCATGTGTATAATTGTTTGAGCAGATGAATGAGGCACCTTCAGGTATCTGGAAATTGCACACCAGGGTGATCCAGACATGCAAGTCCACATTTCTCTTGCTGATATCTTGGCTGATTTCTTTACTTTCCCATGATGTTACAAACAGAAATAGTGTGTTTCTGGTGTGAATTAAAAAACATCAACAGGTGTCTCTCTAATTCAAATGTTGTTAATAATCAGAAGCTTCCAAAGACATGACGACACATGGGCTGTCTCAAATTGTTTAAAGACATAGTAATCCTAGTGTATGTAAACTTTTGACTTTGCAGAAAGTAATAAAAATGCCTTAGATTCTCTCATTATTCTGGCATTTGGCAAATATAAATAATTTTGGTTCCTAATTGAACTAAAATAGGTAAGGTTTATTCTGGTTTCATGTTAGATGGTGAGAAAAACATGCATAGGTGTCTCTTTATATACTGTATGTAAACTTCTGGTTTCAATTGTAAATGAGTAAAGAGATTGACATCCTCACAATAGTGAACATGTAACTGAATAGAGAGATGATTGACATAAACATAACTGAATAGAGAGATGATTGTGACATAGTAATAATCAACATATAACTGACTAGAGAGATGATTGTGACATCATAATAAACATAACTGAATAGAGAGATGATTGTGACATCATAATAATAAACATATAACTGACTAGAGATGATTGTGACAACATAATAAACCTAACTGAATAGAGAGATGGTTGTGACATAATAAACATAACTGAATAGATAATATAATAATAATCTTTATTTATATAGCGCCAACAAATTCCGCAGCACTTTATAATGTAGAGGGTATAATTACAGACAAAAGACATACATTACCCAGTGAAAGCTACTTACAGATGAGACACAAGGTGTGAGGGCCCTGCTCACGAGAGCTTACAATCTATGAGGGTGTCTGGGGGAGAATAAGGGTGAGAAGTGCTTGGTTTACAATGGTCCAGCCTTGTTTCATAAATATGGGGTGGTTTATATAAAAATTGGGTGAACCTGCCACCCTGACTGTACATCTATATACAGATAAGTGCCTGTGATTGCCCTAATGTAGGAAGTGACAGAAATGTGTGTGATATAAGGTGTGGGTTAGCAATTAGATGGTTTTGGTAGGCCTGCCTAAGAAGATGTATTTTCAGGACACTCTTAAAACTGTGAAGGCTAGGATTGTGCCTGATGGTACGTGGTAGCAGGTTCCAGAGAACGGATGCAGCATGTGCAAAATCTTGAAGGTGGGCATGGGAGGTTCAGATGATTGTGCTCTGTAGTTTGATGTCCGCAGCTGAGCGGAGAGAGCGGGCAGGGTGGTAGACAGAGATGAGGGAGGAGATGTAGGGGGGTGCAGCGCTGTGGAGAGTTTTATGGTGAAAGTAATTTAGTTTATGCTGTATTCTGTACTGGATGGGCAGTGACTGACACAGGGTAGAGGCATTAGTATAGCGGCTGGAGAGAAAGACAAGCCTGGCTGCTGCATTTAGGACAGATTGGTGATCAACAGTGTTAAATGCTGCAGAGAGATCCAGCAGAATCAACAACGAGTATTTACCCTGAGATTTAGCAGTGTGGAAATCGTTAGAGACTTTAACTAGAGCAGTTTCTGTGGAGTGTAGGGTGCGGAAACCTGATTGTAGAGGATCGAGAAGAGAGTTAGCGGAGAGATGGCGGATTAAACGGGAGTAGACCAAGGGTTCCAGGAGTATAGAGATGAATGGCAGGTTAGATACGGGTCGGTAATTAGCAGCGCAGGATGGGTCCAGAGAGGGCTTTTTTAGTATAGGAGTGATAGTAGCTTGTTTAAAGGAGGATGGGAAGATCCCAGTGGAGAGAGAGAGGTTGAAGATTGCAGTAAGGTGAGAGAGGATAGCTGGAGAAATAGAATGGACAACGTGGGAGGGAATGGGGGTCACTAGAGCAGGTGGTGGGGCGAGCAGACAGGAGAAGTCTGGACACTTCTTCTGTCGTTGGGTCAAGAGCTGAGAGCAGACTAGAGGATGTGCAGGGAGGGGTTCTGCTTGAGTTTTGAGATGAGATGTTATGCCGGATACTGTCAATTTTGTCTTTGAAGTGAGTGGCCAGGTCTTCAGCACAGAGGTCAGTGACCGGGGCCTGAACTTTGGGCCTGAGGAGGGAGTGGAAGATGTCGAACAGGCGTTTTGGGTTGTTGTGCAATGTGGAGATGAGGGAGGTGAAATATTTTTGTTTGGTGCAGTGAAGGACAGTGTGGTAAGTCCTGAGCATGAATTTATAGTGGAGAAAGTCTGCAGGTAGCTTTGACTTTCTCCACAGACGCTCCGCACACTTGGAACAGCGCTGCAGATGGCGAGTCTAAGGAGGTGTGCCATGGTCTGTGGGTGTCTGACTCTTGGTGGCGGTGTGTGAGTGGTGCCAACATGTCTAAGGAGGATGAGAGCGTTTCATTGTAACATTTAACAGCCAGGTCAGGAGAGGGAGGAGATTGGGGGCAGTGAGGACTGTATGGGTGTCTGTGAGTTCCTGTTAGTTCATGAGTGTTAATGGAGCGGATATTTCTGAATGGAGAGGGCAGGTGTGTCCAGAGAGGGCTGCGAAATATTGATAGTAAAAAGAGTGAGGTTATGATCGGAGAGAGCATAAGGAGAATTAGTGAGGTTAGAAATTGATGAGAGACGACAGAAGACCAGATCAAGTGAGTTCCCATCCTTGTGGGTGGGAGAGTCTGTAAACTGCGAGAGGCCAAGAGAAGAGGTCAGTGAAAGGAACTGTGAGACCGAAGGAGACATGGGGTCATCAATGGGGATGTTGAAATCACCCATGATGAGAGTGGTTATTTCAGTAGAGAGGAAATAAGGGAGCCAGGCGGCAAAATGATCCAGAAACTGGCGGGGTGAGCCGGGGGGGTCTGTACACAACCTCGACTCTGAGAGAAAATGGCCGGAAGAGTCTGAGGGTGTGGACCTCAAAGGAAGGGAAAGTGAGGGAAGGTACAGGAGGAAGGACCTGGTAAGTGCAGTGTGGAGAGAGAAGTATGCCAACTCCTCCACCCGGCCTGTTCTCAGGTCTGGGGTGTGGGTGAAGTGTAGGCCGCCATAGGTGAGGGCAGCAAGGGAGGTGGTGTCAGAGTTCTGGAGCCATGTTTCTGTGAGAGCTAGGAGGTTGAGGGAGTGAGAAAGAAACAGGTCATGAACAGCAGTGAGTTTGTTGCCAACAGATCGGGAGTTCCACAGAGCACATTTAAAAGGGGCAGAAAAAGAAGTACAGTGAATAGCAAGCAGGTTAGCAGGGTTTCTATGGGAGGCAGAGGAGGAGGTGGGATGAGCAGTAAAGGAAGGAGGGCCGGGGTTCGGGGAGATGTCTCCTGCAGCGAGAAGCAGGAGAATGAAAAGCGACAGCAGATGGCTAAGTGATGTGTATGAGCGGCGCTTGTGTGGCACTATGCAAGCAGGTGATTTGTGGTGGTTGAAAAGGGAGAACAGTGTGTGGGATGTATACATGGGTGAGGGGAGGAGAGAGGCACTGATGTGGATAGAATTGTCAGGGGCTGAGACTGGATGGTAAGGTAGGAGGGAGATGGCTACAAGGTAGACGGCAATAGTGAGCATGGTGAATGAGGTGTGGGGTGTAAAGATCAGGTACTCACAAAAAAGTGATCCTCCTGGCCCCCTTATGCCCACTTCTGTCCCATCTCTGTCTATTTCACAAAATCACTTACAATCTATCACTTTCAAATCTTGCACTAATATAGATGCACGATTGACCCGACAGTCAGATTGACCTCAGCTCACAAAGTTACAGGGTGTTTTCTGCTACTCAATTAGTATCATCTGGGAACTCTGGTGTCGTAAATGGGTGGAATTACAAATGGCCCTTCACAAAAAACAGACTTCGATGTAAGGTTTGGGATCAAATGGCTGGACAAATAAATACAAGGTAAATTAAGGATTACAGGGCTGGGATGCTATCTCTTCATACAACATACCGTTCAAATATACAATATAATCAGACAGATAATGCAGAGGGGTTGTTGAGGGATAGATGATTGTGACATAATAATAAACATATAACTGAATAGAGAAATGATTGTGACATCATAATAAACATATAACTGAATAGAGAAATGATTGTAACATCATCACTGTAGATCACAGCCAAGAAATAAAGACAAACTCTATTGTTAGATCATGATGTATAATTCAAAAACACCACTTTTTTTTGTACAGCCATGCTTAATGTACCCTTTTCTCTAACTTTTGCACTTCTTTATTTATTTAGTTTGGCCGTCTAGATTGTAAAAACCAGTTTGTGTTTTTTTGTTTTTTTTTTAATTAGTTGAAGTAAATTGCCAGGCATGTTTGCAGATGTAGTGTAGTAACATAAATGTTATAAGGAAGGGGATGCTGTGGGGTGATAATGCTAGTGACTATTGAGAGAGGGGTGCACGGTGGGGGGATTATGATTGTGTCTAATGAAGGGATACTGTAGGGGGCTTGTAGCTGTGAGTGCTTATTATGGGGTACTGCTGCTTTGACTGCCAGGTAAATTTGAAGCAGGCTATTGTTGCAGTAATTGGATGAGAATGCTGAACAGAATTTTTAGGGTGCACTCCCACAGGGCAGTAGTTGAGTAACAGAACTGCAGCATTACTTCACCACAACAAAACCACTATTATAGTAAACCTACAGAAAAAGAACATTTAGGGCCACATGTATGAAAACTGTTAAGGTCTAAAACTCACTTTTTTGCCCATAGTAACCTATGGGCAAAAAAGTGAGTTTTAGACCTAAACAGTTTTCATACATGTGGCCCTTAGTTTTGCCATAGTTATGTAACAGCGCAACTCTCTGCAACACTGTTGTTGCCCAGTGGTGGGTATTTTTATAACCACTATTATAACAACCTCAAGTTACATGTACGACACAGCTCACGCATCGCTGATTGCGATATTGAAATGAGGGAGTATCACTGGATTTCAGTGGAGGTTGGTGGTTCTAATCCGAGAGTATATGGAATGTGGGATATCATTGGCTGTTTACATTACGCACATTCTTGGATCATAATTGTGCCAAATGTAGTCTGTTTCACAACAAAGCTGATGTAACAGTGAGAAATGAATTCTACACACCCACAGCAGTTGTGTGTTTTAAAGATAAGGGTGTTTTTCTCAGGGCATTGTAAGTTCCTTGCTAAAAGTAGCAAGCGTGTCCTAAATGCACAGCTTCAAACGCCCAAGGATCTCAACAACAATTCATTGTAGCCCCAGTATTTTTGTTGTATGTGCGTTAGCGTATGAAAAGTGTTTTAAAAATCTGTGACGGTGCAGGATCAGTGATATGGGTAGATTCCCACCTACATTTCCTAAAAGTGTATGTAAACTAGTTTCATACGAAGCTGATATTTTTCCGTGAAAATGATTTGTCTAATAAACTCCCCAATGGAGAGACTCCGCAGAACATGTGCACACTTTGTTTCTTTGCTGTCGGATTTGTGTTACAAATTTAACGCAAATATTGACTTAACCATTATAAAGACATGGATCACTCTTCTCAGTTAGTCACAAAGCCCTGCGTGGATTAAGCAAAGTATCTGAAGTATGTACATTCGTTCAGCTGTGGTGTAATGACTACTATTTGTGTGAATACACACAGACGTAAAGCCACAGCGCCAACAGTGTACCCAGCTGTACACGGTGCTACTCTCTGAAGACTGAAATCGTCATTAATGAGTACAGACATAACAGGCTTGTTTATCTGCCTTCTTACCACGGCGGCAAACTTTAACCCTGAAATGCCCTACAGACAGCTGTTCATACTAGCGGAAGAGTAGATGAATCTGGTAAGAGCACACAGCTGTCCTGGATGAGTCAGGAATTTGACTCTGTCTTCTATTCCTATTCGGCTAAATGCACAAGGGGTGGCAAATCCACAGGAAATCTACATGTGGATTTACTTGTGGATTTCCTTGCAGAAAACAGCGGTCTCTAAAAACGGAAAGGAAAAAAAAGACCAAAACTATTTCCACCTACCATGGCAACACTTTTTCTTTTCCCAAATGGCCTTTGTGCACTTGTCTTGCAGCAATGACATTGACACGTGACTACTTCAGACTCAGGTTGGTTGCAACAGTCACATGTTGACATGTCATTGCTGGAGGCCAGGTGTATAGAGACCAGTGGGGGATGAAGGAAGCATTGTCACAGGAACATCGGGGTGAGTATAACAGTAGTAGTGTGTGTTTTTTTATTTTATTTCAAGTTTTCACTCTGGTTTTACGGATTTGCCGTGGTTCTGCTGGTTTTAGATTGAAATACCGCAGATTTGTCTATCTGCACAGCAGGTCAGTTTCTACATGAAAATTTCCACAGTATGTGCATGAGCTTTGTTCAAATTGCATTTACATGGCCAGTACTGTAATCCACAGGGAAAATTTGCAGCAAGTCCATCCTATGCACATTTACATTTAAAGAGGTATTCCGATCTCGTTGATTTAGCTTTAAACATATAGGCAGCAGTAAATATTATTGCCAAATTCATTACGTTTTTTGATGTTGCTGAATTTCAAATATACAGCGGTCTTCATCTCCTGCTTGTTTACAGATCGTTTTCTAGGTCTCTGACCACCTCTCACCCACTGATTACATCACTTCCTGCTGTATCTTTTGTTACTTTTAACGCTTTAGTGTTACTAGGAGAGTTAAGTAGCCATGTTCCCTGCTCACAGGTCTGCAGTCACACTGTTATTGTATGTAAATGCACAGATAACAGTTTGTCTTGGCAGAATGCCTGTTTTTCCTCTCACTCGAAGCTTTCTCTCATGACAAATACAGCACTACTAGCTCACATTTAAGGCGTCATTTGGCATGTATTTTGGGGTGTACTTTCGCTGAAATACGTACAGGAATATGCCCCTAACAACTTACAATACACTACCCATAGACCTCAATGTAAAATATGCAATGTCAATCACAAGGTAAGTATTTTACAGTCGTAATTTATCGTGCATCTCCAAAGAAGTGACATTTCACTTCTTTAGACCAGAAGTCCCCAACTCCAGTTCTCAAGGCCCACTAACATGTCATGTTTTTGGCTTTCCTTAGCAGTGCACAGGTGATTTAATTATGCTGCACAGGGGACTTAATTATTGTCAGTGCATTCTGTGGGAGATCCTGAAAACATGACCTGTTGGTGGGGCGTGAGAACTGGAATTGGGGAACACTGCTTTAGAAGCATATATGCTACATACTGATTTAAAGTATAGGAGGCAGGAAACTGCTTCAGGCCATAACGCAGCATATTAGCTTTGAATTATTTACATTTCATTTCAAATCGCAAATTTGCAACATTTATGGCACGCAATAAGGCATGCTGTAATATGCCATGTGAACTTCCCCTTCTAACCAAACATCCTGCTGCAACAGTGTCATTGTTTTTCACCAGCTCTCCATCACCAATGTCCCTCTTAATAGGCATTGCTAGGAATAGGAGCTAGTAGAACTTTGTCAGTCACTGCTGCAGAGCCACCCACAGCCTGCACAGGAATTGGGAGCCTGAAGCTGTTGGGGGTGAGAAGCACTTTCCGTAAAAACGCCCAGATGGGAAGACCCCTTTGGCTGTACACAGATTTTGTTAAGCAACAGCTTCAACTGTAAAACTTTCATTCAACCTTTTGTTTACTATGTTTGACATCTCGATATTTTGATATTCAAGAGTCACGGAAAAATGAAAATTAAATTATATTTGCTTAGATTGATCACATCTGTATGACCGATATGGTACCATACAGCACATACTTATGCAAAAACTATTTCTGGTACTTTTTTTTTTTTTAACTTAAATTTCAGAATAAGTACTCAATGGGGTACATTTATCAAGGCGTTTACACCAGAATTCTGGCACAATTTTTGGCCAAAATTTATGGCGTTCATGCTTTAAAACACAAATTCAGTGTGATGTAGACAGTTTCTAGACACTTCTGCCCTTGTCTGACCAAAAGGGACGTAGCCTTTGTAAAGTGTTGTGGCTTTGTGGAAAGGAGGCATGGCTTAGTGTGCAAAGCCATGCAAAAACGTTTTGCCACAATTAGTATCTATTCCAAATGTCAGCCTGCACTGTCAACGAAGTAAACATCAAAGGCATATAGGAATTTTTTAAAAATGCATTACTGCTAAGGATATATGAAAATTTGGGGTTTTTAGTTCACAATTTTGATCAAAAGTGTTTACGCTCACCTTCCAATTGCGTCAAGGGGACCCCAGCACAGGTGAGTCCTAACACTAAAATGTTACCTCTCTTGGAGCCTGTTCAGACTCCAACACCTTAGGGAGTGAAAAGGACTAGCTATTGAATATCCTGCACTGATTTAAAACCTATGGAGATGGGCAGGGTGCAAAAAGCCAATGAGGCAGCCACTCCTCATACAGACCAGCCATAAAGTAAGCCAATTTAAAAAATGTGTAAACTTAGACTTAGCAGTTCTAACATGCGCAGATTTATTAACACTATTATAAATGTGGCACATTCTAAGACTGTCTAGTCTAACTTTACACTGTCTGAGCGTTAGACCGTATTGCTAAATCTCCCCAATGAATATTCTTGTGGATATTCTCTGCAAACAGACAACTTATTTTCAAGCTGCCCTCTTCCTCTAACGCACCCTGATCTTAACGCTTTTTTATTTCATTTTCCATAAATACAGCCAAATTGCATGTTAGGCCTTTGCATGAGCAAATGTGATACTTATTATTGGAAGTCTTACCTAAAAATTCATGATGAGAGACTTCAGCCACAAAGGCAAACAGATGAGCAGTTAACAGGTATTTGCTTACTGTTTCAAGGACCTCTGATTCTGTATTTGCACAACATTTTACAGTGTTTCCTATGGCAGCGTTCTCTTAGGTCTGAAACAGAGATGTTACCTGTTCTTGCTGTAATTGTTGATTTTTTCTTTCCCTCTACGGTCTTTAAACAGGGTTCTGGAGCAGCATCAAGCGGATCCCAACCCAGATGAAGTTTCGACAGCTGGGCTCTAAATGCAGTGGAACTCGTTGACTTCTGTCCCCTTTTCTATCTTTGCTTACTTGTAGCCATTTAACTTGTTTAAGTGTTTTTTATACTCCGATATTAGCATTCAGCATATAACACAAGTGGAAAAAGCCTGGACTCCTGGCTCAAGTTTTTAATTTTTAACCATCAGACAGAGTTGTGCATTTTTCGTTTTGCAGTTTGTACTTACACATTCTAAATCCTGATTGATAGTGTCCAGTTCACAGTGAATCTTTTTGTTTTTATAATTATGTATAATGTGATGTACACATAAATCTGGGCCATTCATTGCTGAGGAAGGGGGTTGCAAAAACACAGAAATAAAACTATACTAGCGGTCTTGTTGTATGTAAGGTACGATACTGATTTCATTTGCAAACGATACCAGAGGCGCAAGGATTAATGGTACCTGCTCTCTTCCAAGTGCCTTTACGAAACACTGTTCGGTTTGTAAATCCTCACAAGGATGTATACAGTTAACAAGTAATTGCTCTTAAACCAACCAGTGCCTTAATTATATTTGACTGTCTCAGTTTAACGCCATTAAACAATGTAGGGTTTGCAGTCTTACTGTTGTACAATGGTAGTTAATAATCATCACAGAGGATTATCTGTGGAAAGGAAGCTTTTTGCCACAGTCACTTAAACAATGCTGTGAGGAAAGTCTGTAGTCTTGTGAGAAATCTCCTGACATACCTATCTCAAGCAGTATTTTCCTCGTAAAGGGAATGTGTAATCAAAAATGACTTATTGTTTAACTCACGTTTTTATGTTAAACACATTTTTAAGAATTTTTGGTTATATTTTTTTTTAATTTTCCATATCACTTTCAATATTTAAGAATTCTTAAGTTCTGCAGTTTTCACTTTGGCCACTAGGCCTAATAGTCTGACACTTCCTGTTCTGTACAGAAAGACTCTCAGTAGTCTGCTCATTATCAGCACAAAGAGGTTCAAACTGAAAGTAGACACCAGTGTGACTAGATAACACAGTATCCACCAATCACAAGAGGAGATACTCACAGTTCACTCTTCCCCCTCCCTGCACACTGATTTCTTCCCAAGTCACAGAACATGACTAGAAAACCTTTCTATAGAAGTCAATGGGACTGAGTCAGTCTTATATCTCCTATGTGCATGAAGCTACTGTAAAGCATCTCTAAGACTGCTGTTAAAGCAGTGCAAACAAGGCCTAGTGACCAAAGTGAAAACTGCAAGACTTAAGAATTATTTAAAAATATTGACAGTGATATGAAAAATAAAGTGCTTAACATAAAAATGGGACTTAAACAATGACTCCTTTTTTGATGACACATTCCCTTTAAGAAGAAACAACAAGTTGGGTGAAAGTGATGATAAAGATCAGGCATGCCACAGTCAGAGCACACTCGGAGCTTCTCCCCCAGTTATATGCTGAAACATTTTCTTCATATTGTATCTCTTAATGTTGGACCTGGAAAGAACAGGGAATAGTGTTTCTGCTCTGCGGCTTTGTGTACTTGATATGAACGAGTTAATCTGGTCATCACTTATACACTGGATTGAATTAGATTAAATTTATTTAGGAACAGGTAATATCCTAATGTACTGCCCTTACAGAGATACAAATTGCAGCTCCTAAATCTAACGGTCAATTAATTTTCGGGCCTGACGTTTACACATTATTTATAGTGGCTGTCCAATCTGAAGCTTAAAAATAATATTCAATTCACTATCTTCAGTGGATGATTACCTGCCACTTCTTCATATCTCACTCCTTGGCTGCTTTTTACCTCGGTTCTGTTGGGGCAGAGCTGCGATCTGTGACTTCAGTTTAGCTATTGTGCCTAGTGGTAGTCTGTGACACACCTCCTGTCTCATCATTGCTTCAGGCTGCTGGTTTCTCCCTTCCTCTGTAACTCTGCCTCTTCAGATTGGCTGCGGTGTACAACACAAGTCTATGACATGATCACCAGGAAATCTGAGATTGGAGAAGTGATTTACAGTATGACAAGGGCAGAGTGATTATAAAGTATAGTTTACTGGATGAGAGATGGATGATTTTAGCTTAATGCCCCACCTATAGGGAGGTAGATGAGCCTTATTGAATTGGAGCCCGTAGCATGAATTTTGCACTCTTTTCCTGTTATGTCTTAGCTGAAGTGAAGGGTTAAACCTAGCAAGATTTGACTTGTTATGTAGTAACACATTCCTCTTACTTTGGGTATTTTTTAGCAGGTGCAAAACCATAACGCATGACTTATTTTCTTTCTTGTTTTAAACCCTGATTGAAGTAATATTAAATAAACTGTACAGATGATCCCATCTATGTGTGGTGCATTTTTGATACTAACTCTTGAAGTGTAAAGGAATGTGGATACCAGACAGTTTTAGTATATGACCCTATCTGTTTAGCCTTGAGAAATCTATGCACAGTGGACTTTCGTTTTTCTGGTTTGTACACATCCATTTTAAAGATGAACCACCTCTGACTTGTCAACATCTACAGTAAGTCGAAGGATGGGTTTATCTACACAGACATTTTAATTACTAACTAATGGCAAATCATTCTTCCAGGATTTACATTAAGCATAAAGGAAATGGACACCTCAGCACGGAAAATTTAACTATTGCTTATTTACTACTGAAGTACAAAATTGGGAAACTTCTTAAATAGTCTGAATTACACAAACTCTAAGGCCTCGTTCACACGGCTTATTCTGCCGCGTATTGGCGCCGTACTGCGCGCCGGATTTGCGCTTCAGTACGGCGCCACGCCGCGGCAGCAATTACGGTAATCCACTGCTCTCATAGAGAACAGTGGATTCCGTCGCTCCTCCCCGCTCGGCAAGTCCGCCGCGGGGAGAAAGTGACATGCACATTATCCAGGCGCAATACGCGCCGTGTATAATGCAAGACTAGGGGGCCGGGGCGCGGCGCCCCCGCCGCGCTCCGCCCCCGCCCCCGTCCCGCTCCTTATTCACGGCGGATTTGTGCGCTCAATACGGCTCACAAATCCGTCGGGAATAAGCCGTGTGAACGGCCCCTAAAGCAGCAAAATGGTAGGAAATGTTTAACTCCTTCATCTAGCTGCTGGTGCTGCTGCTGAATGTTAGGCAGATCTGTGAAAGCACTGGATCTCTGCTCGCCCGCTCTTTTCTCTTAGTGTTAAAGATGGCAGCAGGGAGGAAGGTGAGTTTGTACATGCAGATCAGAGTATGGAGAGGGGAAAGCATTTAAGGAAGACAGTTTATCTAAGGCTATGGTTAGAGAGAAAATGCTAGGCCATTTGCAGGTTGAGAATCACTCAGGCTGTGTTCCAGTGTGGAGAGAAAACAGAGTACCCCATTTTAAAGTCTAGACTTTTAAGCAAACAGAGCTCACATTCAGCATGTATTACTGTCATGATACACCTACATAGGAGCAGGCTGCAAACTGAATATCAGGGGATCTGAAAATAAAGGAATGAGGATTGCACACTACAAGTGCATTTTTTGTATTTAAAGGGAACCTGTCGAGGGGTTTATGCTGCCTTATCTGAGAGTAGAATATGATAGGAGAGAAGCTGAGCTATGTGATATTTAAGTTTGTATGATTGGGAGCAGGATTTTATGAGCAAAAAGCAGAGTACATTTTGACCGGACTCCTTAAGTGACAGTAGGAGTCCTCCTTACCTCGTCCACATACAGTGATTGACAGCTTTCCTGCATAAGTCTGTACAGAGCAAACAGTCAGTCACTGTTTGTGGACAGGGAAAGCAGCAGTTTCACTTTCACAGATTTTATCCCACAACCCTTAACCTGTTGTTACCCATGCTATCTCTCTTTTATTTCAAAAAGCTTCAGGGCTCAATCTGTTTTACCCTCTCGCCTTCCTTTTAATGTTTTCTGACTTTCCATGTCCTCATGGGAATGCTAAATCTACTCATGAGGTGTTATGCCTGATGCCTGGGATTATATGCAGGGCTTGTGATTATGTTCTCGCTTTCAGATTCCTAGGTATCTTATATTATCACCAACTAAAAAGACAGGCTGTTACCTTATTGCCTGTGATGGTTGGAAATCTTTATTCTCCAATAATACTCCTTTTTGCTCTCACTTGTTTTTTTGTATTGTTATAACACTCATATTCCTGCCGTTACTTAATTGTCTTTCAGTGGCTTATTTGTATTTTATTTTGGTATAATAAGGCCCCGTTCACACGGCTTATTTTGCCGCGGATTGGAGCCGTACTGCGTGCCGGATTTGCGCTGCAGTACGGCTCCAATCCGTCCCAGTAATTACGGTAATCCACAGTTCTCATAGAGAACAGTGGATTCCGTCGCTCCTCCCCGCTCGGCAAATCCGCCAGGGGGGAGAAAGTGACATGCACATTATTTACGGCGCGGACGCGCCGTAAATAATGCATTGTCTATGGTGCCGGTGGGCAGCTCCCCCGTCCCGCCCCTTTTTCAAGCCATAACTGCGGGCTAAATCCGGCCCGCAATTACGGCTTGAATAAGCCGTGTGAACACGGCCTAACACTTCTTGAATGTGAAAAAAAATATATATATATTATTGGTTTTGTTTAAAAATGTTATACAGTTTGTCTTCTAGAGCCTGTAAGGGTATGTTCACATGGCTTACTATGGGGCGCATTTTGCTGCGTATTTCGTGGCGTACTGTGCTCTAATAAGAGCGGAATGTGCCCCATAATTACGGTAATCCATAGTTCTCTATGAGAACTATGGATTACGCCTCCTCTCCCCGCTTGTACAATATGATCAGCGCGACTCCCAAACACCTGGCGTAACTGCGGGGCATACTGTACGCCCCGCAATTGTGCCATGTGAACATGCCCTAAGTCTTAAGGTATGTTCACACGGCGTAATTGCTGGCCGTACTTTGGGCGCAATTGCTCTGCAATACACAGTACGACCCACAATTGCGGTAAAATCATGCCGGGGAAAACGAAAGTGAACAGGGGCCGGGCTAGATCACTTTAGAAGTACGTGCTACTATGCGCCAGGCAAACACTGTGTGAATTCACCCTTGGGGTATGTTCACACGGCGTTTGTTAAATATGTTTTTGGGTCCGTTTTATGTACTGAAAAATGGACCCCAAAACGTGTTTAACAACTGCAACATGATTACATTGATTTCAATGTAAAATACATATCGTTGTTCAGATAATACGTATTTTATGTGCTTAAAACAGATGCGTTCAGAGAATTGACATGACAATTCTTGATCCTTTTTACAAATTGAAAAGCCCATAGAAACAATAGGGATACGTTTTTGCAGTCCAGAAAACGGATCCAAAAATGTATCACACTTTGTGGTACGTTTTTTGATGCATTTAACAATACGTTTTGCATATATCCAAGACGTCGTGTGAACATACCCTTAGAGAGGAATGTAAGCCGCTTAATACTACTCAGAGCTTACTACATTAGACAACCTCCCTGTTAGGTCAGTATGCAGCTCCTCTCTGCTTTCTTTAAAATCAATCTAATCCAATATAATCAAGCGTCTTATATTCTATTGTAAGATATACAAGCTCTAGAAGAGAAATAGTCCAAAGTTTATTAAGACGTATTCAAAACATTGTTTAATCAAACATATATCTTGCACTAATTAAAAAGTCTGCAAAGGTATTTAGAACATTTAAGGCCTTACTAATATAGCCATATTAGGGTTCAGTACAGCCTGAGTTTTACAACCATAAGCTTCTGTGCATATCTATATTGGCTACATATGCCTTTAATTTCACATGGGTTCTGCACAATTCTGACATAAATAACATTACACCATGTTTAATTAGTTTATGAATGTATGAGAATATACTCTGACATACAGCAGCTTCTGTATGCATGAGGGCCTCTGGCACATAGCTGTGTATTGTACATGAGGGCTTTCTGCCAGCCAAGTTGTTATATAATTCAATGAGAGATTTACTATCCCTGAATCCTCATTAATAACATGCATGATTTTCTACTCTTGAGCTGCTTTTTTTGAGTGGTAATGACCATAGTTAAGACCATCTCAACTTCAGAATGCACATGTCCAACTGTTCAATGTTTCAGTACTTTTAGCGGAACTTGCTGATCTCTAACAAGGAGCTTAATGGCAAAATTCATAACAGGTGTTTGATCCATGAATCGCCCAATAAATTTAGGGGATCATCTTGCTGTTCACATTTTGACATCATGAGACCAAGACAACACCTTACAATTGATCAACACTACCTCGCCATTGTGAGGCTTCAAGGAGGATGATCTCAGACCGAAGTGGCCACTGAGCTTAGAGTGTCACATATTGTCATCAGCAGGTTGCAACAGAGATACCGACAGACTGGAAGAGTCACAGAAAGGCAAAGAAGTGGATGTCCTTTGTGTCATCACACAATGGTGACCGCTTCATTGTAGACCATGCCCTGCAAAATCGGATGATGAATGCCACACAACTCCAAGCACGTTTAAGAGAGGTGTATCTCTGATGTAACCTGCTGGTGAAACTCTGTGACACGCTAAGCTTAGTTGCCACTTCCATCTGAGAGCATCCTGCTTGAAGCCTCACAATCATGAGGTACTGTTGATCAATTGTAAGGTGGTGTCTTGGTCTCATGATGTCAAAATGTGAACAGCATGATGAGGAGGACTGTTAAATCCCAATTCAAATTGATCACCTAAATTTATTGGGCGATTCAGGGATCAAACACCTGTTGGGAATTTTGCCATTAAGCTCCTTGTTAGAGATCAGTAAGTTATCCAACTGTTTAATGTTTCAGTACTTTTTGCATGAGTGCATTCTAAAGTTAAGAGATTGTCTCAGTTCATTTTAAAACATTTTTTAAGAAATGTTACGTTCATCCTGAAATGCCAGCCAAAAGCCAAATATCCCTAACTTGTTGTTGTGACTAGTGTATTTGCACACTAAATATTTTCATGGTGTAACCAATTTTTACTTCTAATATGGCAATAGACAAGTCACTAATCATCCAGTTATTTGGGCATGCTGTACGGTAAGGTCATCTCATCTCTGCATATTTGGTATGTTATAGGTGACCTCTTGGAGAGGGTTAGTTGTAAGGCCCCGTTCACACGGCTTATTGCAGACGGATTTGTGCGCCGTATTGAGCGCACAAATCCGCCATGAATAAGGGGCGTGACGGGGGCGGGGCCGGAGCGCGGCGGGGGCGCCGCTCCCGGCCCCATAGACAATGCATTGTTTACGGCGCGTCCGCGCCGTAAAATAATGTGCATGTCACTTTCTCCCCCGCGGCGGATTTGCCGAGCGGGGAGGAGCGACGGATTCCACTGTTCTCAATGAGAGCAGTGGATTACCGTAATGACACTCCGACGGATTGGCGCCGTATTGAAGCGCAAATCCGGCGCGGAATACGGCGCCAATCCGTCGGCAAATAAGCCGTGTGAACGGGGCCTAAGAGTTCATATTTCACTGTCTAAGCAGAGCACAGTGAAGTATTTATGATGATTATGATGACGGGTAACAATGTTTGCACGAACTGCAAGACCGGGAAATAAATGAAAATACATATATAATCTGCACTTTAGTTTCACATCTGCTAATTTTGTGGTTTGTAACCACTTTAAGAAAGAGCAGTAATGGTACACAGTTTGCACTTGTATGGTTTGAATGTGTTAATTATAAACCGTGCATGAATAAAGATTAGCTTGTGCAGTGCCCTTTGAATTTGATGTACTGGAACAGGGTATTTGCTATTGTGCCCTTCAGCCTGTAACAAATGAGAGAAATGTTCTTCATTATAGCGTTCTCTTTATATAAAGGATCATTTCATGCGCTATCCTATATTTTCCTAATTGTACCAGACTTTATACATGAAAACATTCCATTCTGCAAATGTAAATAAAAGTGATACACAATGGTGTATGTTACACTCAAATACAAAACCAGGAATCTTTCAAGTGTAAAGAGCTATAAATATCATTAAAGGGGTTGTATCATTTCATTAAATGGTCTTCAAATAAGGGGACAGTGGAAAAAAATAAACTTTGCAATTGGATGTTATTTGCAAAGCTGTCTTGTTTTCACAGTATTCCTTATCTTCATTTTGTGTAAACACTATTCCCCAGTTCTGGTCGGATTCCACCTCCTTGCATTTCATTAGCTGACAGCTCTACTAATTTACATTCTGTTCGGCCCCCGGTCATATTCACGGGAGCGTGCATTCCTGCCTCTCTCACTCAGAATAAGGGGCCGGCAACATTTCACTCTGCACAGCCAGCAGCTTCACAGTAACACTGCAGCTGCTTTTGCAATCAGAAAACAGCAGAATTGTGCCTCGGTGCCTAATGCTCCTGCATAGAAGGGAGACTATGTGCTCTGGAGGAATTCATAGAAGACTGAATTCAACTATAACAAACCTCCAGCTGTGAGAGGAGAAGAGATCAGTGATCTGAGTTCATAGAAGACTGTCTAGACCGGGGGTTTCTCAAACTCCAGTCCTCAAGACCCAACAACAGGTCAAGTTTCGGTTTCTCCCAGTTTGCAAAGGTGGAAAAATTGTTGTCAGTGCATTCTTGAAAAGATCCTAAAAACCCTACCTTTTTGGGCGGGTTTTGGGGATGGATTTTAAGAAACATTTGGTCTAGATTGAATCCCGGCCTGTAGTATGTAAAAAAGTTTCTTCCCAAAAATAAACTGGCAAAAGGAAGGAAGGGACACAGTGACATGGGGGGGGGGGGGGGGGGTTTTGAACCCCACTGACTTGGGAGCCGCATAAAAACCAGTGAAGGGGGAGGATGATGTCACCCCCCTTTTCCGGTTAAAAAAACACCCCAGCTGGGAGAAAAAAAGGAAACCCCCTGGTTTCGGAAAAACTGAGAAAATAAAGGAAACAAGAAAAAAGCCGAACGGGTGAAGAGATATTTTCCCCAAAAATTTAAACCCGGGTTTAACCTTAATTCGGGTTTCATGGGTTTTTTAATTTTTATCAGTTCGGGGACTAAGAAAATGGGGCACAAAAAACTTTATGCAAAAACCTTTTCTAGGGCCCAACTTTAAAAAAAAAAAAAAAAAAAAAATTGACTTTCCCATAAATTTGTCTGTTTTAGTCAAAAAATTATGTTCCCTGTGAAATAAAAATTTCCTGGAGCTTTTTTTCCCTTCAAACTCTGTTAGGGGGGTTCCCCCCCTTTTTTATTTTTTCCTAAAAAATGAAATTATCAATTTTATAGGTTTTTTAAAAAAAATTGAGGGTGTATCCCGGGACAATTGACATTGCCCAATCAGTGCGACAAATTTGGGGAAAAGTTCAAAAGGGCTATTGAATCTTTTTTGTGTTTCCAAAAGGCTCGCGTAAAATCCACCCAAAAAACACATCCAAAAAGCAGGTGCCTTTTTTGATGGGGTTTTGGTTTCGGGCGGGAACTTTTTCCTATATTTTTTAAAAAAGGGGCCCCTGTTTTTCCCCATTTTTCGGGAAAAACGGAATTGGAAATGCCAATTTCCCTTAGAAACGGGGGTTTTTTTTCCAAAGAAGCCCCGAAAAAGAAAAGGGCCCTTTAGATTTAAATTGAGGTATCCCCCCCCAATTGCCCTTTTTGAAAAAAACGGCTGGGGGGGGGTGTTTTTAACATTTGAAAGATTGAAATGTTAAAAAAAACCATTTTAAAAATTTTAAAAAGGAAAAAGGGGTTTTGGGGCCTGTTTTGGCCCCCTGCCCCAAAAACGGGACGGGTTTTTGGGCCGTTTTTTCGAAAAAAATTTTGCTTTTTCAGTCCGCCTAAAAAAGACCGGCCGAAATTAAAGCACTTGGGGTTTCAATGGGGAAAACCCGTGGGGGGGTTTTTTTTTCCAGTCCCCACCAGGGGTTTTTTCCCTTTTTTCCCCCGTTTTCTTTTTTAACCCAAAAAAACATTTTCACCCCCCCCCCCCCCTTTTCCCGGGGACGGAAAAGGGAAAAATTAATGGGGAAGGGGGGGGTCCCCCTTTTTCCCCGAAAGGAAAACCCCATTAAACAACCCCAACCCCAAGAAAAAAAAAAGACGGCCAGCCCCTTTAAAAATTAAAGTTGTAACACCCAGTGCCCTTTTTGGGTAACGAGAAAGGAAAGACAGTCCACCCCCAATAGTATTCTACATAAAGTGATACTTTTTTATTTTTATTAGTTTGGGTTCCCGTTTTCCCATAAAATTTCGGGTATAATCACAAAAATTTACAGGCTATAAAGGAGAAAAAAACCTTTTAAATTTAAAAATTGCATTTAAAGGGAAAGATTTTTGGGAATATGAATAACATTTAAACTTATCTTCAAATTTTTTAAAAGTCCCCCCAAAGGGGGTTTTAACCCAGATGAAAAAACCCAAAGCGAACTTTTTTGGGGAAAAAGGCGCCAACCCCAACACGAAAAAATTTGGCCGAACCCGACACAACCGGGGGAAATTTTGTAAAATAAACGCCGTTGAAAAAGGGGACGACACCCCCCTCCGAAACGTCACACATGGGCGTTGGGCTTTCCCTTGGGGAAATTGGTTTGGGTTTTTTTAGATTCTCCTTTTTTCCTAAATCTGTTTAATCCCCTTTTGGGGGGACTTTAACACTATGAAGAAAAGCAAAAGTGAAAATTCCCATTTAAAATTTCTAAGGACCCTTCCCTTTACTCCCTTTTAACGCCCATGGGGTTTTTACTCCGTTATAGCCGGTATTTGGGGTGATTATACCCTGAAATTTTTTATGGGACACGAACCAAGCAAAGGGTAAAAAAGAAAAGAAATCATAAAGTAGAATACTATTGTGGGGGGTGTCTTTCTTTTTCGTTATGTGCACTTTGGGCTACTTGGGAGAGAGCTCTGTTCACCCCCATAAGGGTTTTGCAGACATATTAATATGGCCACCCATTATTGAAGTGCCCTTATTGGGGCAATCCCATTCCTAGAAGGAAAAACGGGAACAGCAAAACACAGAGATAAAAGGAAAGGGCTCCAAAATTTGGGTTTTTCACGGGAAAAACAAAAGGTTTTAAACAAAAAACGGGCCCCATAGGAGGGGGATTTTCAAAAAGGTTTCCTCTTTTAGTGAAAATTTTTGGGTGTTTGTATGTTCTGTTTACAATTGAATGCCAAAAGAGAAATTTGAATAATTGCCTTATTAATCTCCCCTGCACACAGGCCATCTGAAAATCACGGGTTTTGGCACTGTGTAAAAAAATTTCTTAGTAGTTTGCCCAGATTCTTTAACACTGTTTTTGGCACAGTTAGGCCCGTTTAAACAGGCTTTTTTGGGGACGGTTTGGGCCCGTACCCGCGCCGGTTTTTTGGGGCTGCAGTACGGCCCCAAAACCTTTCGAGTAATTAGGTAATCCATGCTCTCATAGAGAACAGGGGTTTCCCGGGTCGCTCCCCCCGTTTGGGCAAATCCGCCGGGGGGGGAAAAGAAAAGTGACATGCAAATTACCCGGTTTGAAATTTTCGCCCGTGGATTTTTGGAAGTCTATGGGGCCGGGGGGGGCACCGGCCCCGCCCCCTTTCCCCGCCCCTTATTCCCCGGGGATTTGTAGCTCAATACGGCCAAAAAACCCCGGGGGGAATAAGCCTGTGAAACGGGCCTTTAAATACCGTTGTAGCAAAAATGATAGGGGATAAAACTTTTTAAACCTTTTCCCTTTAACCAATCATAGTTTGATGGAGGTTTGTCGATTTTTGTCCCAAACGGACAAAAAATCTACAGTATGTCCCTTTTTCCCCCGAAAATAAGCCCAGTGCTTTTTTCTTTAGGAATTCAATTTTGGGCTGCTTTTTGTGATTTTGTGTTTAAAAATCACAAACAGTAAAATTAAATCCCTTTTTAATTTTTTGGGTTCAACAATAAAATAAATTTCCCTTTTTTTAAAAAAAATAAAGCCCCCAAAAATGTCTTACCCTTTTTCCTTAGGAGCAAAAAATTTAAATGAAAGGGACACTGTCTTTTTTCGGGGAAACGGGGTTTTAACATACACTGACATGACATACGGGTTTGGTTTAAACAGGATCTTCCTTTAACAAAAACTCTGTATAGGTCCTAAAAAATTTGGGGAAAAGGGAAAAAATGATTGCAAAAAACCCCTTTGTTTTAAAAAGGGGCTTTTCCCGCCCAAAAGCACCCTCCCAATTTTTTAAGTTCAAGGAATTTAAAGGGGCAGAAAAAGGGGATTTTAAAAAAGGCCAAAAAACTCTTTTTAAAAGGTCTCCACGGGGGTTTTTTTAAAGAGGGTTTTTCTGATTTAAAAAGTGGGTCTGAAAACCCGGGCGGGAAAAAACTTTTAAAACGGACTTCTTGGAAAATCCCGTGCCCCGGTCCCCACTGCATGGTTTTTCCGCCGGGGGGTTTTTTAGACCCGCGGTGGTCGAAAAGGTTTTGAAACATGTTCATTTCCCCCTCCCAGTTTTTGGGGGGAAAACATAAACATTTAAAAATGAAGGGGAAACAAGCTTTTTCCGAAAAACCCCGGAGGAAACCATCCCCCCTGCGGGGCCGGGGGGTAAAAGGGGGCCCTAAAACAGCATCATCAAATAAAAACCGTTTTTAAACTACCCCAACCCCCTTTTTTGGGGGTTTTCACAGTATCAAAAGAAAAAAACCATTTTCACTATTCCACCAAAAATTTGAAAATTTTTTTTTTTCCCATTTTTTAATTTTAGAAGGCGTTGCGGAAGGGGGCTAAAAATTTTTCCCTTTTAACCCTTAAAAAATTTAAAACCCGACCCTTAAAGGGGTTTTGTCTCACAAATAAGGTTTGGGTTTTTATTTTAAAGATTTTTTAAAAAAGAAGTCACTTTGCAATATGTGTCCATTAAAAGTGTCCTACCTAGTCTGAGATACATCCCTTTTTTTTGGCCGCGTCAGCTTTCAGGTTGTTTAAGCCAGCCTTTTCAAATTCTCTTTTCATAGGCTCCCGGGCACTGGTTTTTTAAAAAGCAACAGACCTGGTTTTTCTACTGCACCCTTTAATAAAGCCAGTTAAACATGCCCCTGAATTAAAATGAAACCAAAAAAACAGGACGAGGTAAAAAGGAATAAAATGTATTTTAAGGACGAACCCCCTTTTAACCCCCCCTTTTCACTTTAAACATTTAGGGCCCGTAAATTGATGAGGGCTGCGGGATGGGGGGGAAAAACCCTTTTTTCCCTTCCCAGATACAGCAGCGGGGGCTTGTAAATACAATAGAGGACAAATAAGGATGAACATGAGGGGGAAAATAGGGCGTTAGCCCCCCCCTTTACTGGCATTGTCCCCCCCGTTTTAATAAACCCCCCAACATTTAGCTTTGTAGCAGGCATGTGTTACAGCAATAAACTTAATTTCAAGCCTGGAGTCAAAAAAATGAACTTTCACAGGGGCATTGGGGGAAGCACAACACTTTGGGAAAAATTTTTCAGGGGTATGGGCCCCTTTTTTTTTAAAGCGTGATCCCCCCCATCGTGTTTTGGGCCTTTTTTAAAATTTGGTAATATTTTTTAAGCTGCCAAAAAACCCAATAAGATTTTTCCCACAAAAAAAAATTCAGTAAACAAATTTGGGAAAATTTTAGTTATACAAAAATTTGCATTAGACTAATCCCCAATTTTCACAAACCAATCTGCCGGCCCTAAACTGGGACTTTAAAAATTTTTCATACTTCATTAAAGCCTCCTAGATTCAATATCTTGTGGCGCTGAATCCAAAATACTTCCCTTGTAGCAATCATTTTGTACTAACCCTTTCATCACAAAAAATTTTGGGTTTCCACAAATTCTAGAAATTTACCATCTAATCAATTTTTCACATGTGACTGTTTTTAAAAAAAATAATATCCCAATTTTTTTTCAAAATTCTTTTTAAATTACAGATTTTTTCACGGGGCGGGAATTTTCCTTTGGTTTTTGGGCAAGTATTTAACCTAACGGGTTTTAAATTTTGTTTGGGAATCCACTTTAAAATTTTCTTAAAATTTTTTCTCACCATGCAGTTTCAAAAAGAACTACAGCCACTTTAGACTCCCTTTTTTTTTTGGGGGTTAAAGGGACTGTGGGAAAGTTTTTTCCAGTGGATTAAAACAAATCAGCTTATTTCCTATATTTCATTTTCCCTTTAACAGACTACAAGAGATTTAAAAAATTGTACACAAAGTTACAGACTGAAAAGGGGTTTGGAAAGCTTTGAAGTTGGGGTAAAAAAAACCCTCTTTGCAAGAGGAAAAAGGGGATGCGGGGAGTGACTAAACCATGGTAAAATTGCTGTCTGATGGCAAATTTTGGCCCAAAAAGAAACGGAGAGAGGGGGTCATTCTAGAGAAACTTGCGAAAAACTAGCGGGAAAAAAAAAACCCATCTTTTTTTCCTAACAAAGCAAAAATCAAAACCCCAAATTTTTTTTAGTAAAAGTCTTATTTCCCTTTTCCCTTAAAATGTTAAAAGCTAAAAAAGCACTGAGGAAAAACAAAATTTAAAAATTTTAATGGAAATTATTTCCATTTTCCCACAAAATTTCCCCTTCCCAATTTTTTTCCGTTTGCACATTTTGGGGAAAAAACCCAAAGGGAGTTATTTTTAATGGGGTTTTCACAAAATTTTTGGGAAAGTAGGATGGGGGAAATTTCCCCCCCCAATGAATTTAAAAAAAAAAATTCCCCAAAGGCAAAAAAAGTGGGGAAACTATTTTAAACCCAAGGAATTTAAATGCCTTTTAGGGTTTGGGTTTTTAAAATGGGCTTGGACATCTGCCCCAGATAGGGAACAGGGCCCGAAGATTTTTTAAAAAGATGATAAATGACACTTTTTAGTTTCACATGAAAAAATTACCGGGAACTGGTCTTTTTTTTTAACCATCCGAGAAGGGACTTTTGGGGTTTTTGGTCTCAAAGATAATGAAATTACTGTTGACACCCTTAAACACGGGAAAAAAATTTTCAAATTTGTAAACTACTTTTATTTGGGTCAAAGGGGTTGTTTTTTTTCTTTTTTTTATTACCCGGGTTTTATAGAAATAGTTTGGGTTAAAAAACCCCTTTTAAAAAAGCAAAACCCCTTAATTACTCCTGACATAACCATTTTTTGGGTCTTGTCCCCAAAAAATCCCCCAAAGCTTTTTGTAAAAATTTTTTTTAAAATTTTTCAGATGTGCCTTTATTGGTACTTCTAATTTTTATTTTAGGTCCCCTTTCCTTTTTTTTACTTTTTTTTTACTCCCATAACCCAACGGGACCCATACTGCAAAAAATATAAAATATATATAAGTTTATTGAAATTTAAAAAGGGGTTGTCCCCCCCTACATTGTTTCCATCTTCCCTTTAGTCCCTTTTTTTCTTGGTTTCTTTTTGAATTCGGGGGTGTGTTTAGGGGTTCCACTAGGCTGCAGTAAAGCCAGGTCTGTAGCAATGGGCAACCAGTGCGGGCAGCCAATCGGGAAAGATTGAACATTTGTAGTTTAAGCAAAATGAGGAGCTGTTTTTTTTTTTTTTTTTTTTTTTTTTTTGCAGCTAATAAAAGGGAGGGGATATCTCAGAAAGGAAAGGCCCTGTTAATGGAAAACATATTGCAAAGTGACTTGTTTTTGCAAGATCTTTAACATAAAAAGCAATCCTTGTAGTGAGACAACCCCTTTAATTACTCCTGGCATAACCATATTTTGGGTCTTATCTCAAGATCCTTCAATCTTTCGTCATAATTGTATTAATTTTTCAGTACTTCTGATTTTTATTTTAGGTCTCCTCTTTTTTACTTTCTGGATTTTATCTAAAAAAACCCCAACCAGTTTAATTTTATAAAATTTTATATATAAATAAAATTTTTTTTTTTTCACCCGGCTACAAAATTGGGTTACACCGGGCCCAAAATGCTCGTTAACACTTAATTTCTAATCACCCCAATCACATGGCGGAAAATCAGTGCTTTTAGGCATGTAGCCCGGGTTTCAAGAAAAATCTCCTCCCATTTAAAAACCGGGGCATCAGTATGGGAAGAAAGGTGATTTAAAGTCCCTTTTGAACGTGGAAGGTTTTTTGTTGGTGCCAAAGGGTTTTTTTGGTATTTCAGAAACTGCTGATCTCCGGGGTTTTTTTAAAACGCAAACCCATCTTTTGGGTTTACAGAAAATTTGGCCCCAAAAAAGGAAAAAAACATCCAGTGAGGGCAGTCCTGTGGGCGGGAAAATTTCTTGTTGATTTCCCGAGGGCAAAGGAGATTTGGGGAGGGCTGGTTCGAGCGATAGAAAGGCAACAGTGACTCAAAAAGCCACCCCTTACAAAACCCAAATAGGGAGAAAAGGGGATCTCTTTAAAGCACGTACGGCGGGAAATTTGAGGCAGAAAGGGCTACAGCAGCAGAAGAACCCAAACCCGGGGGCCCCCTCCCTTTTAGCTAAGAACAGGAAAATGAGGGTCCCAAATTTTCCCAAGCTCAACGAAAATTGGGGGAGTAGAAAGTTTTTTTTTAAAAACGTTTCCTGGTCTGATGATTCCCGAAATTTTGCCCGCAACCCTTGGGGTGGTAGGGTCAGAAATTTTGGGGGTCAACAAAAATGAAAGCATGGTCCATCCTGCCCTTTTAACAAAAGGGTTTAGGGTGGTGGGGGTGGGTCATGGGGTGGGGGGAAAATTTTTTTTGGCAATCCCTTTGGGGCCCTTGGTACCAAATTTAGCATCGTTGCAACGCCACAGCCTACCTGAGTATTGTTGCTTTACCCTTTTCCCTCCCTTTATTTACCACAAGTAAACCCCAAAAACTGATGGCTTTTTTTTTTTTTAGGGGGTTAAACCAAAATTCCCTAAAGCCCCCCGGAAATTTCCTTCAGAATGGTTTTTTTGAAAAATGACAATTTTAGTTCACTGTACTCAAAAGGCCCCCACAGTCACCAGAATTTTCAATCCAAAGGCAAAACTTTTGGGGTGTGGTGGAAGGGAGATTTTGCCCCTCAGGGGTGGCAGCCGGGCAAAAACTGCGGGAAACCCTTTTGTGATGCCCATTCCCTGGTTTTAAAAAGGACCCAAAAATCTCTGAGGAATTTCTTTTAAACACCTTGTTGAAAATTCCCATGCCACCCAAAGAATTGAGGCCAGTTCTTAAGGCAAAAAGGGGGTCCCAAAAACCCCCTTACTAGCAAAGGTGTTTCCTAATAAAGGGGGCCGGGGAGTATATATATATTTTAAAATAAAAAATTTTATATAATTTTTAAAAATAATATATTTAAATATATAAAATGGGGATTTAAATTATTTTTATATTTTTATTTTTACATATGTAATAATATCATAATAATATGTAATAATTTACAAAATATGTATTTTTTTTGTATTTTTTTATACCCTAAATACATAAGTATATGTTATATATGTTTTATAAAATTCATAAATAAAATGTATTTTGGGATTTTTTTTTAAAATAATAAAAAGATATTATACAATTTTTTTTATTAAATTTTTAAATATAGTATTTATTTTAAAAAATTTAAAATATAATATGTATATATATTTTTTATGGTTTTTTATATATAATACAATTTTAAAATGAATTTTAAAAAATATTCATATAAAAAGGGATAAATGTATATATATAATCTAAATGTAATTAAAATATCATTTATATGTATATTTATTTTTATGATATCATTAAATGTATTTGTATTTTTTAAATTTTTTTTAACAAAAATATTTATATTTGGGATTTTTTATAATTATAACTATATATATTTTTAATTATATGGTTTTTATTATATTATAATATTTTTGTATTTTGTATATTTATAATATATATTATATTTTTTAATACATTATAATTTTAAAAGTATATTTATCTTATATGTATATGTATTTTTTTTAAAATATATATGTAATTTTATATATATACATATATGATGTATATATATACAATATATGTATATTGTATATATATACATAATATGTTGATATGTTTATATATACATATATATGATATTATAATATATAGTAATATTGTATAAATATATATTGTATTATATGTATAGTATATACATATATATGAAATTTGTATATGTATTTTATATACATATATATGTATGTATATGTTATATATACATATATATGTGTGTATATGTATATATACATATATATGTATGTATATGTATAATATATACATAAATAAGTATGTAATGTAAATATATACATACATATGTATATATACATATATATACATATATATGTATATACGTATATATATACATATATATGTATTTTATACGTATATTTTATAATAGTATATGTATAATAACTATATGTTTATATATAAAATACATATATAATGTGTGTGTTTATATATATATATAAAATTATATATATATATATCTAAATATATTACTATATATATGTATATATATATTTAAAATTTATATATATATGAAATATATGCATATATCTACACACATAAGTTTATTGAGACTTAAATACAATGTAATACAACTGTAAAAATTGGAGAGCGTCATAATACTGGGGGTGTACCATAGAAATACATACGGAATGATAATGTATGCAATATATGCTTTGTAACAGGAGTAGCACAAAAGAAAACTTAGCACAAGGCGACATGTATGGAGTTCTTTAATATCACTTAAAAACATTAGATATGTCAAGCAGATGAAATTCACAGTGATAAGTTACATTAGCTAGGGTAACCTAAAAATAGTACAAGGAAACATAAGGTATTTAGGTAAAGGAACATATATATGCACATGTTATTCAGTGATGACAAGAAAGCAAAAAAAATAAAAAATAGAGCTGTTGGGGAGATTCAGGTGTTAAAGGGGAGTCTATGGACATATTCAGATGGTATAGTATGTGACCTATATATCACAGAGCTCAGCTTCTCTTCTCTATCATATCCTAATATAAAAATGTACACTGTTCTAATTCTACTCGGGTAACCTAAACGATTATGACAAATCTTTAAATAAGCAGGGAATTTTCGTAATTCATCCTCTGTTGCTCCCCAAACCAAGATGATGTTGGGGTGAATTTACAATTCTTGTCTTAAAACGTAGACGGTGTAAACTTTGACTATACAGTTTAAAATGTGCCAGATTTTTCACAGTGGCTCCTGCTGTATGACAAATATGGCACATGTTTAGACACTTGTTTAACTTTATACCACTTATTAGTTGGCTTGGTTTGCACCAATAATTGCGGCAAAAGTTTTGCCCATTTTTTGGCACACAGTTTCGCCTGTTAAGTCTTCCCATGAAGCTATATTTGCTTGTCAAATGCATCACTAAAGTGTCTCAAAACTGTCTAAAATACATATTAAAGGGGATTTATCGCTTCATCAGTTCGTCTGTTTCATTGTACTTTCAGTTTCTCAGCTCCTCAAATCCAGGGGCGTTTCTTCCCCTCCCAGCTGGGTGTTTCTTCACTGAAGGGGGATGACATCATCCCCCCTTCACTGTTCATGCTCGCTCCCGAGTCAGTATGTTTGTTTGAGATCAGTGGGAGGGGCTAGCACATCCCTGCTCTCCCACCCCCCTCTCTGTCTGAGTCCACATGTCAAAGTGTCGTTCCACTCCCTATGCAGTCTTATTTTTTAAGAGCTGTTTGTTAACATACCACGGCCCTACATTCAGTCTAGACAGTCTTCTATGAACTATGAGCACTGATCTCTTCTCCTCTCACAGCTGGAGGTTTGTTACAGTTAAATCCAGTCTTCTATGAACTCATCCAGTGCAGCACAGATCTGTGCAGCACAGATCTGTCTCCTTTCTATGTTTAAACACAGCAGCATTAGGCACCGAGCACAATTCTGCTGTTTTCTGATTGTAGAAGCAGCTGCAGTGTTACTGTGGAGCTGCTGGCTGTGCAGAGTGAAATGTTGCCGGCCCCTTATTCTGAGTGAGAGAGGCAGGAATCAATGCTCCCGTGAATACGACCGGGGGGCCAGACAGAATGTAAATTAGTAGAGCCGTCAGCCAATGAAATGAGGTGGAATCCGACCGGCATTGGGGAACAGTGTTTACAGAAAATGAAGATAAGGGAGACAGTGAAAACAAGACAGCTTTGCAAATGACATCCAATTGCAAAGTTGCTTGTTTTCACTGTCCCCTTATTCTGAAGACCATTTAATGTAATGATAAAACCCCTTTAAATATGCTACAAGGCATCTACCGCAGTATTTTGGTACACATTGACATAGTAAGTGTGCCCATGGTTGTCCACAAATATGAGACACCTGCACCTAGATGTAATTATATAGTTGATCTCGATCATATACGGAAAAATTCAGCAGCATGTAATAACATTTGTCAAAACAAAAATATTCTTTCCTTAGATTAAATTCCTAAAATGGTATCAGAAACCTAATCACCTCACTACTTGCAGTCTTAGCGTCATTTATCTCCACTTCGAGGTAAGTTTGTATACAGACTGTTTTTTCAAATCTTGGATCCTTTCCAAAAAGCATTAGTGTTCTTTAGACATTGGGTAATGTGTCTGCAATTTTCTTAGAAAAAAAAATAAATAGCAAGCTTATTACCGAGTGACCTGGGGGGTTCACCAGACATTGTGCACTTTTGGAAGCAAAGGCATTATGAGGATCCTAGGAAAGTTACACATCACTGACTCCACGATATCTGAATCTTTGGTGCCTCTCTATAGATTCTAACAAAAACTCATCAAAAACTCATTCACCATTTTAGGAACTCCAGTAATTTTTTACATACACACATCAGCCATCTGGCTATATGACCTTTCCTGTATATTTCTTTATCCTCAAAGGGGTGTTCTCACCATGCCGTTTCACAAAGACTGCTTTTCACAGCCAGATTCAGGCTCCCACTTCCTGTTCAGTCTGTGGCAGTTCTACAGGAGTGACTGACATTTCAGCTCTGCTATTCATACCTGAGCCTGTTAGAGGGACATAGGTGATGGAAGGGTTTTAAGAGCAGGGCACAAGGCTATGAGCCGTAAAGGGTTATTGCTTGTCAGAAACATAAACCAGCTCCTGTGCTGTTAATAACACACAGAAGGGAGTGATGTCACCAAGCCGGGCAGGGCTACTAGAACAGAGAGAAGTGGTTGGTAACTTAGGGAAGCTTGGGAACACAAGCTGGAGATAACTGCTCTTTCCCTGAAAGGAGCCAATACCAGAACAGCAATGTATTTGGTAATAGTCTTTATTTACCTACATGTTTAAACCTAATCAATGTGGTGAGAATACCCCTTTAAAAACTGGCCTCCCTTGTCTGTAAATAAAAAGGCTTAACTTTCTTTTGTTCATGCACGTTAATAATATACATTTTTAAAATACATTTTAAATCTTATTTGATAGAAAAGTTTGTAAGACACTACAACCAAGTCAAACCTCTTATTTAACCCTGTAATAGGAAAGTGTGTTATGTACAGTATATCCCAGTGACTATGGATTGTTTATGTTGTTAGGAATAAAGTTAGAGAAAAAAAAATTGGGGTTGGAATGTCCAGAATCCAATTTTTTTCATAAGTTGGGTTGAACCAAGCATGGCCTATTTGAGCAACATTAAATGGGCTGCCTGTTTCATTGCTTAGCTTTAAACATGCAGGCAAATGTAAATAAGACTATAACCAAATACACTTTTTAGTTTAGTTTTTTTGTTTTTTTTTGCTTCTCTTCAGAGTTAGGAGCAGATCTCATTTCCTGCTTTTGTACACAAACTTCCCTAGCTACCAGCTACCTCTCTCTGCTCTCACAGGCTGTAGCAGTAGCCAGGATGGGGACTTAAGTCCCTGCAGTTTCTTATATGAATGACTGGAGCATATTAACACTACTTACTGACAAACGTTAACCCTTTAGAGCTTTGCAGCCTTGTGTACTACAGTTTACAAACCTCCAGCACTCATGTTACTCTTTCAGCTAGGAACAGATGAACCCCTTTTAATTTTAACTTTAAGGTCAAGTCACATAAGAGCATTATTACTCCACATATTCGGTGGCAGGCACCTGATTGGATCTCATCCTGTAAGTAGATGTTCATGAGCTCACAGAATGTGATCCAATGCCATCCTTATAACTTAATGTAAAGTTCCTACACTTAGCCTTATAGACTTATTTTAGATTGGCCTCAAATAATATTTACATAGTTATATGGTATAATTAACAACAAACATATTCAAGACAAGTTCAACCAGATGATGGGGGGATTAGAGAAAAAGTAGATGCTTAGAGTAAACTGAACACTAAGTAGAATTGTATGGTTTATTGTAAAATTATTTCGTCAAGGTCCACAAA
This sequence comes from Phyllomedusa bahiana, assembly GCA_025379985.1. Classification (NCBI taxonomy): domain Eukaryota; kingdom Metazoa; phylum Chordata; class Amphibia; order Anura; family Hylidae; genus Phyllomedusa; species Phyllomedusa bahiana. The sequence continues at coordinate 16,455 of JAODAL010001537.1, read as the reverse complement.
ATATTTTTTGAATGAGTTGGAGCATTAACACTTTCACACATAGCCTGGGCCTGAATATTGTCATTAAACATGATTGCAACATTATTCGGGCTTCCCACTATCATGTAAAAGTACATCGGGATTGCATTAAAGGGGTAGTCCCGTTACGAGAAATGTTCCTCTGCAAGGTGCGATCCAGCTCTGCACTTGAATGAGAAGGGCCGTGCTAACGCCGTCTCTCTCATTCATTTCTACATGAGTTCTGAGTATATAGTCGAGAGCACACACTCAACTATACTCGGAACTCTCATAGAAGTGAATGAGGAGGACAGCGCTAGCAATGGGCTGCTGGCGAACAGAATTTCCTGTAATGGGACTACCCCTTTAATGTTAATCCATGAAATACTAAACTGACCTCAACTATGACCAAAACTATGATCGGGTATAGTTGTTGATAGAGACATACAAGTGCGTATGATAAGATATAAAACCACAATAATTATAAATGTGCATGCTCTATATGTAAAATAGACACATATAATAATTACTTCTGCTATTAGTTTATGACAGCTCCATCATTTCTTACAGAGAATGTGATTATAATTATATGTTACTTCTCTTTTTGGAATATTTTTCAGAAACCAGTCATGGGACAATTCATTCCATCTCACTCCTCGGTCCCCACCCACGTAGAAGCCTATAATTAAATCCGAACTATAGTATATGAATAATGTGAAGCACTAGAGCCTAATACTTTTATATGGTTGAATCATTTATACATAGCTACAGTATTTTAGAGCTACAGAAGATGAAACACCCATGATGCTAAAGTCATTTTGTCCAGACAGTATATGCTGCAAAATTAGACCATGTCTGTTGGGCTCAGGAGATGTTAGAGGGTAGTCAGACTGTTCACACAGACATAGGATTGTTGAAATTGCTAGGATTCACTAATGAAAATTTCATGTCAATGGCCGTACCACTGATTCAGCCTGTGGAGGGTTCAGGTATGGGGTTCCTGTCCTCCTGTTTATTAGACAGCAGGTATATTAAGCTAATTCATTTCACAGCTAACTTTGACCGGGAGCCTCATGTTTTTTTGGGTTTTTTTGCTAGGGGATGGATTCTTGGTGAATTACACCTGGGAACCTGCATTACACTCTGCCATCTAAACACACCATTAACCCCTTAACGACCGCGCACCGTCTTTTGACGGCGGCCGGTGCGGGTCGTTCGTCTGCAGCGACGTCTTTTGACGTCGCTGCAGACATCGGGGTTTGCGGCGCCCGGTGCCGCAGCTGCGCTGGGATCGGGGCTGAACTACACAGCCCCGATCCCAGAGCATGTCCTGCAGGCATCGGGGAGCGGAGGAAACCTCCGCAACACCGATGCTTATAACCCTTTGATTGCGGCGGCGCGTTACCGCAGCGCAATCAAAGGGTTCCCATGCTCTGTCGGGTGATCGGAACACCCGGTGACTGCACAGTCAGCTCTGAGACCAAGCGTGGCCCCAGAGCTGTCTGTGTATGAAGCCAGTGATTAGGACGCACTGTGTGCTGTCCTAATCACTGCCTGTGTCAGACTGACACAGATTAGCATGTATTAGCATATATGAATATGCTAATACATTACTAAGTGTAAAAAAATTTTTTAAAAAATGTTAAACAGTTCTCCCTTCATGGGAGTCAAAAAAAAGTACAAAAAAACCATAAAAAGTGTAAAAAAAAAAAGAATAAAAAAAAATAAATAATAAAATAAAAATCAATATTTAATAAAAAATAATTGTACATAAATTAACCCGCACAAAAAAAACCTACACATATTTGGTATCCACACGACCGTAATAACCTGTAGAATTAATCTAACAAGTATTAAGTGTGAAATGTTAATGGTGTAAAAAAAAAAATGAAAAAAACAAAAAAATTTTTTGGAAAAAAATAAAAAAAATACTGCAATTATTTATAAGTGTACTTAAACTATTCCCTTATAAAGTAAAAATTGTCTTGAATAAAACGAGGCCTCATCCAACTGCGTCATTGAAAAAATAAAAAAGTTACAACTGTTTAAATGCAAGGAGGCCAAAACTAAAAAAATGTTCTGGTCATTAACTACTTTTCAGGCGTTCGGCTTAAGGGGTTAAGGGATATTCCTGTCATGCTTCTTCTCTTCCCAACCTGGCCTGTGCCAGCCACATTGAGTGGATAGCTGACTACACATGTGTATCACTCTACATCAGACATCCTCAAACTGCGGCCCTCTAGCTGTTGGGAAACTACAACTCCCATCATTCCCACTGTTATAGATTATATAAATGCATGATGGGAGTTGTAGTTTCCCAACAGCTAGAGGGCCGCAGTTTGAGGATGTCTGCTCTACATTCACCTCCTATAGGGGCACATCTGTGGTTGACCCCTTAAAGAGGTTGTCTCGCTATAAGCAGGGCCAGGACAAGGCATTTTAGTGCCCTAGGCAAGTACAGCCATTGGCGCCCCACTCGCTCCCAAAAAAATTGCACCCCCCTCCCACCACACTAATTCCTCTCACCCCTGCGTCAGGTCCTCTCGCCCCTGCGCCAGGTCCTGTCACTAATTTTCTGCATATTCCACATAGCTCCTGTCCATCTCCTCAGCAGTCACTGCACAATGAAAATCAGCCCTGACAAATTCACTTTTTCAAAATCGCTCCCCTCCATATGACAGTGTAATACCTTATAAATAACAATCACCAAATAATACACCGATACATGGAGCAAATCTACCAGACAAATGATTGTTACTAAAAACACTCCTACAAAACCAAGACCCAAAAATATTACTACTTAAGTATCAAATAATCCTGCCAGACCCTGACCGAACGCGACCACCACATGTGACTATCAGCTTTACACAGGCTCTGATCACATATACCACCGCCATACAGTGACCATATAGTGGTAGATACTAGTTGTATGTAGATGCTCTGCAGAAATATAAGTGATTACATTGCAGTTACATTTAGCACTCTCAGGCAGGTATATGGGGGCACTCTCAGGCAGGTATATAGGAGCACTCAGGCAGGTATATGGGGGCACTCTCAGGCAGGTATATAGGAGCACTCAGGCAGGTATATGGGGGCACTCTCAGGCAGGTATATAGGAGCACTCAGGCAGGTATATGGGGGCACTCTCAGGCAGGTATATAGGGGCACTCTCAGGCAGGTATATAGGAGCACTCAGGCAGGTATATGGGGGCACTCTCAGGCTGTGCGCCCGAGGAGCTGCCAGAGGAGCGTCCCAGCGCTGGAGGCGTGGCCTGAAGAGGAGCGCTCGGCCAGGAAGCAGGTAAGGTGAGTATTAATGTTATTATTTTTACCTGCCTGAGTGCTCCTATATACCTGCCTGAGAGTGCCCCCATATACCTGCCTGAGAGTGCCCCTATATACCTGCCTGAGAGTGCCCCTAAATACCTGCCTGAGAGTGCCCCCATATACCTGCCTGAGAGTGCCCCTATATCTATATACCTGCCTGAGAGGCCCCCATATACCTGCCTGAGTGCCCCCATATACCTGCCTGAGTGCCCCTATATCTAGATACCTGCCTGTGTGCCCCTATATACCTGCCTGTGTGCCCCTATATACACCTGTCTGAGTGCCCCTATATACCTGCCTGAGAGTGCCCCTATGGCTATATACCTTCCTGAGTGCCCCTATCTCTATATACTTGCCTGAGTGCCCCTATATACCTTCCTGAGTGCCCCTATATCTATATACCTGCCTGAGTGCCCCTATCTCTATATACCTGCCTGAGTGCCCCTATCTCTATATACCCAGGGGCGTTGCTAGGGTCCTAAAACATCCGGGGCCCGGGCCCTTTGTGTTTTGCTCAGTAGGGCTGGGTTCACATGACATTTTTCACGCCACATTGTGAACTGCGGCATGATGTGTTTTTACAGAGAAAAACCTTCTGCTCCTGTCACTAATTTTCAGCATATTCCACATAGTAAACCCTATATCTATATACCTGCCCCCAGCAGTCACAGCACAATGAAAATCACCAATTACAAATTTACTTTTTCAAAACCGCTCCCCTCTGTATGACAGTGTAATACCCCTAAAAAGTCACCAAAACATCCTCCTACACATGGAGCAAATATACCGGACTAATGTTTGTTACTATAAACACTCCTACAAAACCAAGTCCCAAAACTATTAGGCCTCGTTCACACGGCTTATTTCAGAACGTATTTACATCGGATTGCCGATCGTAAATACGTTCTGAAATCAGTCGTGCAAATAAGTGCACTAAGTGTGGAAAGTTATTTGTAACTGATTTCCCGACGGATTCACCATCTCCAATCATTGTAGGTGGTGAATCCGTCCGAAATAATTGACATGCACATTGTTTTTCCCTCCGGATTGCCGTCTCAATCCGCGGCGGCAATCCGGCACGGAAATTTCGCGTCGTGTGAACGACGAGCCCCTATTTTCTATTGAAATCAATAGAAAATGGGCTGTTACTTATTTCTGACTGATTTGCCGACGGATTGATGATCGTCAATCCGTCGGCAAATACGCGGCGAAATAAGCCGTGTGAACGAGGCTTTACTACAAAGGACCAAATAATCCTGCCAGACCCTGACCAAACGCAACCCCCACATGTGACCATCAGCTGTACACAGGCTCTGATTACATATATTACCGCCATACAGGACCATATAAATGGTAATACTAGTTGTATGTAGATGCTCTGCAGAAATATAAGCGATTACACCGCAGTTACAAATAGTGACTCTTCGGAGACATCATTTCTGATCAGCATCGTTCACTTTCCCTTTTCTTCTCCATCCGGTTCACACCTTCATGCTGATATCTCCCGGCCACGACTCGTCCCTGCAGATTTGGACACAAATATCTTAGAATCCTCACATTTCCAGTAACTCCTTAATTATAGGTAATATAAGTCCCCCCCAGTTAGGTAGGTGTATGGGCCCCCTTTCAATTAGGCAGGATATAGATATAGGGTCAATTCGGCAGTTTATAGGGGGCCAAGGGCAGGTAAAATGGGGAAAGGGCCCCCCAAGGCGGGAAAAGTTTGGGCCAAAAGGGGGGCAGGTATAGGGGGCCACGGGCCCTTTAAAGGGGGGCCACGGGGCAGGAAAAAAGGGGCCACAGGCGGGTATATGGGGGCCTGAGGCGGGTATATTGGGGCACGGGGGGGAGGGGCAGTATATGGGGGCCTGAGGCAGGTATAGGGGCCACAGGCAGTATAGGGGGCCACAGGCAGTAAAAGGGGGCCACAAGGCGGGAAATGGGGTCCCAAAAGGCAGTTTTGGGGGGCCCCACGGCGGGTATGGGGGGCCACGGGCATTTTGGGGGGCCCACAGGCGGGTATAGGGGGCCCCGGGCAGTAATAGGGGGGCCGCGGCGGGGTATAGGGGGCGCAGGCGGGTTAAAGGGGGGCCACGGGAAAGTATTTGTGGCCCAACGGGTATGGGGGGCCACAGGCGGGTATAGGGACCACAGGAAATTAATAGGGGCCCAGGCAGTAAGGGGGCCCAGCAGGCGGGAAAGGGGGAAGGGGGTTGGCCCCAGGCAGTATGGGGGGCCACGGGCATTTTAGGGGCCACAGTTTTTATGGGGGCCCCCCCCACAGGAAGTAAAAGGGGGCCCACAGCAGGTATAGGGGGCCAAAGGCAGGTTTTGTGGGCCCAAACAGCAGTATATGGGGCCACACATGCAGTAAAAGGGGGCACCGAGGCGGGAAAAACGCTAAAAAAATAACAAAAATTAATACTCACCTTAAAATCCCCCCCGAGCCGGCTCGGGCCCTTTTCCCACCCGCGCTCCCTCCCCCGCCCCTGGGGGGCGCACAGCCTGGCCCGGCTGGGGCCCCAGGAAAAGGCAGGGGCCCGTGATGAGCCCCCAACATCGCGCCGCGGGCCAACTACCGCACGGCCCCCCAAACCCCGGGGGGGGGCCCGCCGGGCCTTTGGGCGCAAAGGGAGGCCCCGGGCCGCGCCCCGATTTGTCGGACCCGGAGACGGCCCGACACTGTCTGCGGGGAGGGAGCGCTCGCTCTGCCCCGCAGAAGCCCGCAGTTGTATGTGCGTCTAGCGAGTCGCACATGTAAGCTGCGGGGGCCAGTCCGGTGCTCCAGGCCCATGGCAGCGGCCGGGAGCCGGGAGGTTCGGGGCACAGGGGGTTTTTTTTTGGGGGCCCGAGCCCCGGGACAAAACAGCCTAGCGACCCCCCTGAAATATACATATATATATATAATATATATATATATAATATATATATTTTATATATGTATGTACCTGCTGAAAGTGACCATATATCTATATACCTGCCTGCGACTGACTCTATGTCTATATACCTGCCTGAGAGTGACCCTATATCTATATACCTGCCTGAGAGTGACCTTATATCTATATACCTGCCAGTCTAAGGGGACAATATTATATACTGCTGAACTGAGGGACATATTACTTATTTTATATATATATTATATATATATATTATATATATCCGTAGTTTGTAAGCCTGGGGTAGGGCCCTTTCTCCCCCTCTGTGTGCCCTTTTTATTTCCTTTCACTGTTACTCGTTTGACTTATGTAATGTATGTAACCCCCTCGAATGTACAGCGCCCTGGAATCAATGGCGCTTTAAAATAAATAATTATAAAATAATAATAATAATAATATATTGTCGCGGAACGGCTACATGTAGTTGCCTGTTTCTGCCACTAGGTGGAGATATACCCGAGTGGTATATGCGACAAAGCCACCAAGGATATGTGGCCTTGGCGGAATAGGAGCGGTCATATGTATTGTCAGCCACACTAAGTGGTTGGCAAAGGTTGATCGTTACTTGGCTTTTCAGCCCTTCTTGGGGGCTTGCTTATTGGGAGTAGACAATGTTCGGGTGGGTGTCTACTCCCCTGTTCCCATGTTCCCATGTTCCCCGTGCTCCAGGACACGTTTTGGACACATCCCTGGAGGGCCCATAAAAGCCTGTGACTACAGGGTGTTCGGGGGGTGTGGTCAGCTGCAATTTGGGCAGCAGTGGAGGGGGGAAGGAGGTTTTACCCCGGGTAGAGGCAAGCGGGTGGCTCCCTTGGGGAAGCTGTCCAGGGAGGGGTACCGTTTTGGTGGTGCTGTTCAGTAGCATAGGCCACGTTAGTAGGGACGAGTTAATGTGTAGTCAGGGGGCTAGACACCCGGGGATTTGATTTTTTGTTTTTTTTTTTTTGTTACTGGCCCCTCAAAAAAAGGGGTTTGGGGCCCAGTTTTAAAGGGAAGACCTGTGCATGTGCCTTTTGTTACCAAAGGGGCGATCCCGAGCTGAAGACCCCGAGACGTCCAAGATGGGGCTGGGGTGTGAGTCTTACAATTATTATTAATATATTAATAATTATATTTTATCTTTTTCTCCCTGTGAGGGGCATAAAAATTATACCTGCCTAATGATGGGAACCTATATATCCCCTCCCAAAATTGGGGGGCGTATTTTCCCTGTCAAACTGCGGGACCTAAAAACCTTCTATCTGGGGGCTTGAACCCCTAAAAATATTCCAGAACTCTTAATTATAGGTTTTAAAAGATATTTGTATACAAATCTCGGGGGAGAGTATTGGGGGGGGAAAAAAAAGGGCATGAAGGTGTGAAACGGATGTAAAAGGAAAAGGAAAGTAAACGACGTGATAAAAAGACGTCCCGGTATCAAAAAGTAACTGCAGTGAATCACTTTTATTTTGCAAGCATTACATAAACTAGTATCTACCTCTTTTTGGTCATTTTTTGGGCGGGGATATGTAATCAGAGGCTGTTTTAAGTGAGGGTCCATTGGGGGGTTTGGGTTGGGTATGTTGTGGATTATTTGATCCTTAAGTAGTAATTTTTTGGGTTTGTTGTGGGGCCCCAATACAGCAAAAGAGACCCCCGGCGCAGGCCATGGGCAGCGGTTGGCCGGCGAGGTTTGGGGCCCCTGTGTGCCCCTTAGGGACAGGCGAGTGGGGGGTAGGCATCGCATCCTCTCCCTACCCATTGTCCTGGGCCCTGGCTAAAAAGGATTGTTTTTATTTTAAAAGATTTTGCAAAAAAAAGTACTTTGAATATATGCCATTAAATGGCCCCTACTTTTCTAGGTATCCCCTCTTGTATGTGCTGCATCACTCCTCGGGTTTCATACACAGCCTGTTCAGTCTCTATGATAGGTGTCAGCACTGGCTGCTATAGCTCAGACCGGGTTTACTGAAAAGAAAAAGACTGAGTAAAGATGAATCAATGTGTGAGAAACCCCCTTTAATAAGGGTTTTCCCTCTATTTTGTCATCAAACATACCCTGAAAGTGTAATAGTGTAAGCATAAACTTTTAATAAGGAAAGGGGCAGATACTTCTGTGGTTTTCAGAACTTTTCTGTTTCGGGCTGTATGACTATGTGGCTGGCCATCCTTACCACAATACTGGCAGCCAGCAGACTTAATATTCTCTTGGCTAAGAAGTGGATACAATTATTTCCAGTCTAGGAAAATTTTTGTTTCTAAAAAAAAATCTGAGTAGCAATTTTTTTTCCTTTTTGACAAGGGCAATTATTTGTGGGGAGCTTCAGCAAGTGGGATTTAAAAAAGGGGGCCAAAGGCCTTCTTGGGTTTACACCCATTGACTTAGGTGTGGGAAATTAGGATTCCCCCACAAAGAAACAAAAGGCATCATTTATTAAACCCCTTAACCAACTTTCCCCAGGCATGTTTTTTTTTTGTGTCCGATTTTTAGACATTTTGCAGATTTGGAAACCGTCTGAAAATCGACAAGCAACCTCCATTGATTTAAAAGAAAATCCCCCCAGTGTCTACATGAACAGATTTTTGATGGATTTCTAAACCGATAACATTCTATAAAACTCAGACAGATAGTGTGCTAGTCAATGATTAGGGGGACGGTCGAATCTACAAACCGCGAACAGAACTGTCCCCCAAAACCAATGAAAAAAAGTCAAAATACCGGTTGGTATTTTGTAACTTCCGTGGGACAGTTGTCTAAGTTTACTGCTCCTAAAAGTTGACTTACTTTATTCTGCAAAATGTTACTTTAAGTGCAAAATTTTGGTGCATTTTTTTCCCCCTTTAGTAAAGCTACCTCTTTAGTAAATTTCTTTTTCCTTTTTGTCGGAGGTGCAGAAGTGTCTAAACCTGTCTAAAAAATGCTTTTAAATGTTTTTAAAGCAGTTCACCGCTAGTTGGCTCAAAAATTTTGCAATTTGCTGCAGTTGCCATTATAAAAGTTCTCTATAATGTATAACAAAGTTTTAGCACTATTCTTTATACAGTGATTAAATATAACTAACATTAAACCCCTACAAAACCCCCTTTTATTATCCAGTTTTTTTTGTCTTGAGGCGAAAATTTTTAAAAGCATTTATGTGTCACTTTTTTAATACAATGACTGAGAAGTCCTAATAAAACAATTTTAAATTTATTTGAAGATTTTTTTTTATTGCGTGATACCCTGAACATCCCCCCCCTGGGCACAGATATTATTGTCTTGAGGGCCCCAGAGGCTTCTACACTGGAAAAGGACCCGTGATTCACTTGAAACAAAAAATTTGTCCGACATCGATGCGGAATGTCAGGGAGGGGCTTCAAAGTCCCCGGGCGTTACCCGTCATCTAGAACGTAAAGGGTGTTTTAAACAGTTACGAATGGTCTGCCCTGGGCATTTGGGTTTCCCCTCACCTTCTGGGTTGTGTGGCATTTTTTCATCCAGGTCCCCAAAAACATGGTTTACAAAGGGAAACGGTCACCCAAAGTTATTTAAACTAAAGGAAACCACTTCTTTTCCTTTCAGTGAAATCTTCCCCGTCTCTTTTTTTCAACCCGCTAATGAAACCTAAAACTCAGGGCCACTTCTTTTTTGAGAATCCCCTTTTAAGCCCCACAAGGGGAGGGGGCTGTTTTCAATTTTTAAATTTTCTTGGTCCATGATTCAAAATTTTGAAAATGATGAGGGACTGTTTTTAAAACCCAATTCAAATTTATCCCCCCTAAATTTTTTTAGTGATTTAGGGGTTTAAAACCTACTGTAAAATTTGCTATTAAGGGTCCCTTTTAGAAAAACACAAGTTGTGCAAAAAGAAATGAAACCATGAACAGTTGGACATGTGCATTCTAAAGTTAAGAGTGGTCCCCCTTTTTAAAGAATTTAAAAAAAAATTCATAAATTTTTTGTTTATCCCTTTAAAAATTTTAACCAAAAGACAAATATTCCCCTACTTTTTTTGTGAATGGGGGGGAAAATAGTTTTTTATACCGGCGAAATTTTCAAGTTTTCCCCCCCCTACAAAGATGGAAGATCTGTAATTTTTAATTTTCATTTTAAAGCATGAAATTTAAAATTTTTGGGTCACCTACCAAAACCCGCAAGAATTCTGGGGTTTCACAGACCTGCTACTTTTTTTTTAACAATAAACCCCCTACCCTGCAAAATTACCTTATTAATTGCACCCGTTTTAAAACTTACCCGAATTTAAAGAGACCTGTCCACACACCAAATTTTTTCATACCCCAAACCCTTTTCCCCCATGGCCAAGATCAAAAAAGCGGCTACCCGGGCCCAGAGACAAAATTGTAGGCCTGGGAAAAAGGGTTGGGGTGGGCTACGAACCCCAAAAGGCAAGCAGCTTTTTTTGAAAAAAACAAAAAATTGTTGGGCCCCAATTAAATTTGAAATGAAGAAACACAAGATGAATTTTTCAAACCCTTTTCCCTTTGGGCTGGAGCTCCCTGCAAGATCTTCCTAGGGGGTAAGGATTATTCTTTAGAAAGGTCAGGGAAACAGCCCAAACTACCCTAGGAGGACATTGGGCATGGCTGAATTGAGTTTTGAAACCCCAGGGCTCCAAGAAATTTTTATTTGTAACACCTACACATCATGGATTAAAATTCTTCCAGGGCCAGCAAGGGTTCCCCGGGTCCCCGCCCGCACATTCCAGGTGTTTTAAGTTTTCCCCAAGGGCCCCCCTCAATCCAAAAAGAGGCATGGGGAAGGTCAAAAAGGGCAAATGATACCAAAATACAACTTTTTGCTATCAACTCCATTCGCCGTGTTTGGAGTAAAACAAATGATGAGTACAACCCCTAGAACACCATCCCAACTGTGAAGTATGGGGGTAGAAACATCATAATTTGGTGTTTTTCTGCAAAGGGGACAGAACATCTGCACCATATTTAAATGGAGGATGGATGGGGCCGTGTATTGCGAGATTTTGGCCAACAACCTCTTTCCCTTAGTGAGAGCATTGAAGATGGGACATGGCTTGGTCTTCCAGCAGGACAATCACCTGAAACACACAGCCACAGCAACTAAGGAGTGGCTCCTTAAAAGCATCTCAAGGACCTGGAGTGGCCTAGCCAGTCTCAAGACCTGAACCCAATTGAAAATCATTGGAGGGAGCTAAAACTCAGTGTAACCCAGTGACAGCCCCGATACCTGAAAGTCCTGTAGAAGATCTGTATGGAGAAGTGGGTCAAAATCCCTGCTGCAAACGTTATGTGCAAAGTTGGTCAAGAACTACAGGAAACTACTGACCTCTGCAATTGCAAACAAAGGTTTCGGTACCAAATAGTAAGTTCTGTTTTTCTATTGTATCAAATACTTAATTCATACAATAAAATGCAAATTAATTATTTTCTGGATTTATCTTTAGATTCTGTCTCTCGCAGTTGAAGTGCACCTACGATAAAAATTACAGACCTCTCCATTCTATGTAGATGTGAAAACCACCAGTGTATGAAATACTTATTTTCCCCACTGTGTATATATATATATATATATATATATATATATATATATATATATATATATATATAATATATATATATATATATATATATATATATATTAACATTGGCATGTATATGGTTGCAGTTGTATGATGATGTGATCTAGATCAATGTCCACTTTTAAAGTAATTTCATCTCCTGGCTATTGTATTCTGGGGGATGCCTCGAGCAGTGGCAAGGCCTGTATTCATGACACATACCATTAGAGCGTTAGCCACAAGAGTCTGGAAAACATGCATAGGAACATGAGATCATAGTCCTATTAAACAGCAGTATGGAGTACAGGACAGCTCAGGAGGCTGCAGTAACAGCAGGATTGGTCTTGCCCTATTGTGGAAGTGGAGCAGCACATTCTTATGGTAAGGAATATATTACTCATTTCAGCTGATGATATTAAGATGCTTGAGGTTTAGCAGCTCATGAGCTGAAGTCAACAAGTAGACTTTTTCAGGCTATGGATGTTTATATAAAATGAGATGAAGCTTCTTAACATGTTGTAGAAATTTATACAGTACATGGAAAGAAAGAGATGCACTATATACAATTTGTAGCTACATATTTACAATGTACAACTGCATATTTAGATCATGCTGCTGTAATGTTAACCATGTGCCCTATGTTATATTAAATGAAAGTATCAGCAGGAGGACAGTAAAGAAATATTTTAATTACCAAACCTAAAGAGAGGAGCAGAGCTGTGCTGTTCCTCTGTTATTTCTTCTACAAGATTCAATTCCATTCTGTCACCTGTGCATATTCTGACATTGTCCAATCAGCACTTATAGTCAGTGTGGGCAGGGACACCCCCCCAATTGGTAACCCCCATCTGACTGATTCAGTAATACTTTTCTAGAAGTAATAACACATGAACAGCACAACACAGACGTATAAGGGAAGATGCTCCAGAATTAGCATTTCACAGGCAACACAAGGATTTCCTTCTTTCCTTTATTATCTCATGTTGTCTGACTTAAAGGACCACTCCATTTTTTTTCTTCTAATTCATTAGAAATTGCTTCTAGATGCACAGCAGTGCTTGTAATTTTGCGTACCTGCAGCTGAAAACAGGATTTCTCATTGCTGTCATTGAGTCATATGGTTTACTCTCTATGTTGCTGAAATACACAGCATGGTTGTGAGACCATGAAGTGAATTTTTCTATGCATTCCTATAGGAGGTTCAAAGTCAGTCTCATAGGAATGCATAGAGAGACAAACTTCATGACCGCACCAAATGCACAGTTTCTATTAGCCAACCAGAGAGCAGGTCACGTAACCTAATCAAGCAAATTGCATCAGCCAGAAATCTTTTATTCAGCTGCAGGTGAGCAAAATTTCTGACACTGCATTGCACCTAAAAACAATTGCTAATGTACTAAGGGAGAAAACTGGAGTGGTCCTTTAAAATGAGTGTAGTAGTACATAACATGAGTAGACTAGTGGTTCTCCTAAACAGGTAATTCACTGGTGGGATACATTTTAAATTTGAGCAGGTATTCATTAAAATAGATTTTCCTACCAAAATTTTCAAAATGTTTTAAACTCCAGACTTTAACGTTTAGACGGGGAACCCTTTCTTTTTTCCAAAAGACAATTTTAGTGTCTCATGGTAATCCATTTCGAGAAAAATGAAAAACCCAACCTTTTAAACTGCCCCAAATACATGGCCTGTGAATTCACAAAAAAAATTGGAGGAACCCCTTTACCAAAATTTTTGGGTTAAACTATAAAATTTAAGTTAGGGTTCCACCTTTCTGAAAAACCCTTGGGGGGCCCCGGGCCAAGGCCAGGGTCGGCCAAAAATTTTATTAAATATTAACAAAAAAAAAAAATTAAAAATTATATTATATTATATATATATATATATTATATAATATATACATACCATGTGCACACGCACACCACTCCAACGCAAACACTGCAAAAGGGCAATACATTACGTGGAACCCTAAAGAAGCATTTATGTATCTAACATAATGAAAAAACTTAGATTCCTGTTTCACATATTTGATCAAAAGATGTTTAAGCTGCACGCAAATTTCAACGATGCACTCGATCTGAGATACATTGAAGAAGTCGTGGGAGCTTAAACATCTTTTGATCAAATATGTATAGAAATTCTCAAAGTTTTCACTGTAGGATAGATAATGCTTCTTTAGGGATTTCCACGTAAGGTATTCATTAGATTCACCATACACAACAATGCAGAATCATGTAACATTCAGGATCATTGGACAGTTAGATGACACTTCTGGGTTTTGTGCCAGCAGATCATTTTTCTAGTTGTAACTCAATTTTATGCCATTTCTGTAGAATCCTGGTAAGGTAAAGACAAGCTCTGTTGGAGAACATGTCCCCAGACATACATGGTCCCTGAAATTCACTATTATAGCTATGAGAAATTGGAGAATCCCCATTTGTACCAATCCCTTGTGTTCGTACTCATTTAGGGAATCCCTTCAATTGTGCCCTAGATGACCACCTATTCTGTAAACATGGGCTGCCTGGACACCAAGCCAAGGGTTTCTTGGCCAAAACCTTTAGTTCAGCAATGCTTAGCAAAAGAGGGACAAAACATTCAAATAGTCTGAGGCATTTAATAGTATTTCTTCTAATGCTGAGGTATTGTTTGTACTGAAATACTTTCAGAAGTTCTGAAAGTGCAATGCTTCTTTTAGTACATATGACCCAAATTATTTAGTAACATTGTAAGTGATCTGTACATTTTGGATATTGAGAGTATTACAAGCTTGATAGGATTAAGAAAATGTGTATGGGTACCTGAAGATGTTAAAATGCTTTCCGGGGGTTCTCCGATAGTAGAAGGATGAGAAGCTTCATAGTTAATGAAGATTATATTTACTTGATTTTCTTATTTTGGCATAATTGTGTACGATTTAAACAATGTTATTATAATGAGTATATCAGATACATAAAATATAACAATGCCAAAAAATGTGTATGCCAGCTCACCGCCTCCCACGGAACACGATGCAAGGATCCACCTGGTCAGGGTGTGAAGATCAGAACTAGTCAAAAGATGATCCAGCAGTTCCCAATAGCAGTTAAAAATCCAATTTATTGAAGATTCTTAAAAATGCACAGCATGTAGACAAGCAGCAAAAGAAGACGACATTCAAGCTGACGCGTTTCGGGCAAAGCAAATGAAACTCCCCTTACTCATAGCAATACATAAGCAATATTGATAAAGCTTGATATAAAATCTGCTTAAATGTGGAGATTTACAATGACATTTCTACACTTACCTCAATGTATGTGAAATATCAATCTGAAAATAACGGGTATATTAAAATAATTAGTACCAGGTTAAGACACGTACAGCCTGACTTTAAGGGAAACATTTTTTTATGTGTTATAAATTTTAAGCATTTAATATTGGTTCAGAGATAGTGATGACACAACTGATGGATTCTGATACTGACAGCATGGGATGAAACTGCCAGAGATGTGGTGGAATGAGAAGCAGAAATGCCAGGAATATTTAGCCTGTCTAGCAGATCACTGGGCTGAAGTCCTCATGTTTCATTAATATCACTTATCTACCAGTTACATAATGCTCAGGATCCACTGGATAAAGTAATCTATGAATATGAACAAATAATAATATAGCATTACTATTGACCAGCCTGCACAGAGGGTGAGTGCTTGTTACATATGTCTTGTCTTCATTGATGACCTCTAAATAAAAGTCCACTCCCCTTCTGCTGTCTTTCTCCTGGAGATCAGCATGTAGAGACCATAGATTCTTTTCAGAAATTATGCCATATCCAGGGCTGTCTTATCCAATGGGCACACTAGGCATTTGGGCAGGAGCCCTACGAGCATAGGAGCCCAATGCGGTTGGAGGTATGGAGATAGTTGTTCCATGCAAAGTGTGTTTTTTGGTAACTGTGTAACCATCATTTAGAGGTATTATACATTTTAGTACATATACAGTATACATAAAATGTATTATTTTATATACATACGGTACATCTTTATTGTCCTGGCAACTCCACTATTTTGCAAACACAGAACTGAACCAGCAGCACTCTGCAGATAGCAGGAGACAGATAAACACTGAGGGCAACATGTCCCATTAGGGCTGCACCATTTTTTTTTGGTGTATTTTGCACCAAAAAACTGTTGACACCTTATTCTCTATATAAATGAACTGTCGTACACCAAAACTAGGTGCATTTTATGCCTGGCATGACACATTTGAATGTGCCTAAAGTAGGTGCTTCAAAGATGCTAGCAATTATATGCTATGCGCCTTTTTTTGGTATACTCCTAAAGTAGGCACATTAAATATTCTATACAAGGCATACCACATGGCAGATTTTTGACAGGTTTATTTATTCAGTCGCATTATACACTCATTTAATGCGCCTTAAAATGGGCATGGAAACGCCTCTTTTCTGACATGTTGCCCTGAATACATGAATTATGTCAAAGAGCATGTCAGCTGCCTATACATATGAAAATCATAGGCTCTTAGGGTGACATGTATGATTGTTGGCGCTGACAGGCCAGTTCTAAATAGCTTTAGGGCAGTGTAGAATGCACCAGGATATATGAACCTGTTCTTCTGCAGTCATACATACAGCCAGTCTAGTGCCCAAAACAACAAGTCTCTCGGCACCATTTAACCGGGTTTT
>JAODAL010001536.1:0-226786 GCA_025379985.1 Phyllomedusa bahiana | reverse complement strand
GTGTACGAGAGGAGGAACTAAAGAGGAACGACGTGTACGACAGGAGGAACTCCGTGAAACGGAGTCTGGCGTCGAAATCCGCCGCCGCGACACGGAGTCTGGCGTCAAAAACCGTAAAGAATCGAATTTTCAGCATCAGTAGCGTGAGTACTTTATTAGCGCCAAAATCCATAAAAAAAAATTTTTATTAGTGTCAAAATCTGTAAATGGATTTTAGCGCAAAAATCCATTTAAAAATAGCATTTTTTACGTCAGAAGTGAGAGAACTAAAATTAGCAGAAAAATCTTGAATTGTGCAAAAATCGTTAGTGACAAAAGCACGATCACTTTATTAGGAACGAGGACACGTCGCACACCTGTCAGCCTCTTCTCTGGCAGCCCTGCTGGAGCACAGAGGGGCTGGACATTCAGTAGCTGCCCCTCTGGACTCCACAATCATGACTGCCTGCTCCCTGCAGACAATAGAGCATGCTGAGCTCACAGCAGGGGGGCTCTCACTGAAGTTAACCAGACTGGAATCCTTTCAAGTCTCTTACCTACAGTATTTACTTTATGGCAATTTCCTTTGTGTGGTGCAATTCACACAGCAGAGAACTATCTCTGAAGGGGGCAGGGCTCTTGCACACATGAAGCTGTATAACTTTTTTTATAGGCTCGCAATTAAAGTTACAGTAACTGGGAATAAAAAGATGCTAGAAAACACACACATTACTGCAAAAAAAAATAAATTGCGACACAATCCCTTTAAGTCCATGACAAAGCTGTGAAGCCCCTCATAGTGCCGCTAATGCTCTCACGTTTCACTTTTTAATAAATTTTTGTGCATCTTCCTTTTACATGGTTTGGATAAAGACTGGTGTATAAAATGCTGATGTTGATGGGCTCCTCCTGGCATGGAGAAAAAAAATAAAAAATTCCAGCTAGATTCCTGTTAAGAACCCAGTACAGTACAGGCACGTTAATGGTTACACAGTTCACCGGTCGGTCCATAGTGTGTAGGTCAGTAATTCCCAATCTCAGTGCCTTGGGAAGAACCTGGAAAAAAGATGATAAATGCTTTCCTGTAGGACCTCGGCATCTGTCCCTCTCCTGCTGCAGAGCCATGTGCACCGAGCCAGTGTAGCCTCATTGCTTCCACATGGGCTCCATTATGTACAGAGGAAATCTCTTCCAGAAGCATCGCTGGATATACAGCAGTCACTGGAGTGGCTCTAGTAATAACTCCTGAATCCTAGCATTGACAGGTACAGTATAAGCCCCAGGCATGTCCTGGATACACTGCAGGAAGGAATCAGCAAAATATTTATTTTCCTTTCATATGCGAGTTTTAAGAAAAAGTCTGCACAATAAATCGTGTCTGCTCAGACTCCTCTTCTCATGCGGCATTGTGCCCTTACATTCAGTGCATGCCTTGGGGCAGCTCTCCAAGCATGTGCCAAATGTATTCATATTGCCCTTGGGCTAAGAGTCTGTTTGGCCTCCTACAGCTGAGCTGGTAGCTTAGTGCCCTAGAAAATTAGGGCAAATGCCCGTTTTTTCTGGCCCAGTCTGATGTATGGTGGCTGCAACTGTGCCCACGCCGTGTGTCTGTGTGTGTGAACACAATGACAGCATTTTTGGAGGGGGAGTTAAAGGGGTTTTCCAAGAACCACCCACTGTGCTGGAATTGAAAATGACCCCATATTTGCCTCCGGTTCCAGTGTGGCCAGAAATCAGTCCACCTTCGCTCCACCCGATCTCTCACTGATGACGTCACATTCATAAATCACCAATCTCTGGCCTCAGCAGTCACATGTCTGCATGTACAGGGCAGTGATTGGCTGCAGCATCATGTGATCCATGAATGTGACCTCATCAGTGAGGGACCAGGGATACGCTATGTCTCGCAGCGCTGGAGCGGTGGTGATGGGAGAAGGAAGTACGGGGTAACTTTCTATTTAAGCACAGTCAAAGGTGGTTTTTAAAAGTCCTGGAAAACCTTTTCAACAGTGCAGTGTAAATGACATGCGTGGACCCATAGAACAGATTGCCAAGAGGAAAAAGAAAAACGGACCCGGCGCACGTGCAGTGAAAATAAAAAAAAGCCTAGGCTAGAGGCTTTGTTAAAAAGGTTTTTATTCTTAAAATTGCTACGGAATTACTGATGCAAAATTAAAAACATGAAAACAAACTTAACGCGTTTCGCGCGTGTACCCGCGCTTCATCAGAAGTATTCATTTGTACAAATAGACACAGTATATATAATGCTAACAATTACTGTAATTGGTGGTTTTGCATTGCAGGTGAGTGACGTGAATAGACAGGTGGTGCGAGGATGTAAAGACAATTGGAAGAAAGAAGTGTCAATCAAAGGGTGCTGAGGATCCAGGGGGAAGAGTCGGAGAGACAGGGAGATGAGCCGTAGCTCCGAAGACATAGTATTTGATGTATGCCAAAAAATACATCAAATACTATGTCTTCGGAGCTACGGCTCATCTCCCTGTCTCTCCGACTTCTTTCTTCCAATTGTCTTTACATCCTCGCACCACCTGTCTATTCACGTCACTCACCTGCAATGCAAAACCACCAATTACAGTAATTGTTAGCATTATATATACTGTGTCTCATTTGTACAAATGAATACTTCTGATGAAGCGCAGGTTACACGCGCGAAACACGTTAAGTTTGTTTTCATGTTTTTAATTTTGCATCGGTAATTCCGTAGCAATTTTAAGAATAAAAACCTTTTTAATAAAGCCTCTAGCCTAGGCTTTTTTTATTTTCACTGCACGTGCGCCGGGTCCGTTTTTCTTTTTCTTCTTGGCAATCTTCTCCTACCGGTCCACGGAACGGAGTACTAGAGACCAGCGGCTGCCGTAGTAAGGGCTATGGGATAAAAATAGCCCTGTAAGAGCTTATGAGTGTTGTGCCTCTATAGTAGTAGCACAACGCCAAAAGGTGAGAATATATCATCACTTTCCATCACTTATCCTCATTGTTGCAGTATAACACTATTGTGCGCCCCCTCTCTTTTTTCTTTTTCCTGCATATACTACCCATAGAACAGAGTGCACAATTCCCTCTTTCCCATTGTCACCATTTTCAGATAGATGTGACTTTCTGGTCCTTTTTTTTCTGGAGGCAAAGTGGGCAAGAAAGAGGAAAAAAAAAGGAGCCACAGTTTTGGCGTTGGCCATTTTCTTTTCTATATGGCGTTCACTTTGTGGGATAACTAAGGTTATATGTCAATAGAGCAGACTCTTATGGATGATGATTTTAATCCTTTTTTTTTTTTACTGTTTTTCTTTTAAAATGCTAAACGGGAGGTGTTTTGAACTTATTTTTCTTTTTTTTCAGGAGGTGCAATCACTTGTCCAGTATTCTGCTGCACTACTGTATTGCATAGTAGTGTACATTAAAAATTACAGCTCTCTTATTAGGATATGTTCACACGGCTGGTTTTGATGCTGTTTTCAGAGCATTTTTTTTGCCCAGAACAGCATCAAAAAAATGACTCTAAACTGTTTTCGGACGGACTACGTGCCTGTGAATGGGACGTGGGGACGGCACACAAACCGGACAAATACTGGTTGGAAAATGTCCATTGCTGTGTAAACGGTCCCTTACATGCGGCCCCTGGCCTTGCCTGGTATTGCTTCTCACTCTCTATTATGTTATGTGCAGTGACCTGTTCCACAGTGATAGTGTGACTGAACAACAGTAGTTGCCCATTTTATATCCCTATTTTTCCTTATAGAGTAACCCACAATTCTGCTGTGAAAACCTTGCACTGTTGTGTAAGTGCAGATTGTACTGACATCTAGTGACCAGTATGAAAACTACAATAGTCATTTATTTTGCAAGCAAATATAAGACAAAACAGAAAACAAACTCAAATATTTCAACTGATCACAAAGACCAAAAATACTTTTATTTTGATGTTCTTGCTTCATATCTTTTGTTAGTTTTGACCTTGATTTACTAAACCTATGTCACGTGGTAAAAACCTTTAGTTTTTTACTGAGTATATGTTGCAATTTCTAAATCTGACGCCTGAAATATATTGTCGCCATATTCCATTTAGACATTTGGGTTCATACATTGCAGGGAGAGTTTGATTGAAAGTGCCAGTACAGAGAGACAAATCTAGGCCAGATAAATCTATTACGTCAAGAGATGAAAAACTAATTCTCTGGACAAGACGTAACAATTAACTTTTACTTTATTTCTAAAATATCCAGAATATCCAAACCTATAGTCTGTGAACGACATAATAATCTAACCTCTTCAGGATCAAAATTTCATAAAGGCAATAGAGATGGTGTATAAGGATATTGTATCCCTGTAGTCCCCTAAACTCTACACTGCCTGACCCACAAAAAATGGGGCCATGGTCCCGAGCAGGCTGGCCCCGCCTGGCGCCTAGCGCTATTATGTCCTGGTACATGCTAAAGATGTGTAACCCTAGATTAGATAATTTGGTCGAAAGTGGCAAATACCTGATGTACCGTACCTCTCCACCCCCTACCTTTCCATGCTGTTTATTTTTCTTATTGAAATTCCGTCACCCTGTTTTTTCCTCAGTACTCACCAACCAATTTTGATAGTTATTTTGAAGTAACTTAATATCACACTTAGGCTATGTTCATACGGCTAATTGCAGGGCGTACAGTAGGCTCCGCAATTACGCCGGGTGTTCGGGAGCGAAATGCGTCCCAAAATAAGCCGTGTGAACATAGCCTTAGTCAATGGTCGCGTAATTCTTCAATCAAAAGAGTATAAAAAGTAAAGTAGCTACAATTCTAGAAAGCAATGTGTTCTATTTCAACCAATAAAATGCTATGTACTCTTCTCTTTAGGTACCACAAGTGTTTGTAAATGGAACCTGCATTGGAGGCGGCAGTGAAACCCGTAAATTAAACCAAGAAGGCAAATTACTTGCTCTAGTCCAACAGTGTAACATCCGGGCCGGCCAGAGCTGATGAATCCTGGACCCGGAGTTATTTAGTAGAATTCACTGCTGTGTGTGTTTTATTTTATATTTCTCATTCATTTTGGCCATTGCTTTCTCTTAATCCTAAATGGTTGTCCTAGAAAAACTGTTGTGTACAGATTAAAATGATCCAATGTTTGTTCCAAGATCCGTTGTGAATTCTGTAGGAAGTATCGCATAAGTCACGGCCGGCCCACTACACGCACTGGTGTTACAGAACGTTATCTGTATCCTATTTGATTACATTATATGGCTTCCTTTGGGCAGACAGTATAAAATGAAATTGTGTATGCTTTGACTAATTTATCAATATAGGATCGGTGGAGGTCCATTGTCTAAATCAGCTGTTTGAAGGGATTGCAGCACTCGGAGCAGTCCCTGTCATTGATTACCCAAGGCATAGTCCCTTGTAGAGTTTGTATCTGGTATTACAATTTACAACAACTTTGCCATATGCAAGTGCACAAGACTGAGCAGTAATAGCAGGCATGGCCTAAGAGGGCTGTTCCCACCATAGATTTTTATGGGATATCGATAGGATATGCCATCAAAGTCTAATTGTTGTAGATCCCACCTCTGGGATCCGCACATTTTTCAAATGGGGCCCAGAAAGTATCGACTTAGAATGGAAAGCCACACTTGTGCACTACTCTCCTTTCTTTTCTATAGGAGTTCCCAGTACAGCCGCACACGGTGCTTACCTGTGCTCAAAACTCTCATAGAACAGAAGGGAGAGTTGTGCGCAAACAAGACCAGCTATCCGTTTTGAGCCAACACTTTCAGGGGCCTATTCCTGAGATCGGTGCGGGTTTCATACTTGTGTTACATAGGAAGTAACAATTCTGGAGCATCCTCTCTTGTAACTCTGGGTGACATGTATGAACAAGGCTGCGCCAGATCTCTGGCTTCTTTACAGCCCGATATCCAGCGCAGCCCCGTTCATAAGTTTTCAAATCTCCCGCTCGCCCTTCCGGGGCGCATTACATCACGCTTGTGGTGCTTTGTAATGCGCCTGATCTCAGGGGTTGTGCAGGAGGCGGGGAGCACTAAAACCGTAGCGAAGCTACATATTTATAGCTTCCCTATGGCATTTCTGGGCACATTACAGCTGGAACAGGTAAAGCACTTTCAAGGTGGTCTATCTGAGCCAACACTGTTGTGCAAGCGCTGGAATGCACCTGATTTATGACCTGCTGTAGAGCGAATTCATAAATAAAGCGCATTCTATGCCTTTTTTAATCGCATGTAAGGAAAAAATAAGACCGGGTGCTCGTCTGTAGGAATAAATCCTCGTGCGATAGCAGCGTAGGATAAAAGATTAATTTTACTCCATTAAAACCGCAACATGCATAACGCGTTTCGTGCTAAAAAGCACTTCCTCAGATGCTTTATTGTGTTACATACAATAAAAGAGAGCAATCGCTGTTTATATACTTAGTTACAAACAACATAATTGGTGTTACATCTAAGACCAATTGTGATTCCTGTTACTAAACCTAAAAATCTAAAAAAGCCAATAAGAGCATTCAAAAATGGGGACTATAATAGAGAGAGAATCTCATTGGTAGAGGAACAAAGCGGGAAATCCCTATCGGAAAGGAGTAGCCCTTCACCTCATTGGCCAATACGAATTTCCCGCTTTGTTTCTTTACCAATGAGATTCCTTTTTTATTATAGTCCCCATTTTTTTGATGTTCTTATTGGCTTTTTTAGATTTTTTTAGGTCCAGTAACGGGAATCACGATAGGTCTTAGACTCAACACCAATTATATTGACTGTTACAATGTATATAAACTTTGACTGATCTCTTTTATTGTATGTAACATTATAGCATATGAGGAAGTGCTTTTTTAGTATGAAATGCGTTATGCATGTTGCGGTTTTAATGGAATAAAATTAATCTTTTATCCTATGTGGCCATAGCACGAGGATTTAGTCCCATAGACGAGCGCCCGGTCTTATTTTTTTCCTTACTATCATTCCCTGATGTCTTGCCGGCACTAGGGATTTCGGACCACACGGCTGCGTCTCCGGGGCTTAATAAAGCCAACCAGGTTCTTATGAGTGTTGTGCCTCTAAAATAGTTGCACAACGCCACCAGGGGAGCACCCTGATATTTTTATTGTGTTATCAGAAATACTTTCACATAGAGCGCCATCTCCTTTTTTCTTTCTTTTACAATTTTTTACCCGCATGAAATTTGGCATGTAAATGCCAAATTTCCTGCATGTCGCCCTCTTTGTTGTGCTGTTCCTCTGTTATTCCTCCTAGAAATGTGTGACTGAATCAGTCCGATGGATGTTACTATTCCAAAGCGGTGTGTCTGCCTACACTGACTGTCAGCACTGATTGGACAATGTCAGACTATTCAGGAACACACTCCTCAATTGGTAAAACCCAGCTGACAAATTGGGAATACATTTCTAGGAGGAATTACTGTGGAACCACACAACAGAGATTTGAAGAAAGACTATTTGTGCCTAAATGTATGTACTGTGAAAGCTTATACCTTTTAGGCCTGTGTATGCTTTTGTTGTTGTTAGGATGAATGCTATTACTACTTTTCTCTGTTATAGTCATTGTATTGCTATTTTCTCTGAGATTCAGTGTTTACACTCTTATATCTAAGTACAGTATTTTCAGGATTGAACGGACACAGTAGTCTGACCTAAGCTAGGCATACACATCATATAGCTATCAGACTGCTCACTTGGCCAATGGCCCTCTCGCTCAATTCGCCAAGCATACATGTGGTCTGAAGAGGGAGTAACCCACTGCCAGACACCTCTGGTGATGACTTGTTTCCTACAACGCCACGGCTCATGGGAAGCCACCATACACAGGGATCTCCACCGCCAGATTTGATGGACAGAATACGGCTGTTGTGTTTCCCCGAAAATAAGATAGTGTCTTATATTAATTTTTGCTCCTAAAGACGAGCTAAGACTTCTTTTTAGGGGATGTTTTTTTTTTTGTATGAACAATAATTCACATTTATTGTTGAACAAAACATCAACATGTATTAATATACTGTAGTGATTTCATCACAAGCATCAGCATAAGCAGCAAAACTCTGAATTTCATAACTAAAAATGCACTATGTCTTATTTTTGGGGGTGTCTTATTTTTGGGAAAATGGGGTATGCTACACTAAGGCCAGTGATATCCATTATAATACAGATGCAGCAGAGCAGTGTGGCTTCCATTGTAAACCAGAAGCCTCACTGGTGGTGTAAATACAACCGCATATATATACCGGTTTAATTGCATGCAAGTGGAAAACACTTTCCTGTAGAGGGAAAATTTTACATAAACTCCTCTTCTATTGATGTGTTACCAGTTGGAGCACGTGCCGTACCTTATGTAAGTATTGCAGACAAGAAGAATAGGAACAATAACCAGTGTGTATATCTCCCATACAAGTTGGAACTCGGCTTCTTGTATCTTTCACTATATTGGGGAATAAGTGTATAAGGGATGTGGAGACTCGTCTGCTGGAAACATGGCTTCCCTAGAAGATAACCTCCATTGATCAAAGAATAGTAGCTAGTAATATTGATATACTCCAGCTATGTATATGTGGAAATATCTTCTGGTAATGCTGATAACCACCACATTTAAAAGAAGAAGAATCACCAAGAACTTGATTTTTCTAAATTTAAGATAATCTGGTATTGGAGTCTATGGATGATATATTTAATACACTGACAAGCAAAAGGGTAACAATGTTTTGGACTCTTGACTTTCAGGCTCTAGATCTCCTCATGCACTACAGCTTTGAAAGTGAGACTGCCATTATTTTATAGACAATCATCTTGGCTATCTCCTACATAAATTTGACTTGCAACTATTTAGCATCTGCTTAGTTCTGCAGATTCTTGTCATATAACTGCATTGTTACTGTTTTCCTCCTGGTGGTGGGACAATCTTTTTCCTCTTCTTACTACAAATTACAACCTGTTCTCACATTCTCTAAAAGCTCAGTGTGAAATTAGGTTGATTTTCAAGCAAAAGGTCACTGATTCGAATCGAGGAGCAACCATGAAGATTTCCCAAGAAAAAAAACCCATATCATCCAGTTCATCGATAGTGGTTTGTCATCCAAGAAAATTGCCAAAGTGCGTCAGATGCCTGCTATGAAAGCTGGAAGAATATGAAAAGAAGTCTGTCCATCCATTCAAAAGCCAAGAGGTTGATGTCCAGGCAAAATATTGGAATCAAAAAGTTGGCTCATCACAAGGTCTATCAGTTCTGGGGCAACAGCCATGGCAGAGGAGGTGACTCATGCAAGTACCATGTGACACGCATTACACAAGTCTGGGATGATGGCCCAAAATAAAGGTGAAGAAGCCTCGACTTCACTATTATCATTATAAGAAACATTGACTCGAGGTTACAAAAAGTATGAAAAGTGGACAGTAGACGGTTAGAGACAGGGAATTTGAAGTGATGAGATGAAAGTCAATAGACCGGGCCCTGATGGGGGCAAATGGGTCTGAAAGAATCAAGGGAAAACGGATCAAGAACTTTAAGGAACTGTCAAGTTCAGGGAGGACGTCTGATGATATGGAGTTATGTCACAGCCAAAGAGGTTGGATACTTGACTAGGATTGATGGTGATCTCAATGCTGAGCTACACAACTCGCAAAAAGTTAGAGATATTTGGCTTTTGGTTGATATTTTAGGATGAATGTAAAATTCCTTTTTTTTTTTTTTTTGGTAAATGAGACCATCTTTTAATTTCATAAAGCACATGTCCAATTGTTCATTGTTTAACTATTTCTTGCACAACTTGCTGACCTCTAACAAGAAGCTTGATGATAAAATTCACAGCAGGTGTTTGATTCCTGAATCCTGCAATTAGTTTAGGGGATCAATTTGAATTGGGATTTAAACAGTCCTCCTGTTAACATTTTGACATCATGAGACAAAAACAACATATAACAATTGATCAACAGGACCTCGGGATTTCGAGGCTTCAAGCAGGATGTTCTCAGATGGAAGTGGCCTCCGAGGTTAGAGTGTCATCAGCAGGTTCTATCAGCGACAGAGAGACTGGAAGAGTCACAGAAAGGCAAAGAAGTGGACGTCCTTTGGCTACATCACACATTGATGACCGCTTCATTGTAAATAACGTCCTGCAGAACTGGTGATGAATGCCCCACAACTCCAGGCATGTTTAATGGAGGTGAGAGGCACCAATATCACATCAGACCATTCATAACCATTTACATCAGCATGGTCTGTGTGCTAGAAGACCTGATCACACCACTAGGCACATACATCATCGCCTTCCATGGGCCAGGGAGTATCTATGCTGGAGGCGGAACCAATTGTTCAGTGATGAAAGTTCATTCACTCTGAGCCGAAAAGATGGCTGACAACGATGCTGGGGACATCAGGAAGAGCGTTATGCATCAGCCAGGTCAGGCACTGGTTAGGTGCCCCGCCAGTCATCTAGCACGTAGATTACGCTGATGTAAACAGGAATGGTCTGACGTGACACTTTGGTGCCTGTTACCTAAAAATGAGATGTTATTTACTCATGAAACAACAGCAAGGCCATACTTACAGATCAATGGCTGGATTATAGACTCAACCCAGAAGGAGGCAACACAAGCCCCTGTGCTACTTGGGAAAGGTATAATAGATGCAGATAACTAATGAGCAGCAGTTCAGACACCCATCCACTAGGGGAGCAAATGAATAAGGGAAAACTGCACGTTACATAAGTACCAGTTCACACCAGTATGCAAAAAAACCACAATATAATACATGAGGAGATGGCACAAATACAAAAATACTGATAAGACAAACACTCACACTTTCCATGGATGAGGGGGGGTGGTTGCTGGTATTATAATTGCTTATAGATAAGGCAATACAGAAGGGTGCCACTTACACAGATACGCATGGTGCACCATGCTGGCTTACAACCTATGATGCCTACAATATTTGTTTCGGCGAACGGCCCAGCACTTTTTAGTTGCCCAACAAAATTACTGACGTCCTCTGCTCCCCAGTATTTTGGGAAAAAAATGACTTACTGGAAAAATATCAAATATGAGGTATTAGTTGGTACAGTGGCCACTATGTTTCACAAGCTCGCAAACCACATCAATGTTCCTCGTAATCTTGCAAGTCCCCTAGTGGAGGGGTGTATGAGCATCTGCTCATTAGTTATCTACAGCTGTTATACCTTTCCCAAATAGCACAGGGGCTTGTGTTGTCTTCTACTGGGTTCACTCTATTGTCATTGAGCTGTAAGTATGGCCCTGCGGTTGTTTTTTGAGTAGATAATTTCCCATTTTTCTGCAAATTGTTGAGAATGGCTAGTGTAGGAACTCTCAAGATGACATGGTTTGCCAATAAACCTCTGTAATAAAATCAGATGCTCCCAAAGACATGACATCATCATATGGGCGGTCCCAAATTGTTTAAATGCAGAGTAATCCTAGTGTATGGAAACTTTTAACTTTGCAGAAAGTAATAAAAATGGCTTAAAAAAAATCTCTCTCATTATTCTGTATTTGGAAAATATAAATAATTTTGGTTCCTAATTGACCTAAAACAGGTAAGGTTGATTCTGATTTCATGTCAGATAGTGAGAAAACATGGATATGTGTCTTTTTACATTTACATTTTTTCAACTGTAGATGTGAGAATCCTACAAGATGAGTTACTTCATACGCTCAAGTAATAAGAGTACGAAAAGGACAACATAGTGTTACAGCATGACAACGATTCGAAGCATAGGTTGTAATTGTGAAGAAATGGTTCAATGACAATGAAGTAGAGTTGCTGCATTGGCCTCCACAGTCCCCAGACCTCAACCCAATCGAACACTTGTGGGTAGAGTTGAAGAAATAGCTGTGTGCTTACCCAAGTGAGTCGACCAGTATACACCAACATTGGGAACGTGTAGAAGAAACCTAGAGACATGCTTGAATCTGATCCAGAGCCTAGAAGGATTCAGGAAGGTTAACAAAGGTGGATATACCAAATACTCACAAATTAATAACAATTTAGATGTTTAGGAGCAAAACAGTAACAATGCAGCTACATGTAAAGGATACGCATAACTGAGCAGATGTCAAATAGCCAAGATGATTGTCTACAAAATCATGGTGGTCCCACGTTCAAAGCTGCAGTGAAGGGTGAGAAATGGAGTCTGAAAGTCAAAAGTTCAAAACATCGCTACCCTTTTGCTTGTCAGTGTAGTACGCAGACTTGTACACTTCAATGCACGTATTGGAGTCTTGTGTGTGTGACAATTAGCTGGTTCTATCAGTTCCATAGAGCAACAATGTGCATGTGCGCGACTCCATTCAAACTCGTCTTTGCTGGATGACTCAGATTCCCCTTTCTAGTGATTGGTGGGAGTCCCGAAAGAGTGTTTGTAGGTGATATGTTTGTTTTTTTTGGATTTTTTTTCTTTGGCGCTATTAAAATACAAATAAATATGTATTAATCGCTGATAGATCCATCACCCAATAATGGTACCAAAAAAACAAATCCTGGAAAATAAACGAAAGGAGTCAAGAAGAAAGCAGGCCTCATGCAAGCAAAAGTTGTAACTGCTGCGATCTCAAAGAGTCTAAACTAAAAAATTCTTAAGATTTTTAAGGCCACAAATAGCCTGATCTTCAAGGGATTGATGGCAAGGTATGATATGACATGGCCTTCTATAAAAATAAAGGGCATATACTTGTGTCCAGCAGCAACCAAATACCACACAAGATACAGCGCTCCCTCAAGTTGCTGGGGCCTCAGAAAAAATATTACCACCATACAATGGTCTTTATTGGGACATTGTATCTTGAAACCGTACTCACCATATAACGTCCCAGACACTGCTGATCTGCGGCTCATGAGATTATTGGAAGATCCAACCAATTATCATGAGCATTTTACTTCTAAAACCTCTGTATTAGTGGAAGTGCATGCAGTGATTGGAAGTCTAGTAACTCCTCTCTACAGTACAGTGTGGTACTGCATGTCCTGTACTGCTCTTACATGTATTAGTGAGGTACATGCAGTGATTGACGGTCTAGTAGAGCCTCTCTACAGTACAGTGCAGTACTACATGTCCTGTACAGCTCTTACATGTATTAGTGAAGTGCATGCAGTGATTGGTGGTCTATAGCACCTCTCTACAGTACAGTGCGGTACTGCATGTCCTGTACAGCTCTTACATGTATTAGTGAGGTGCATGCAGTGATTGGGTGATTGGTGGTCTAGTAGCTCCTCTCTACAGTACAGTTTGGTACTACATGTCCTGTACTGCTCTTACATGTATTAGTGAGGTGCATGCAGTGATTGGCGGTCTAGTAGCATCTCTCTACAGTGCAGTGCGGTACTACATGTCCTGTACAGCTCTTACATGTATTAGTGAGGTGCATGCAGTGATTGGTGGTCTATAACACCTCTCTACAGTACAGTGTGGTACTACATGTCCTGTACTGCTCTTACATGTATTAGTGAGGTGCATGCAGTGATTGGAGGTCTAGTAGCACCTCTCCACAGTACAGTGCGGTGCTACATGTCCTGTACTGCTCTTACATGTATTAGTGAGGTGCATGCAGTGATTGTGATCTATTAGCGCCTCTCTACAGTACAGTGCAGTACTAAATGTCTTGTACTGCTCTTACATGTGGTAGTGCAGTGCATGCAGTGATTGGCGGCCTACCAGCGCCTCTCTACAGTACAGTGTGGTACTGCATGTCCTGTACTTCTCTTACATGTATTAGTGAAGTGGATGCAGTGATTGGTTGTCTAGTAGCGCCTCTCTACAGTACAGTGTGGTACTACATGTCCTGTACTGCTCTTACATATATTAGTGAGGTGTATGCAGTGATTGGTTGTCTAGTAGCGCCTCTCTACAGTACAGTGTGGTACTACATGTCCTGTACAGCTCTTACATATATTAGTGAGGTGTATGCAGTGATTGGTGGTCCAATAGTGCCTCTCCACAGTACAGCATGGTACTACATGTCCTGTACTGCTCTTACATGTATTAGTGAGGTGCATGCAGTGATTGGCGGTCTATAGCGCCTCTCTACAGTACAGTGCTGTACTACATGTCTTGTACTGCTCTTACATGTAGTGCAGTGCATGCAGTGATTGGCGGCCTAATAGCGCCTCTCTACAGTACAGTGCAGTGCAGTACTACATGTCCTGTACTGCTCTTACATGTATTAGTGAGATGCATGCAGTGATTGGCGGTCTAGTAGGGCCTCTCTACCGTACAGTGTGGTACTACATGTCCTGTACTGCTCTTACATGTATTAGTGAGATGCATGCAGTGATTAGCGTCTAGTAGCGCCTCTCCACAGTACAGTGCTGCTCTTACATGAATTAGTGAGGTGCATGCAGTGATTGTGATCTATTAGCGCCTCTCTACAGTACAGTGCGGTACTAAATGTCTTGTACTGCTCTTACATGTGGTAGTGCAGTGCATGCAGTGATTGGCAGCCTAATAGCGCCTCTCTACAGTACAGTGCAGTGCAGTACTCTATGTCCTGTACTGCTCTTACATGTATTAGTGAGTTGCATGCAGTGAATGGGGTCTAGTAGAGCCTCTCTACATTACAGTGAAGTACTATAGGTCCTGTACTGCTCTTACATGTATTAGTGAGATGCATGCAGTGATTGGCGGTCTAGTAGCGCCTCTCTACAGTACAGTGTGGTACTACATGTCCTGTACTGCTCTTACATGTATTAGTGAGGTGCATGCAGTGATTGGCGGTCTATAGCACCTCTCTACAATACAGTGTGGTACTACATGTCCTGTACTGTTCTTACATGTATTAGTGAGGTGCAGGCAGTGATTGGCGGTCTATAGCGCCTCTCTACAGTGCAGTGTGGTACTACATGTCCTGTACAGCTCTTACATGTATTAGTGAGGTGCATGCAGTGATTGGTGTTCTAGTAGTGCCTGCCTTCAGTACAGTGCGGTACTACATGTCCTGTACTGCTCTTACATGTAGTAGTGCAGTGCATGCAGTGATTTGCGGCCTAATAGCGTCTCTCTACAGTACAGTGTGGTACTACATGTCCTGTACTGCTCTTACATGTGGTAGTGCAATGCATGCAGTGATTGGCGGCCTAATAGCGCCTCTCTACAGTACAGTGCAGTGCAGTACTATATGTCCTGTACTGCTCTTACATTAGTGAGTTGCATGCAGTGATTGGGGTCTAGTAGAGCCTCTCTACAGTACAGTGAAGTGCTATAGGTCCTGTACTGCTCTTACATGTATTAATGGGGTGCATGCAGGGAGTGGGGTCTAATAGCGCCTCTCCACAGTACAGCGTGGTACTGCATGTCCTGTACTGCTCTTACATGTATTAGTGAGGTGCATGCAGTGATTTGTGGTCTAGTAGCGCCTCTCTACAGTACAGCGTGGTACTGCATGTCCTGTACTGCTCTTACATGTATTAGTGAGATGCATACAGTGATTGGGTCTATAGCGCCCCTCTACAGTACAGTGCGGTACTGCATGTCCTGTACTGCTCTTACATGTATTAGTGAGATGCATACAGTGATTGGCGGTCTAGTATCGCCCCTCTACAGTACAGTGCGGTACTGCATGTCCTGTACTGCTCTTACTTGTGCCTGGATGAGTGGCTCCTTTGGGGATCAGGTGAGTGCCCCAATTTCTTATTTTTTTTTTTACTTTTTCTTCTACATAGACAAATGAGGGCTTTTATTTTGCAGGACAAGATGTACTTTCTAATGGTATCAAAAAATAACTCAGCAGCATAAAGATCAGAGAGAAAAAAAATGAATGCAGCGTGCACTCCAACAATGACCTGGATCACGGTCAATAACACAGCCAAAAAATTGAAAGTAGGCAGCACTTCAAAAAAGGAAAACATTTTTATTCACCCAATGGCAGCAGCAACGTTTCGGTCCTAAACAGAACCTTTCTCAAGCTCTTTAGCCACGAGTGCCCGATCAAAGCGAGGAGTGGTGCGCGGCACCGTTTCTCATTGATATAGATGCTGCCTAAAGGGGTTAAACAGCGCGGGTTAAACAGTCTGCTCCTTCCCGCCCTGTAACCCTGTAAACATCTGGCGGCTATGTAGCAGGTTCGCACTTCGTGACCTTTTGGGGCTTCAGAACCAATAACCAGTTTTCCGTAGAGTTGTTTTCACTAAACAGTCATCCTGGAATAGTTAAAGGGGTTGCCTCACTACAAGGATTGCTGCTTTTTATGTGAAAGATCTTGCAAAAAACAAGTCACTTTGCAATATACTGTATGTCCATTAACAGTCTCCTACCTATTCTGAGATATCCCGTCTTGTATGAGCTTCATCAGCTCCTCAGGTCGCTATAGCTACAGACCTGTTTGATCTATCATGATAGGCTGACAGCACTGGTTGCTATAGCTACAGACCTGTTCCATGTCTCCTGATAGTCTGCCAGCACTGGTTGCTATAGCTACAGACCTGTTTCATCTCTCCTGATAGGCTGGCAGTGCTGGTTGCTATAGCTACAGACCTGGCTTCTACTGCAGCCTAGTGGAAACCAGTAAACACGTCCCTGAATTCAAAGTGAAGCCAAGAAAACAGGATGAATCAATGCAGTGAGACAACCCCTTAAATATTGTATGTTGAGGGATCACTCTACCAGCAATCTCATGTGGTCTTTGATGAAAGAAGGCGTTATTTCAGCCACATGCGGCAGTTTGGTTGTTTTAGACCAAAAGGAGAAAAGCGCACCAGAATACAAATGAATGCGGACGCCTAAAGTCCTCAGAAAACATTACAGAGATAATGGAATTTAGTTCTTTGCAGATCTTTGGTATTTATCTATATATATCCATATCTATCTATCTATCTATATCTATATCTATATATATCTATATCTATATATATATATATATATATATATATAATATGTATATATATATATATATTATATGATATAATATGTATATATATATATATATAATATATATATATATATATACATATATATATATATACATGTATATGTATTAATATATATATATAATAATATATATACATGTATATGTATATGTATATGTATATATATATATATAACATATAAATATATATAATATATAAATATATATATATATATATAATATATATATATAATTATATAATATAATATATATATACATATATATATTGAGAACATATTTTAGACTGCACAATACTCCATGGAGCAAATTATGTTACAGCTTGCAGGAGACTAGGACACGTCAGTACACTGATATATTTCATTAGGTGGTTGGGGATTTTGTGACAGAGAATGATTATATTGCACTGCTAGAGACCCAAGGACGGCTAATGATATTTTTCTGTTCAACTCCTCTTCCACATATTCTGGCCAAAAACATGTAAACACCTGACCAACCCTTTTCCTCATGTCTGGGCAAGCTTGCTACAGGATTTGGAGTGTATCTATGGACAATTTTGGTCATCTATCCTGAAGAGCATAGCTGAAATCATAAAAAATACACAGCTGAGTCACATTATTTTGACCACTGTCGACGTCAGCAACATCTATGGCAAAAACAAAGGAAATACAGCTCACCAGAGAAAATGGGCACGGTTCCTGCAAGTCCTCCGACTGCCAAGAAAAATCCTCACTATGAAGTAGCAAAAGTTGGACCCAGCCCAAAATATGAGGCTAGAAGGCAGCAAAAATATCCAAACACTTTATTTAAATATGGTTAAAAACATAAGCCACAAAAGGTGGAAAGTGCATCCAGCAGCGCCTTGTTGACGCGTTTCAAATCCAACGATTCTTAGTCAATAATAATTACAAACATCATACATAGCATGACAGTATAACACAGGGCCAGGATGACGGCTAGGCAGAGATAGGCGATCGTGTACGGGGGCGCTGGTATGGAGCCAGCTCAGGAGCTGCACCAGTGCTGAGTGGAGAGGAACTGGTGCTGAGGGGAGAGAGCATAGTTGCCAACTTTTGAAAATGAAAAAGTAGGAGATTTTAATGGGCGGCGCGCGTGGCAAAAATTTGCATGGACACGCCCATCTTGTCAGTATGCCATGCCCCTTCAAAAGCCACACCCACTCCACCTAACTGCATAACAGCTTTGGAAGAAAGCCAGATAGATGCCCTTATAGCCAGGTAGTAACCCCCCATAAGCAGGTAGTGCCCCTTACAGGCAGGTAGATGCCCCCTTGTAGCCAGGTAGGTGCCCCCCTTTGTTAGCCAGGTAGGTGCCCCCTTTGTTATAGCCAGGTAGGTGCCCCCATTGTTGCCAGTTGGTGCCCCCATTGTTTGCCAGGTAGTGCCCCCATTGTTTGCCAGGTAGTGCCCCCCTCTGTTGCCAGGTAGTGCCCCTTCTGTTGCCAGGTAGTGCCCCCTCTGTTGCCAGGTAGATGCCCCCTCTGTTGCCAGGTAGATGCCCCCATTGTTAGCCAGGTAGTGACCCCAATGGTAGCCAGGTAGTGCCCCCGCTGTTGCCAGGTAGATGCCCTCATTGTTGCCAGGCAGAGCCCCCCAGATAGCTAATAAAAATAAAATAATAAAATCCACTTACCTCACCAGGCTCCTGCAAGCACAGGCCGCCTCCGGACGATCTCCTCAGCGGCGCAGGGGGAAGTGAAAAGCAGCCGCGCGTCACCCCCTGCAGCCGCGCGTCACTTCCCCTGCGCCGCTGACCTGTATGTGCGGCGCACACACCGGCGCCGGACATACAGGGGAGGAGGGAGGAGAGGAACGATCCCTCCTGCCTCCTCCCTGCACACGAACACCGGCGGGTGAAGCGGGCGCAGCGGCCGCTTCACCCGCCTTTAGGAGCGGCCCGGCGGTGCCAGAGTAGCGCACTAGCGCTACTCTGTCGCCGCGGCCATTTAAAGAACCCCCGCCGCCTGCTGGCGGCGGGAGGAATGCCAACTCCCCCGGGAGGGCGGGAGGGGACACCAAATAGCGGGACCCCACCGCCAAAAACGGGAGAGTTGGCATGTATGGGAGAGAGGAACTGGTGCAGAGGGGAGAGTTTAACGGGTGGAGAGGGGAGAGGAACTGGTGCTGAGGGGAGAGAGGAACTGGTGCAGAGGGGAGAGGAACTGGTGCAGGGGGGAGAGGAACTTGTGCAGGGGGGAGAGAGGGACTGGTGCAAAGGGGAGAGGAGGAACTGGTGCAGATCGGAGAGGAACTGGTGCAGAGAGAGGAACTGGTGCAGATAGGAGAGGAACTGGTGCAGATAGGAGAGGAACTGGTGCAGGGGGAGAGGAACTTGTGCAGGGGGGAGTGCGGGACTGGTGCAGAGGGGAGGGGAACTGGTGCGGACGGGCGAGGGTACCTGGGGCCGCGGGGAGAGGGGAACTGGTGCAGTGGGGACCGGGGAACTAGTGCAGAGGGGGAGAGGAATTAGTGCACAGGCCGAGAGGAATTAGTGCAGGGGGGAGGAAGAGTAATTTGTGCAGGATGTGAGAGGAATTAGTCCCTTTTTTTTTGGGGGGGGGGGCGTGTCATTTTTTGGGAGGTAGGGGGGCGCCCTTGGTCTTACTTGCCTAGGGCACCAAAATGCCTTGTCCCGGCCCTGGTATAAAAGATAGCACATGATTCCACACACTATGCATCACACTTACATTCTTAAATACAGTATGTCAATCGATAAAGTAACACAAATGGTAATGAAGGGCTGGGAATAGGAATAAAGTAGGTGCCTCATAGAGCATTACCAGCTGTTCTGCCCTGACAGGGGCCAACTATAAAATGTGCTTTATCATTTCCATTGTATTAATTGCATTTTATTTTGAATGTCACTATCTGTTGTATTCTGATTTGGGGCAAATATGACGGTAACACATTTAAAGTCACTGATTCATCAGTATGACCCATACTGCTACCTCTCGTTATTTCCCTCCAGCAATGTCCCTCTTGCCTCCGTCACACTCTTGCATGCCTGGGTGTTGGCATCACAGTGATATGACAACTAGATATCAAATGCTTCCACACTCCAACATGTATGAATAGGATGATAGTTGAACAATAATAGCAACAGTCCAGAGTTGCTACAGAGTCGGCACTTCCTCCAGTATCAAATAAACGCTATTGACACTTCTATTGATAAGTATCCATTAATCATAAAAAACTTCAGGCTCTGTGTTCAGTATTTGTGACATATACATATCCATTAAAGCGCCAATATTTCAGATGTTATTTTCACTTGATATTCAACATCCATAACAGAATTTTCCAGATGTTTTGGTTCGATTCGGACCTTTCTCAACAAAGGATATAACAATGGATGAGGGCTGGAAGATATTATTAGCGGTCGTTCGGAGAGAGTAGAAAGCCGTGTCCTTGTATATAGTTGTAATTTATTAAAAGCAGAGAAAACCTGGAAGAGGCCGGGGAGAGGTCCCCACTCTAGAGTCGGTGAGTGTCCAGAGGAAAGGCATCGATCCGGGGAGCAGCGAGTTCAGCAGGAGGACTCCGCAATAGTGGAAGAAGCCACTGAGAACGGACCGTAGAGCAGTGAGGAGGGCCCCTCGTTAGCTGTGTGTGTGGATGCAGAAGCTGCTGGGGCCGGGACACGAGCGCGCACCACACATCTCAAACACTGCGCCTCTCCCTGCAATTCAAAAGAACTGTTAATGGTGGTTGCCACAGACGGATGCAGTTGGGGTGCCACCATTACAGTAGTAACAGTAGTGTATGGAGGAGCAGAACTTCTCCAGTATTACTACCTCCTGCAGCGTCTTATCATGTGACCACCACACAGGTCATGTGACCCCTGGAATCCAGGTAACAGTAGTGTATGGAGGAGCAGAACTACTCCAGTATTACCACCTTCAGCAGCCTTTTATCATGTGACCACCACACAGGTCATGTGACGCTGGTATCCAGGTAACAGTAGTGTATGGAGGAACAGAACTTCTCCAGTATTACTACCTCCAGCAGTGTCTTATCATGTGACCACCACACAGGTCATGTGACCCCTGGTATCCAGGTAACAGTAGTGTATGGAGGAGAAGAACTTCTCCAGTATTACTATCTCCAGCAGTGTCTTATCATGTGACCACCACACAGGTCATGTGACCCTGGTCTCCAGGTAATAGTAGTGTATGGAGGAGCAGAACTTCTCCAGTATTACCACCTGCAGCAGCGTCTTATCATGTGAACTACAGAACAGATTTGCCACATTATGGATTTCAATGGTAGATCCGTGGTGCAAAAAAAAATGAACATGTTAATTTTTTTTCAGTGGATCTTAGTTGAATCTGTCAGGATGCCCGCGGTTGCCCTTTGATAAGAGGCCAACCCACATTCAAATAAGAAGCAAATACCTATTAAGTAAAAAAAAAAACATGTCAAAAACATGTTTTCTTATTGGTCAAGTCTGAAGTGTGAACATAACCTAAGACTATAAGGAATGAAAGGAAAGAGACAGTTTAGCAGTGATGTTTGTCTACAGTGCGGTGATCACCAGTTTGTGTTGGGTCAATAAACTTTTAAATATACCCTTTACAAAACTCTGTTTTGGCCCCATGCATAAAAACAAGTGAGAATTCAGTGAACATTGTGTGTAAAACAACCAATAAGAGTCCAACAGGGATATTCGCATATGAAGCTTAGGTCAGAAAAACCTGCCTAAAGGGTAGGGGCCCCCCGGGGCCGCTGGACTCTTTTCAGGTGGTAAACATGCTGTGCACAGACTGTTCTAACTTGTTTTATGCATAGCGCCAGAACAGAGGCTTCTAATGAGAAGGAAGTAGAAGCAGCAACCCCAAATAAACCAAAAAATTTTATAAGGGTTATATGATAGAGAAAAAGGATCTGTATATTGGGGGTTTATTGAAGAGGAAGAAGCTGAGCTTTGTGTATATGGTTATAGATAGGGGGAGAGAAGCTGAGCTTTGTGATAATGGGGTTATATGATAGAGGGGCTAGCTTTTATATAAAGGGTTAATATAGAGGAGAAAAACCCTGACTCTGTGATATATAGGGTTAAATGATAGAGGAGAGGATTTAGCTCTGTGATAAAAAGGGGTTTTTGAAAGGAGGGGAGCGACCTGGATTATAGGGTTTAAAAATTTAAAGAGGGAGGGGAGCGAGCTCTGTGATATATAGGGTTATTGATAGGGGAGAGAAGTATCTGTGAAAATATTTTTTATATGATAGAGGAAGAACTGAGCTCTGTGAAAATAGGCTTATATGATAAGGAGGATGAGCTCTGTGATAATATTTATATGATAGAGGAGGGAAAGCTGTTTAAAATTTAGAGGGTTATATAAGTATATGAGGAATGGGTTAAAATATTTTTAAAAAAGAATATGTGAATACGAAAATGTGTGTTTGCCACTGGTATGAGAGATAAATATTTATTAGCAAAACCACTATATAAAATAAAACCTTTCTCTAATGGATATAAGGCTATGTTCCCAAGCAGGGGGACAAAAAACGACCTAAAAACGAATTACTAAAAACGTTAATGAAAATGATTTTCTGTCCATTCCTTCAAAAGCACTAAAAAAACGTCCGTTTTTTTGGCACATTTTTTGAAGCGTCTTTGCTCGCTTTTTAAATGTATCAAAATTAAGCCATTGTGAAGTAAAGCTACACCCTACAGGGGATTTAATATTTTAAGTATTCATTTCCCCTTAAAGATCACTGTAGCCATTGGGCACATTGTCCTTTGTTCCTGTGCGTGCTACTGTTTTTTAAAAATTTTGCCCCAATTCTTGCACCAAAATCCACAAAAACCCACAATATCTTTGCATACAGCAAGATAACTGGGGATATACAGTGTCAAAATCTGTAAAGAAAAAGATATGCGC
This sequence comes from Phyllomedusa bahiana, assembly GCA_025379985.1. Taxonomy (NCBI): domain Eukaryota; kingdom Metazoa; phylum Chordata; class Amphibia; order Anura; family Hylidae; genus Phyllomedusa; species Phyllomedusa bahiana. The sequence goes on along the minus strand of JAODAL010001536.1, from coordinate 204,021 downwards.
CAAAAATCCCGAAAAAACGCATTAATTGCGCCAATTCCAGTTAAAAAAATATTTTTTAGTGTCCGAAGCGTGATCAGTTAATTAGCCTGCCAACATTTTTAAATATATTGATCTTAGCCCTCCAAATCCATCAAAAATAACGGATTCTGGCGCCGAAAACCGGAAAAAATTTCATTATGTCTGCGTCAAAAGCAGATCACTTAATTAGCTGCCAAAATCATTAAAGATACGGCTTTTAAGCGCCCAAACGCCGCATAAAAAGACGATTCTATGCGCCAAAATTCCTTAAAAAACACATTTTGGCGTCAGAACGAGGAGATAAATGTGTTATTAGTGGGCCAAAATCTGTAAAAAAAATTATTTTAGTGTCAAACTTAAAAAAAAACGGATTATTGCGGGCAAAATCCCGGAAAAAAAACGTAGTGTTTAGGCCGTCAGAGGCGAGACGTTATTAGTGCCAAAATTCTGTTAAAAAAAAATGGATTTTAAGTGCCGAAAATAACGTAAAAAACGGATTCTTCGCGCCAAATCCGTTAAAAAAACCGTATTTTTTGGAGTATAAAGCAAGATAACGTTTAAAGCCCAAAATTCTGTAAAAAAAAATAAATTTTATGCCAAAAAACTAAAAAACGGATTCCGTGCGCCAAAATCCCGTAAAAAAGCGTATTTTTTTGGCGTTAGAACAAAGATAACGTATAAAGCGCCGAAAATCTGGTAAAAAAAAATATTTTAGTGCCAAAAAACGTAAAAATAAAAACAGGAGTTCTTGGCGCCAAAATCTGTTAATAAAAAAAAAGTATTTTTTGGCTTCAGAAGCGATGATAAATGTTTATTAGAGCCAAAATCTGTAAAAAAAAATTAATTAGTGGTCCAAAAAACGGTAACAAAAGGATTTTTTTGCGCCAAAATCCGTAAAAAGCGAACAGTATTTTAGTGCGTCAGAGGCGAGATAGCGATATTTGGTGCCGGAAAATCTGTAAAAAAATAATTTAGTGCCAAAAAACGTAAAAAAAAGGATATCTGGCTCCAAAAACCTAAAAAAACCTATTCTGGCCCAAAATCCGTAAAAAACGTATTTTCAAGCATCAGTAAGCAAGATAACTATGATTAGGCTGCCAAAATATGTTTAGAAAAGAGATTTTTAAGCAATCAAAATCTTAAACAAAAAACAGATTCTGACGCCAAAATCCTGTAAAAAACTTAAATTTTGCGGAAAAAAATTATGAATAGCGCAAAAATCGATAATCTACCAAACATGATTCATTTTATTACAAAAATGTATAACAAAAAAGGTACCCATCAGACAGCTTTTGAAATAGCAAAAATTTTGATAAGATATAACCTTTGTTACACCCATTATAGGTGGGACTTGGGTCTCTGGGAGGGTTTTCATTGAAAAATCCACGGCAAAAACACCGGCAAAAACGTGCCAAAAAAGTGCAAAGACTGCCGGGCCGGTTGCAGTCGGCGCGCCTTTCGCTTAGACACCTTAGTAAATTTTCTGCCCGGCTCAGGCGTTTTTTAGAACATGTTTTCAAATACGACAGAATAAAAAAAGTTTTGTTTTACGTAGCAGTAGAAAGGGTGAAGCTCAGTGTAACAGCATGTAGGGTTTTTACAAAGAAAGTCTATTTGAGATGACTACAGTCGTTTTTGCCCGCGTTTTAGAAACAAAAACGCAGAAAAAAAGGACGTTTTTATGTGCAGTGTAGACAGAGACGAAATAAAAAAGGGAAATGCTACATGTTGCACCAGCACACGTGACTGGCTTCATCATTGTGGTCGACATCCTACTCCACTGACGTACCTAAAAACAAATTGTGTAGTACCAATTGGATTACATAGCCTCCCATCACTGCCATGTTTTTTTTGTTTTACTACTTCCTACCCTGAAAACCTCCATTTTTTGTGCACTCTTTAGTATTGTTTACAGGGTACAAAATGGTGTACACATGATCATGCCCCCTAATTGTCAAGTATGCTAGGGTGACTCAAAGTACAAGTAAAATAAAAAAGTTTAAAAGTGTTAAAAAAAATATATATATATTAAAAGTTCAAATCACCCCCCTTTTACTATTTCACAAATATAACTAAATAATAAAAAAGTTACACATATTTGATATCGCTGCATCCGGAAAAGTCTGATCTGTTAAAAGGTATTGTAATAATATATAATAAATAATTAATATCACTGTATTAATTTTATTAATTAAAATGGATAATTATTATTAATCTATGAATAGATATCTATCTGTTAAAATAGAACATCATTTATCCCGTACGCTGAGCACCGTAGAAGTAAAAAATTCCAAACGACAAAATTATAATAAGTGTAAAGTGCGCCAGAAAGTCCGACGCCGTAAAACAAAAAATACTGCCGTCAGTACACCTTGCATAGTAAACCATAAGGCGCCTAAAAATGATGCGCGTTGCTCTCCATAGTGTGAAATACGCCTATTGAAGGCGCATAGCACATCATATAACAAGAGATAACAGTGTTAGTGCAACATTTACAAGTATGTTTTAAGAGCACAATTTACATATACTTGTAGTAATAAGCTTGGCTGGAGTCCGTGCGTGATGGTGCCCTCTATAGGTGGCTGTGAGAGGAAATCCACTTACCCAAAATATGACAAATCATCTCCAACTTCCCCAATCTAGTCATATCACAGATGGGTCCCAGCCCTCCCAGAAAGCTTCCATTTACACTTAATTAGCCCATCCATGACCCATTTGTATAATGCTCTCCCATAGATGGTTTGGCACACAGGATAACATGACACCTCAAAAGAACCCTCCACTTCCATTAATTACCACTGGAACAAATGCAGCTCAAACCCCCAAGCATCACAGACTTCAATAATCAACACCTTTGCCTGACCCGTCCTTCCGATATTTCATATCGATTCATAAAGAGCGATCGCTCACATTAACTGGTCCATGGCGAGTTCATGATCGCAAAACAAGATGCGAACGTCCCCTACACACACACACAAGCCACCATTTCTCAGATTTCTGTGGCGCCAGGGGACCAAGATATCCAGAGAACCGACCTACGGAGCCCATAAACATGCGTGACTGGTATATCCGGGCGTCGTGTAGGTCCAGCCGGGTTTCTGGATGGTGCTAGACTAGCGCTCGGTTCCTGTGCCAATGCCCCTGCCGCGTATATGGTCTAGTTTTTGTGTTTGTTATCAGGAAAACAGCATAGACCTGAGTGGAGGATGTGCTTAGACCGGCCCAGGGTGTGTGGGGGGGCCGTGTAAGGGGGAGCCTTGCACGTGGCTGTCCCCTCACGGAATATAAGCAAGAGCCCCGGTGGGCTCTAACCGTTGATCATGAGGGGGCACATAAAGCATTTCCAGGAGCATTCCACCCACAGAGACCAGGCCGCATACAGCCCCCCGATGTTGAGGGCTCCGAAAGGTAACTGAGCCGCATTTTAATAACTGGAGAACTGTCCATTTGTTCTGTACCCATCTTTATGTGCACCTCTGACTCTTCTGTATATTATTATCCTTTTGTATATATTTGTCCTAGTGGTGGCCCCTCCAGAGGCTAATTTCAATCTATATATTTAATCTGAGCTAGTCTGTCTTGATCATCGGGCCTCAACAGTTTAGTACACCTAGTACTTGTCGGTCTATGATATATACTACCCAAGGGTTGGTCCAGGCCCTGTTATAAGTCGGTGAACAACGGTCTTATATACCAAGACAGAGAACTGTGGCAGTCTTGTTTTCTACCCCTGGCTGTTGACAGGGGTTAACAGTAAGAACAGTATCGTGGCTAGACCTTGTGCACCCCTAGGGGGGCCCCCCCCCCCCCCACCGTCGAACGACGAGATACCTCCCCAATTCAGGCCGGTCGTCCCTCGAGTGGGCCGCGGTTGGGCCTTTTTTTCGTCACATTTGGTGGCAGAGCGGTGGATAAAGCCAATATGTTTTGTGAGTGCGCGTATCCTTACTCCAAACACTAAGGAACTGCCCAGCAGTGGGAGTTTTTGCTGCTGGGGTCTAAGATTAACTCAGCACTAGAGGTGGGCTAACCAGTCAGAGTGCTAAATACAAGTTTTTGTGCATTCAGTTTGCAGTGTATTTTGTAGTCAAGTAACCAAGTGTTGTGTTTTGCAAGGATGGCTGGTCGTGGCAAGGCTAAATGCGGGTAGCTGGAGAAACTAGTCCGGTGGAAGTTAGCCCATGAGCAGCTCGGCCCAGACCAGGCTGGTGTACTATGGTAAGGCGAGGGGGAGTCCAGCTCGGGGCTCCTCAAGGATCCAGTCCGAGTGTCATTGGCGCAGTGGGCAGCTCAACCCTCAGCTATTCTCCTGCAAGCTTCCCTGGCTAAGCTTGGCTGGAGACCTCGACAACCTACAAGGCAATCCTCAGCTGCAGAACGTCGCGAGCCGGATAAGGCGGAAGCTGCGAACGTCACGAGCGGGGCTAGAGGCTGCAAGCTGCAGAACTTCATGAGCGCTAACTCGGCATAGCTGCCGAATGGTTGGGACGGGCGATGAAACGTCAGGGGACCGTGACGCGGACCAATACATGGAGCGTACAGCTGAGAAAGTGCAAAGTCCACCCCAGCAGTCAATAGGCCTCCAGAGACCCATGTCCCAAAGTTAAGGGGCGGAGGACTTTTCCCTTGCTGGATAAAGGTGTGAGACCTGGACACATTTTTGCTGCATTTGAAAAAATTTGCCTGCCTAGCACCATGTGTCCTGGTGAGGACCATGGGTCGGTTTCTGACGTCCTTCGTCTCAGAGTTAAAGCTCTGAATTCTTCGAGGGATCCTCCCAGCGATGGGCACCCTGGACCTACGAGGGACGTCCAAGGGCTAGCTTTGATGCCGGCAGTACAACCTCACTCCTGATATGTACAGGAAGAAGCTTCACTGGTAAGTTTTGCATCGTTCCTAACAGCACAAGCTGGGCCGACCACATGCGGGCCTCTGCCAGAGAGCAGTCGACCAGTGACCTCGGGGATAAAGATCACCACTGTCCACACTGAAGTAGCTCGATCCGCCACAGAGCAGTTTTGTGGAACTGCCGCCAGAGGCGACCTCCAGCAGCACCTCGTGACGCCGGTAAACCGCATGGGGCCACCGCCACAGCAACCTCTGCGGATGAGTATTGCCAACAATCGGGCACCGGAGGCCAGTGAAGGCACACCAGCTGGAAGGGAAAGATGACGGGCAGGGCCAGTTGTCCCTACCCCTAAGCCCATGGTGCCCCCGAAGCCCATGCTTCACGCTGTCTGGGTGGAACGGCCCGACTCTGTCACCTTTGCAAACAGCCAGGACATTTTATGGCCACAATGTCCCCCATGCGCCGAGAAGGGCCCATTCCCATCCCTGATTGTCCAAGGCCCCCCAATGTTTTTGTGTGTTGGAGGGGGAAGGCCCCATGATAACGACCAGCCATCACCGTAGGCTGGTCTTTGCCATGGGACTCTTGACACCTGGCGCGGAGATGAGACCGTGGTGCTGCCTGTGAGCTGGTGTCCCAAGAAGGACATGAGAACCCCCGGAAAGACCTGCGCTGACTCCGTAATTGGAGGCGTTGTGCTCGGCGCTGCCAGTATGCCATGTTGTATTTGTGGACTGGGGTGCAGGCAGGTGAATGCGGGAGCTGGGGTTGATATTTATAAGATCTTCCGACCTAGACTTTTCCATCTATTAATTTGTTAGGGACAGACTTGGGGCGCTGTAGCCCGTTTTGAGGCCCCTGAAGCCCCAAGGTCTGCTCCCCCAAGGTGTGATGTGACATCCAGAGAGGGTCCATGTTAATTTATTTGGTGTTAACTTATGGTTGTAAATCTTTATGCATACTTGAGTGATGGATTATGGATGTTGTGATGTATGGTTGTGTTCCTCTCGTTCATGTCCTGTTGATAGGAGTGGAGTGAGGGTCAGTCCGTGTTTGCATATATGTTCAGGGCATGTTGCTGTGTCCTTATAAATCCTTCCATGGGTTTAAACTGGTCCTGGTTCGTGACTCACTCACATGTTTGGAGTGGGCATCAGATGGGGTACAAATGGCCTGTTTATGGAGGCAGACAGCTGTTGGGAGTGGGGAGCAATGGCAGTGTGGTGAGGGCTAGGGTGCCTTCGCCCTGAGGTGAAGGCCACTATGGGCAGTGTATCTCCCCTATCGAGGTCCTAGTGTAATTTGCGGGTTAAGCGGATGGCGGCAAACGAGCTGCAGTGGATGAGCATTGCAGTGTGAGGGGCAAGGGCTGTACACCCGGGCCACAGGGCTAGGGGGTTCTCTCGTCGATCTAATTGTGTAGAGGTTAGGTTAAGCTCAAGTTTAGGGCAGACTACAAGAGGGCAGAAGACAGATGCTTTCCAAGGTGGGTGGTGAGCATTAGGCAAGGTATAGGACATGGCACCCCTTTTTTGTTAGGAATAGTCCGACTAAGAGCGATCGTGGTGCACCACCACAAACAGGCTGTCGTTTGGTAAGGTGGATAGGGTTTAGTGTTCCCGGTAAAGGAGGCCCAGGCAGACTTCGACTTGGTATTAAAATACGTTCTCTGAGGGTGAGGGGAGGGGAAGCCTCTGCATGCAGTATATCGGTTTTTGCGATGTCAGGTATGCGAAGTGGCCTGCTTGTCAGCTCTATGTGACATTCAGTGGTTAGGGGCCAGGGATGCCCCCAGGGGGCCCGACTGTTAATCGTCTCCCATTCGGTACCAGGGTAAGTGCCTAGGTGTAGGGTGAATGGGCCCCTTAGAATAAGAGTGGTTTCGGCCGGCATGAAACCGCACCGCCATAAGACTTGGCAGTCTCAATGCCCATTCTGGCCCAACGTCTAGGGGTCGGATGTAGTTTCAGGGCAATAGCGTATAGCGGGCTGACGGGACCACTTAGCCTGAAAAGCTCTCAAGGAGCATTGCTGCACAGCCAAAATACCTTGGACTCAGACATTCTAGACCGCACGGGTGTCTGGGACCAAGGAACGGCGGTAACCGACGTGATGGTCCACCGGGTTCCACCGAAGGCGTGGCCCAGGGACCGATCTGTTGGAAGTACCCCCCTATCCGTTCGGAGGGCGGGGATTGTTGCGGTTGGGGTGGGTGTTGACGGGAATCCGATGCCGGACACCTAGGGATCACCAAGACCAAGGAAGGCCTGGCCCACATTTCACTACTGGGCCAAAGATGGGGACTGATGTGGCTGCATACTGCCGTTCGTCGTGGCGACCACCTGTCAGAGAGTTGGTAAGGGCGGGGCCGAGGCCCAAGGAGCCCCACTTGGGTACCTCCTACCTATCATAGACAAGAAAGCCTTTCAGGAGGGTGGCTGTGGATTTAATTGACCGCTGTCCATATCCCAGCAGACTTCGTAAAACGCTTCGTAACTGACGGTAGTAAGACTACGGCCCAACTTGGTTCGGGGTAACGTTCGTGAAAGCGGTAGTCCTCCGTTGTCGAGCCATTAGGTGCCTACAATGGTGGCCCCTGTGACCGCCGTTACTGGGAGATTTGTCTTTTCTCTGTTGATCGGGTTGTAGTGGGTCTTTCCTTTACCCCCCAGGAAATGGCACACTGACCGGGGGGCTTCCAGTTCATGGTTGCAGTTAATAGGAGTCCTTGTGTAAGCTTGATACAGGTGCACAAGGACAGTTTGGCTGGAGGCCAGTACCCCGTACCGACCCACAGACTAATGTCCTGTGTGAAGACGTTCAATGGCACCTGAAGCAGATGCTTAAGATGGTTGGGTCGAAAACCCACGGGCGCGACTGGTAGCGGTACCTCCCACGACCTACTATTGCATACCGGAAGTTCTAACGCCACAACAGTTTCGTCCCTTCGTAGCCCAGTATGGGCGACTTGTGCGGGGGCCCCTTGGCTCTGGGTGAAGGAGGCCTGGGAAGGAGACTTAGCAAAACCCCGGAGGTTGTCCGGGACATTGAATATGTTGTGGCTCTTCACAGAGACGAAATGCTGGCCCTTGACACAGCTAGTGCATGAGAATATACGACGGGCCCAGGCCGACCCAGAAAGCAGTGGTACGACAGACGCTTGTGAAGAGGACGCTACCAGGTGGGTCAGAAGTGTGGGTACTGGTCCCCGTACCACAGGACAAGCGTCAAGTCAAGCCTGGGACAGGCCCATATGTCGTGCACGGGCACAACTCAACGCAGTCACATACCTGTCACCCCGGGACTCACGACCGGGAAGGGCAGGAAATGCCTCCACGTGAACATGAGGAAGGCGCATCATGAGGCGGGAGGCTATAGTGCTGCCTACCCGGTGCAACCTGCCCGAAGTAAGTGAGAACAGGAGAAACCACTTGAACAAGCTGCCCGCGAACAGGAGCTGGTGGATCCATAGAGGAGTGGACGAAATTGTGTGGACAGCTCATGTAGGCCCACGATCCCCGAGCTGTTGGACAACTCTCCATCCCCTTCCGGGCATTGTTCATAACGTGGCCTGGAAGGACAGAGTCAGCCTGTACACACGTGACACCGGGGATTCCACCCCCCAATCCGGCGTGTCAGCATACGCATTCACCCCCGAAGTTCAGCACACATCCTGTGAGGAATTGAACGAATGCTGAAGCTGGGGGTCACCAGGCTTCCAACAGTTGGCCTTGGGCCCTGCGGCCTGTAGTCCCTCGTCCCCAGAAGCATCGACCACCCTTCTTCGTGAGACTAACAGGGTGGCTCAACCAGCTGTCACGGACACCGATGCGTACCCAATATGCCCATGCAGATCGGATTACTCTACTTCCGATCAGTTTGGCCGGGCCAAGTACCTGGACCATCATGGATCTGAGCCGGGGAAATTGGCAGATTCCCTGACCCTTGAGGCAAGGGAAACGCTCTGCCTTTATCACCCCCATTCAGGCTGTTACAGTCCACTGTCTTGCCGTACGGCATGAAGAATCCCCTGCCACTTTCAGCGATGTCAACACGCTTACGTCATGGAAGTGGAAGTGGTACGCAGCCGCGTACCTGGGATAACGATAGCCGTTTTCAGTCCCACCTGGGAGGATCAACCTCCACCACCTGACCAGGTTGCTTGGACTATCTTGCCAGGGCAGCGCTTGACCATCAAGCCGCCAAAAGTGGGCCCAGCTGGGCATTGAATGAGTTCGCACTACCTTGGGCACCGGGTAGGAGGGGGTCCTTTGAAGCCAGAGCCCGGAAAGTTGATGCAATCGCATCCTGGCCCACCCCCAGGATCCAAAGAATGCAGGTGAAGACCTTCTTGGGCAACCGCTGGGTACTATAGGAGGTTTGTTCCAGCACTATAGTACCTGGCAAAAGCCCCTGAGCCAGCCTCACCAGGAAGAATTGCCCTCCGAGCTCGGATGTGGACAAACACTGCGAGAAACGGGCCTCCAAGCCCTCAAGAGGGCCGCCTTAATCCAGCCCCCCAGGTACTACACAAACCGCCGACCTCTAATTCCACCCGGCAGTTTATAGGTACAAACCGATCGCCAGTACATTGGCCTCGTGGCAGTTGGCTTATGTCAGGTGGACCCAACGGGACAGGAAACATCCCGTTATGTACCTGATCCGGAAGCGTTCTGCCGAGTGGAAGTGCCTATTCCGCCATGGAAAAAGGAATGCCTGGCGATAGTGGGTGGGTCCCTGCAGCGGCTTGCAACCACCTAACCTATAGTGGGCTCATTCATTGTGGAGAGACTCAGACCACAACCCTCTGAGCTGGCTACACAAAACGGTCTCCGAAACCAATGGGCGGTTACTACGCTGGACCTGGCGTTCCAACAGTACATAACTTGTCCATCTCGGATGACGCCACCGGGAAGGGTCCGAGACCCGGCAACGGACCGATGGGCTGTCTCCGACAGGGATCAAGGGGCAGTGGGCGCTAGGTGGAGCACCGAGCAGGGCTGCCCCCTAGGGAGCCTCCTCAAATGGGTGGGAGGTGTGAAGAGAAATCCACCTCCAAAATATGGACAAATCAGCTCCACTCCTATCTAGTCAGATCACAATGGGTCCCAGCCTCCCCAGGCAAGCTCCATTTACACGTTAATTAGCCCAGCCATGACCCATTTGAAAATGCTCTCCATAGGATGTTGGTCACAGCAGGATACATTGACACACCTCAAAAGATCCCTCACTTCCATTAATTACCACTGAACAAATTGCTGCCCTCAAACCCCCAAGCTTCCAGAAGACTTAATTAGTCAAACCTTGCCGACCCGTCCTCCGATATTTCATTATCTATAATGTCGCAAAATAGGCGATTCCGCTCATAACTGGTCCTTGCGAGTCTCATATCCGCATAACATGGAACCCCCGACACACACAGAGCCGACCATTGTTTCCAGCATGTCTGGGGCGCAGGGGACCGAGAATATCCAAAACGGACCTACGGAGCCCATAAGATAGCGTGTCGGTGAATCCGGTGGGCGTCGTGTAGGTCCAGCCGTTCTGATGGTGCTACCGACTCTGTTCTGAGCCAATGCCCTGCGTGTTTATGCCATTTTTTGTGTTTGTGATCGAAACGGCATTACCTGAGTGGGAGGAGTTCTTAGACCGTCCAGGGGTGTGTGGGGGCGTGTAAGGGGGCTGGCCACGGCTGTCCCCTCACGGATATAAGTCAGGAGCCCGTGTGGCTCTAACCGTTGATCCATGGAGGGGGGAACCTAAGAGCATTTCCAGAGCATCCACCCACAGAGCCCAGGCCGCATACGGCCCCCCATGTAGCCCGAAGGTAACTTGACCCCATTTTTAACTGCCTTTTGTCTGTAACCCATGCTTGTAATGTTCACCTCTGTACTCTTCACTGTATATTATTATCCTTTGTGTATATATTTGTCTAGTGTGCCCTCCAAGGCTAATTAATCTATAAACTTAATCTGATGTTAGTCTGTTTCTTTGGATCAACGGCCTCACGCCGCCTAGTACTCGGTCTAATGATATATAGCTACCCAAGGGTTTGTTCCTGGCCCTGTATAAGTCGGTAACAGACCGGTCTTATACCAAACGAGAGAAGCTGGTGCAGCTTGGTTTTCTCCCTGTGCCCGTTGTGGACAGGGTTAACAGTAGCAACAAGTAACTGGCTGGACCTTGTGCACCCCTAGGGGGGTGCCGTGCAAACGTCGCTACAACCCCAAGTCAGGCCGGTCGTCCCTCGAGTGAGGCCGGTCGGTTGGGCTTTTTTTTCGTACAGGTCGATTATCATACTCTAGACAAATGAAATGTTTTTTTTCCGAGATTTAGCGCAAATGCGCGGCACATAGACAGATTAATAGGGAATCGAAGGTAATGCTGTCCTCTATGACTATAGAATTATCCTGATAATTTCAGCGCCTCATCTTGCCGATTATGAGCACAATATGGTGCGCATCTGGAGGGGAGAATTACCTTTGTCTGAACATGTTTTTTTTGGTCTTCATGGTTCCCCTATAATATTCGGAACAAAAATCATCACAAAAGTCTCATCTATCCCAAAATGATGCCAATAAAAAGCCCACTTCAGTTCACCCAGAAAGCCGCCTCACTCGGGTGTATGGGAGGAAGTGCAAAAAAGTTATTGGCCACAGAAAATGGCTCGGCCAGGCAAATTTCATTTTCAAAAATATGATAATGTTTTGGAATTTTTTTACAGTACTGTAAATAAGATAAGAATGACCCCTATAGGGGGATATGTTCCCTGTAAAACGGTCTATCATCTAAGATTTTTCTTGTTCCCATAGCAACTAATCAGCGCCCATAGTAACTAACCAGAAGCCCATAGTTTAGCAACGAATCAGAGAGCTCACAGCAACCAATCAGAGCGCCCATTTCATTTTTTCAGAACGCTAAATCAAATGAAAGGGGAACGCTTATTGGTTGCTATGGACTCTGGTTGCTATGGGCAACAAGAAAAGTCTTAGACCAAGACAGTTTTCACACATTTCCCCCTAAATATTAGGGTATTCAGGAAATGAAATCACCTGCAGCATACAGAGAGCACATCATTATACCGTAAGAGGGCTTAACGCCCTATAAATGAAAAAAACTCCTTGCAAACTGGGACAAGGTAGGGTTTTTTCACATTTTGCCCCACTTAGAATTTTTTTGTGGTTCCCCAGTATATTCTATGGTAATAGGAACAACATCATTAGAAGCTGCATCTTGTTGCGCAAAATAAACGCCCTCATATGTCTATGTAGAAGAAAAAGTTCTGGCTCCGGGAAAGGGAGGAGGGAAACGAACGTGAGAAAAAAACCGCTCGGACCTGAAGGGGTTAATGATACAAGACAACGCTCCAGGCCCCGCCCACCCAGCGCAGGCTAGAGCGCGCATGCGCAGGGGCTCCAGGCCGCGGGGCTCTCGGCAGGAAGCCTGTGGTGCGCGTCCTCTCGGCGACAGGCAGTGCGCGGGGCAGCCCGTGACCCGGGGTCCTCAGCGGCGACGAATCAGGCGCTGTCTCCAGTCAGCTCTTGTGCTGGGGTCCTTGCTGCGGCCAAGGCAGTGAGGAGGAGGAGGAGAAGATGGCGGACGTGCTTAGCGTCCTGCGACAGTACAACATCCAGAAGAAGGAAATTGTGGTGAAGGGAGACGAAGTGATCTTCGGGGAGTTCTCCTGGCCCAAGAATGTGAAGACCAACTATGTTATCTGGGGGTGAGTGATGGCGGCGGCAGCTGTGACATGTGCGCCCTCCACATAAACGCCTTCCGCCGGGGTGCCCTGTCTTCTTCTTGCCCGGGCTGGTGTCACGACGGTCTGCTTCTGTTGTCCCCGCAGTGTCTGGCGGGGCTGTGGTCACACGGTGCGGCTTGTGAGTTGTGCGGTTCCTGGCGGGGCTGTGGTCACATGCTGCGGCTTGTGAGCTGTGCGGCTCTTGTGTCCCGCAGTGGCTGCTGGGGCTGTGGTGAGTTGTGCGGTTCCTGGCGGGGCTGTGGTCACATGCTGCGGCTTGTGAGCTGTGCGGTTCCTCGTGGGGATGTGCTTTCTCTGGCTGTCTGAGTGCAGTAGTTGTGTGTGGAGGGCGCTGGGGGCTGGGGGCTGCGGGCAGAGCTCAGTCCACACACTTGTTGCATCTTCTGGGTGACTTTGGGACACACAGAGGGGAAGCGCTGCACTTACACTCCCCGGCTTGGAGCAGAGGAGTCGGCCGAGCTGTGGGGTCCGAGCCCCTGGGAGGGGAGCGGCGGAGCCCCCTGACCCCCTCTGGGACCTCTGCAGCCATGCTCAACGAATTTAACATCCACATAGGAAGGGACAGACGGATTCAATTTTGTTCCTGTGTCTGGGAAAACTTGTTGTGTTTTTACCCTTAAAGGGGTTGTCCACCTCACAGGAAAGGAGCAGCTCCCAGGACAACTCAAAAAACCCATTTCTACTTCAAAGTCTCCCAGTCTATTGTTGGCATGCGGTCGCTGCTGTGGCCGATGAGTGACTGCGGGGGTCACCTGCCACCGACTTCCGTCACAGTTGGTGGTGTCAGTAGAGGCTGGTGACCCTGACCGATCAGCAGCCGCTGCGGTGACCTCCCCCATCAGAAGGGACAGGATGGACCCTCCAGCAGCTGCTGATTGGCTGCAGCGGTCACGTGTCCTCTTCTTACTTTACCGTACGCCGCTGGTCACTTCTGACACGTGATGTAAGTTAGTCGCTGCTGCGGCCAATCGGCGGTGACCTCTGCGGTCAGAAGTGACGGCGCCGCTGAGCCTGGAGGAAGGGGCGTGTGCGTCTGTCTTATTATTTATCTTAAGAGGGGGACAACCTTTTGAGGGGGATTCCCACAGTAGATATTAAAGGTATTCTCACTACATTGATTAGCTTTAAACATGTAGGCAAAAGGTGAATAGAGACTATTATAAAATACATTGCTTTTCTGATTTTGCTTTGTTTAGAAGAGAAGTTTTATTCCTCTTGTTAAGATTTTCATTAGTTTACCCCAGCCATCTCTGTGGGCCCACATTGCTCTAGTGCCCCTCTCACCATGGGGTGTCACTTCCTGCTGAGTGTTATCTCCAGACAGGTGCATGTTTAACTTATAGGTTCCTGACACACTTTAACCCTTAGGGTATGTTCACACGGCTTAATTGTGTGGTGTACTGTATGCCCCGCAATTACACCAGGTGTTCGGGATCAGCGCATATTCCTGCAGGGGGGGGGGCGGCAGCCCGCTGGCCCCATAGACATACATTTGTGAATAAGTGACATGTCACTTATCTCCCCGCGTGTACAATACGATCGTATAGTATAAGCGGGTAGAGGAGGCGTAATACGAGAGCTATGGATTACCGTAATGATTGGGACGCATTTCGCTCGTATTAGAGCGCAGTACGCCGCGAAATGCGCCCCAAAATAAGCCGTGTAAACATAGCCTTAGAGCTCTGTAGCCTTTTGCACTAAGTTTATAAACCTCCTGAATATTGTAGCAGGATAAGCTAAGAATAGCAGAGCTGATATGTCAATCACTGCTGTAGAACCTCCCACATCTTGAATAGGAGGTGTGAGTCTGAAGCTGCCTGTGGCTCTGTGAAGCAGCATGGTGAGAAAACCCCTTTAATTGCATATCTCTAGGATAACCCATCAGTGTCTGCTAAGCGCGGGTCTCCACCTCTCGTCCGTGCATTTGATGGTTGGAGGAAAAAGCCCCGAAGAATCTCCATTGTGAACGGAGCGGTGTTTTGGGTCTTTTACATTGAAATCACTTTCATTGATTCCTGTGCATTATATGTTCTTCACACGACGAGGTTTTTCCACTTTTCTACATTTTGGGCGCTGAAAAAAAGTCAAAGTCTGCATAGGAATCGGTGGAGAGCTTCAGAACCTCGGCGCGGGTTTGATGGGTTTTTTTCGGTTTTCCCTGGATATTAATTTGTCTGGCTGTTTCAGAAAGAAAACTGTTGGAAAACCTGATGAGAACCTTGTCAGGAAAGTGCCGCACTGCGGAGCTTCTTAGATGAGGTTTTGACGCTGAAAATTCAGCGTCCTACTCAGCCGCGTGAACTTACCCTCGGTGCCTATTTTGCAGGAGTCGTCATAAAAGGGACCGACTCCCAAAATATAGTAATTAGTTGGGTTCATTAGTTCCATGCAGTGCAAAGAGCAAGAGGATTTTGGTCCGGTCCATGTCTGCATGCCCCATATCTACAGCCTATCAACATGAGGAGTGTAATTGATGACATGAGCAGCAAAGCGCTGCCCCAGGGGGAAAGATTCTGCTCCCCAGGGCAAACAGATTTCATCAAAATTTTTCTCCTGCTTTCAAAGAAGTAGAAGATCCACCATTCATCAAAACTGACTGTGGCTGAGGCTATTCCTTTATACACCCTTACATTGTTAAGATGTGGCCCCCTGTGGTCACTGCTTGGCCCCCAACCCAAGTTATGTAGAGAGGCCGTTCTCTAGCCTGATAATAATGATATCAGATGTGGTGTCCTGTATGCAGGATCGATGGGGGCAATACGTATTTCTCAGTAAAAAATTCAGGACACTCCACAAATGTTCCCCGCAGTTGTTTTGCAATATTTACAATTTTTTAGGTTTTCTAAGTCATATCCAATTAAATAATATTTACACTGACAAGCAAAATGGTAACAATGTTTTTGAACTTGTCGACTTTCCAGGCTCCGTAGCTCTCCATCCATTACAGCTTTGTGCATGAGGCTACTGTAAATTTATATACAGTCTTCTTAACATATCTACACAAAAATGGTTGACTTGCAAGTATTTAGCATCTGCTTAGTTTCATTGGCAGATTCTTTCCTGTAGACTGCATTGTTACTGTTTTGGTCTCCTAAAAATCCAAATGTAAACTTTTTTTATTTTGTTATTAATTGGAAATCCACCTTTGGAGTTTCAAGTACTCGGCCCGAATCATCTATCTGGGGCTCGTGAATCAGAATCAGCATATCTTGAACATAAAATCTGATCCCATGTCTCTCTACACATTCCCAATGTGGTGCAGACTGCGTACTTTGATTACAAATACAGCTTTTTCTACACTCTCCTCACAAGTGTTTCAGAAGATCAAAAACATTGTTACCCTTTTGAGTGTCATGTCTGTTCTACTAAGTATCTGGATTATTGTATATCATAAGTGATAAACAGCCTGATTTTACCATTTTTTACTACAGTACTGTTATCTACTTAAACATGATGCGCCGTGTATGAGGGAGTCGGCAGATATTGGGAAAGTTGAGGAAGTCTGGCTTTTGGCTTGCCGACTCCACAGCCCTGCTTACCCTAAGGCCAGGGTGTTCCAAAGTGGGGACAAAATGTTTCCCCAGGTGTCCTCAGCCGCTGTCGCTCCCGGGGATCTGCTCCTCTTGATATCTGGGCTCTTGTCCTGACACAGAGGAGAGGCTTGTGCTCCCTTCACTTCCAGTGGCACGCTAGCCCCTCCAGTGTGTTGGGATGAGAATGTGATACCCGAGAGGAGCAGATTTCTGGGGGGCCCGGGCGCGACACTGGGGACACTTGGTTAGTACTCGGTTTAGTTTTCTCTCTTGCATCTTCCAAGCCCCAATAACCTATTTTTATGTATAGGGTTTTGTCTATCATCTTATGTGTTAAAAGGCACAATGCTGCCCTATAACAAACGCCTTGGTTCCAGTGCTGTGCTGTCCCCAGGATGTCAGCGCTGCAGATGTCATATGACATTGGTATCAAATCTGGATCAAAATTTGCAGCAGATCTACCCAATGTAATTATACCCTTTAAGGGTGGACCTACTATGAATTTTCTATGTTAAAGGGGTTTTGCCACAATCTCATTTCATACCTCGTGCATTCAGCTCTGTGTGCTCAGAAGGGGGGTGTGTGATTTGTGTGAATTGCCATATCATGTGGACCCAGCAGATGGACATCACCGGCTTTCCTTCTGTAGTCAAAGAAAGGTCTGTTTATGTATAGAGCTGTGCATAACTACATTGTAGCTCAGAGGTAAAGTTTTTACCTCTAGACACAAAGGTCCTCGGTTCAATTCCCTGCAGGAACCAAACTTTGATTTTCTTTCTCTTTATCAATGCACAGACCTCATTGAGGTTTCTTTTTTATTAATTTGCACTGTTTGACTAATTACTAAGGAGTACAGAAGAGGGGAGTAGAGTGACAGCACCTGGGGTTTGAACACTCAGTAGCTGCCTGAGAGGAGAGGTGATGTCTGAGCATGTGCGACCAGGACTGAGGAGCTCTCAGCCCTGGTCGTATCCCCTGGAGACGAGCTGTAAACAATGAATCACTAAAGGAGCAGCTAAAACAAAAACGGTGCAGAATTTTTAATAATGATGAATGTGAAAATGTTTATTATTTCATTTGCAAACTTCTCACGTCAATTTTACTTCGTGGCAAAACCCCTTTAACTTCAATGGGAGAAGCCAAAATCCACAGGAAAGGTTTATCTGTAGTGTCTAGTGCAGATTTTACTATCTCCCATTGAGTCAATGTAGAAAACCTTCACCAAAAGCTGCAGTAAACTTGTCCTCTAAGGGTAATTTTACACAGCAGATTCAGCGCTGAATCTGTCAGAATTAGCATCTTAAAGGGGTTGTCTCACTACAAGGATCGCTGCTTTTTATGTTAAAGATCTTCCAAAAACAAGTCACTTTGCAATATGTTTCCAGTAACAGTGTCCTACCTATTCCTAGATATCCCCTCTTGTATGGGCTGCATCAGCTCCTCAGGTCACTATCGCTACAGATCTGTTCAATCTCTCATGATAGGTTGCCAGCACTGGTTGCTATAGCTACAGACCTGTTCAATCTCTCATGATAGGTTGCCAGCACTGGTTGCTATAGCTACAGACCTGTTCAATCTCTCATGATAGGCTTCCAGCACTGGTTGCTATAGCTACAGACCTGGCTTCTACTGCAGCCTAGTGGAAGCCAGTAAACACGCCCCTGAATTCAAAATGAAACCAAGAAAATTGAGGTAAGTTGAATCAATGTAGTGAGAGAACCCCTTTAATCTGACTTAAATCCGCTTCCCATTGTTTGCAATGGGAAATCTGGTGTCTCCGTGCAGGTGATGCTGATTTTTTTTATTTTCCTGGCAAAGCAGTTGCATCGGTTCTTGTTTCAGAGCTGCATCTGCCCATAGAATGCGCTGTCAAATCTGCGCTGAATCGGCTCGGCTTTTGCACGGCATCTTGATTGTGCTTTTTGATGCACAAAATTCAAGTTTTTTTTGTTTTTTTTCCTTTTGCAATTATACATCAATGGAAGTAAAACATTTTTACATCAGGGTTCCATTGGCTTTAATGGGAATAAGCGCACATCAGGCGCACAGCTGTTCTGTTTTATGCACCGTTTGAGGCGTTGTGCAGGACCATTATCAGCACCTAAACACGGCAAAAGGTGCATCAAGGGAAGTTCCATGTACTGAAAAAAATTCATAAAAAACTAAGCAGCATAAAACAGACTCCTCAGGTGAAGAGAGCGCGTGGGAAAGAGCATGAAATAAGATGTAAACCGTGTGACCATAGCCAAAGGGTGAATGCACACACCATTAACTGCAGATTTGGTGCAGATGTTACTCCATTTATGTCCGAGATTAAATCTGCAGTAAACCCGCACTGCAGGTTGATGTCTACTTAGAAAATGTTTGCCACTTGGGCATGCGGTTTGTACAATCCCATCCACGTGTCCCACCCGTGTTGACAGTTACTTCCATGGCAGCACCCCCTAGTGTTCTGACTGTCTCTGTACACCCGACCTCCGCAGTGGGGTCTGTACACCCGTAGTCCATGAGATCTGCTTTGGGGGGGCTGGTGTTTTAGTCTAGACACATAGGCCTGTATGTGGTCGTGCTGCCTGTAGGAACCCATCAGCATCCAGGGAACCAGCAGGCAAGACCATTGTGCCCCAACTGCAGGCCGCCTGTGTCAGTGGATGGAGCGCGACTCAGTGATTCAAAGGCGGCCTCCACTTCTTATTGCTTTTGTTTCTTATTTGTAGAATAAGAAATAGTTTTCTAATGTATTCAGAATCCTGCTCCTATATAGAATAAAAAGATTGTCAATAGCAATGGCTCGCATAGGCTGAGTGGACAAAACCTTGGCCTGTGACTGGCGGCATTGACTTCACGGGATGCTGCAGCCAGTCACAGGCCTCAGCTGTGTCTTCTCCGTGTTGATCTGATTTACATGTGCTCTCAGGTAGGACCGTTGCTGAGGGAATCCTCCAGTTCCCCACACGTTTCATACACATGTGCATGCTGCCTGCCAGGACACTTGCCTCAGCGGCTGTCTGGACGGGCGTTAAGCATCCTCTCGACACATAATGGAAAATTTGGTGAAAGTGATGCTGTGCAACCTCTTTACACAGAGCACACCTCCCCCCCCCCCCCATTTCTCCCTCCATGTCAGGGGGCCACACATTTTCACCAAGGGCTACATCCGCGTTATGGATGTTCTTAAGGGACCCTTTATCATTGTATCCCAGCACAATTTCTATGGTGTATAGACCTGATGAAATGATATCAAGCGAGAAACGCGTAGTCCTGTCTTTATGTACTAATAAACTGTGCCTTAGACTTTTAACAGTCTAGCGCTAGAATTCCCTCTCACACTATATTTTAGGTTGTGATTTTTTTCTATATTCTCAGTGTCTTCCTACCCGTTGGCAACGCTTGGAGTCATGGAAGTGAGGGGGCCGCTGTGACTGAGTTTTCGCAATGCTCTGGGAGAGTTGCGTCTCCAACAAAACCAGATTAGTGGGACACTAACCAACGGATAAATCTTCATTCCAGATGATCTACACTAGGAGCGCATGTGTTTTCTTCCTTATTGTTTGACAGCATTATTCTGTAAGATGTTGTAGTTTCAGAGCATTCAGTGCTCACATCTGGCAGTTTTCAGCCTGTTCTGCCAGAGACGAGTTCACCTAATTCATGACCTGCCCACCCGACGGCTACTGTGATGTGGCTGCAGACATCCCTTAGGCCCCAATAGAACAAACATAATCCTATTTGAAGTATGTTTGCTCTGTTTGGTGGTATGTATTTTTTTTTTGTTTGCTAAAATTTGGTAGACCGTGTCACTTTATTGCGTTTTTGGAGTCGAGATGTCGTCTTGTAGCCTTTATAGTTTCTGATAGAACGTGCTGCATCTTTATCCTTGTTAACTAGATCTGTTCTATGTGTGGTTGACCCAGTTACTTTCCCTTAAAGGGGTTGTCTCATCTCATTCATAGGATGCATGAATGAAATAATGCTGCTTTGCTCAGTCACTTCCTGGTCAAGCTGTCTGTAATTAGCATATGAGCTCCGCGTATTCAGACCTCTGCTAATTAGATAAATCTCTTGCTGTCAGGACCAGGGAAGCTTCTGAGGTAAAGTAAACAGCAGTAATTACTGGCTTTTGTCTGAAAGGTCAAATAACAAACGAGATCTCACTATCCAAAGTTGTGAGCTGCCATGACCTGTATGATGACTTCACTCCCTGCTATCAGATAGAACAAACAGCAGGGGGGAGAAGTACACAGGTCAGTCACTTGGGGAGCCAGATAGAGCACAGTAGGTAATAAAATCCCTTGTAGCTCCTTAACAAAAAAAGATGAACAAAGCAATATATTTTGAAACCTCTATTTAGTGTTCCCTACATGTTGAAAGCTAATCTTTGTAGTGAGACAACCCCTTTAAGTCTCATAGCCACTATTGTTCAATATTATTGTAGTAGAGGGACAATTGGGGTCATTCTAGGGAAAGAGTGGAGAATAGGTGCGCCCTTCTCAGGGCAATTGCTCCGTTTAGGTAGGGAATTTTTCTGTAGGGTGTTTGTAGGAGTAGTTTTAATTATCAAATTAAACGTTAAGTTTTTTTCTTTTTTGTGAGGGCTCACTTTTCTTCTTATTCAAAAGCTTCATTGAGAATAGACATAAGAATACAATAAAGTAAGAAGTCTTGGGAACTGGCATAACAAATGGTTATCAAAAGTGGTCGACAGGAACCCTTCTATAAGATATACAACCGAGATTCCAATGATGTAAGTAAATCAGGATGTTAGACAATGTCAGGTCTATGGAATGACTAATACAGAATAAGCTTTGTGTTGAATAAAGCAAATTTTCTTCCATGTGAACAGAAAGAGAAAATAATAAGAGGGTTGATGGGAATTGAGGGAGGGGTGGAGTGGATGGAGACGAGTGACGAGGGGTCCAGTAATGTGGGCTCTTCCTCCAGGGACTTGCAGCTCAAGGAAAAATAAACTTGACGGGCATCTCTCAAAGGAATAAACCACCCTAAAGATCAGTGAGGGATCGAAAAAGCAGGGATACCAAGACGTCCACTTGTTCAGGAGGACTCCCTTTCTGTGTCTTCCATCAAAAGCCTGTACGTTGGACAAGTAGATCAAGTGTAGTCCAAGTAGGACTATTGCTGTATAGAGGTTTACGGGTCAACCTCGTCTATGGTATCGTTACTGTAACCTCTGACGAAGGGAGATCATTGTGTGAACCCAACCGAACATCAGGTGCGGGCATGCCGGACCTTTTTTTTTTTTTTTCAAAAGTAAGGCCGTGTTCACACGGCTTAGTCCCGGCGGATTTGTCAGCCGTATTGAGCTCACAAATCCGCCGTGAATAAGGGGCGGGGCCGGAGCGCGGCGGGGGCGCTGCTCCCGGCCCCATAGACACTGCATTGTTTACGGCGCGTACGCGACGTAAATAATGTGCATGTCACTTTCTCCCCGCCCGGCGGATTTGCCGAGCGGGGAGGAGCGACGGAATCCACTGTTCTCTATGAGAGCAGTGGATTACCGTAATGACTCCGACGGATTGGCGCCGTACTGAAGCGCAAATCCGGTGCGGAGTACGGCGACAATCCGTGCCCAAATAAGCCGTGTGAACGAGGCCTAAATGTAGAGGCAGAAGTGAAGAATCCAACCAAATTGTGACGCATCCGAGAGTCTGATCATTACAAAGATATTGTGGTCTACCTTGATTACTACCACCGGTACCAAGCCCCTTCATCTCCTATCCATTGTGATCACTGCGAGCCCCCCACCACTCACTAGAACAGAGGCGGGAGAGTGGGGGGTGGTCACCCGTCTTCATGGCTTTATATTGATTGTCTCAGAGACTCTACACACTTGTGAGCGCCCATCTGTGCCCACACATAGGAGGGACTGGTCATATTGTCATTAGTGACATGGATTACCTTCTGTCTTTGTACTGTAAACAGGTTCATGGCATCAGTGTGAAAGGTTTATTTGCAGCTAAACGTTCTGTAAGTGATTACATGGCAAAGATGATTGCATAGCAACAACTAAGCTGAAACTCACACGGTCTATGAGAATCTCCGTTCAGAATGACAAGTTTGGTTATTAGATGGTAACTAGTCGGCCGCAGAGAACAAGAGGGGTGGCTGTACATGTGCGGCGCTCTCCATTCATTTCTACGGAAGCACAGTTGCCTGTATTCAGAACTCCCATAGAAGAGAATGAAGAGAGCCACAGGTGGACAGCCACTCCTCTGCGCCCGGTTACTGGACCATGAGCCCATGTTGTTTTCCATAGCCACAGCCAGCTTCAGGCTCGCACTTCCTGGTCAGGATTTGGACAGGTCTACAGCAGGGACTGACTTTTCAGCTTTGCCATTTCCTGCTGAGCTTGTTTTAAGGACATTGGTGTTGGAGGGCTTTTAACAGCAGGGCAGAAGGCTATGGCTTAGGATAGATTGGCATATCATCTCAGCCTGTTACCATGACATCAGTGCAGAAGGGTTAAGGCAGTGGTGCTCTAAAGGGTTAAACCTTATCAGTTAGTAATGTAAACAAACTCCATTCAAGATCAGGAACACTGCAGGGAGTGACCTCAACATCCTGACCTTCAGCCTGAAGTCCTCTTTAACTCGGGAAGCTTGTCTGCAAAAGTATAACAGGTCTCATCTACTTACTTTGAAGAAAAGCAAAATCAGAACAGCAATGTATTTGCTGATCGTTTTGCCTACATGTTTAAAGCCAATCGGTGAAATGGGAAAACCTCTTTAAAAAAAAAAATTAACTTCATTGTTTCTTTGCAAAAAAGTGTAAAGCGTTATTTTTGTGTTGTGAATATAGACATTTTTTTCCTCCAGTGTGTATAGTTCACAGGTTCCTACCTTTCGTATGGAGACCTAGTGACCTGCAGGTTTTTCTTCTTGTGTGAACTGTGCAAAAGAAACCGCCTGGCATACTGAGCACTCCAGTTTTTTGTGTGATCTGTTTATCCAGCATCTAGTGATGAAGTGCTAAGAAGCTGATAAATCACTTGCTGTATCTGAGGTTCACATCCTGACACTTATGTACCTTCTTCTTCCCCCCCCATACAGAACTGGAAAGGAAGGACAGCCGAGAGAATACTACACTCTTGACTCCATCTTGTTCTTGCTCAACAATGTTCATCTTTCCCATCCTGTCTATGTCCGGCGAGCTGCAGTAAGTATTGCCTCATTTTATGTTTAAAATGTTAACACTGGTGCGTTGTTGTGTGTGTGTGTGTTTTTTTTTGTTTTTTTTTTGCTGCAACAAAACTGCATCGAACAGTAAGTACCTAAATTATAAACCGCAAGACAATTCACACAATAAGGTGATTTTTACCAGCGCAGTTTTTTTGCGTTTTTAAATGGGCTCCATTAAACGCTTTATTTCCCGCAACTTCTTTCAGTTTTTAATTGTTTGGAAAGGGTTTTTTTAAGTAAGAAACAATTTTTTTAATTCTTGTGTATTACAACCACACTGATTACTCCCTTTCCAAACAGTTTAAGTGAAAGTTGCTTGCTGTTAATAAAAGCAGTTTATTGTAGCACAGTTAAAACTGTACCAAAACTGCGCTGTGTGAAAGCATCCTAAGGGGCGGTTCACACGGCTTATTTCGGGCACGGATTGAGCAGCCGGTATTTCCGCCGTACGCGCGGGTAGTGAAAGCTCCGCTAAAATTTCTCATTTGCAATTCACTAAGCTAAAACAATTAAGGACACTGAAAGGAGATTGCAGTTAATCAAGGTAATTTCACTGCAGTTCTCTGCTGCAACATTAAGAAGTGGCACTGTATAATTACACCCTAAGGGTATGTTCACACAGCGTCTTGCCTCCGCATGAACATCCGCTTTTCTGATGCGTCTCTGGGTCCATCAGGATGGACCCAGAGACACATCTGACAATTAGCATAAAGTCACTGGTAATTGTTAGATGTGTCTCTGGGTCCGTTCTGATGGACCCAAAGACGCATCAGAAAAGCGGATGTTCACACGAAGGCAAGACGCCGGGTGAACATACCCAGAGGCTATGTCTCCTGCACACATAAACGGCTGTTTTTTCATCTTTTTCCGTTTTACTAAAACGCTGAAAAAAATTACTAAAAAGCGCTCCCAGAGACCCGTATAGTACAAAACGTCCGGCGCGCTCCCATGGACCCGTATAGTACGAAACGTCCGGCGCGCTCCCACGGACCCGTAGAGGAAGAAACGTCCGGCGCGCTCACAGAGACCCGTATAGTAAGAAACGTCCGGCGCGCTCCCAGAGACCCGTATAGTACTAAACGTCCGGCGCGCTCCCATGGACCCGTGTAGTACGAAACGTCCGGACGCGCCTCCCTATGGACCCCGTGATTACGTAAACGTCCGGCGCGCTCCCCCATGGACCCGTGTATAACAAGAAACGTCCGCGCGCTCCCATGGACCCTGTTAGTACGAAACGTACGCCGCGCATCGGCACCACCCAATGACCCCCTGATGGTAGTACTAAACGTCGTCGCGCTCCCCCATGGACCCGTGGTAGTACAAACAGTCCGGCTCGCCTCTGCCAACTGACCCTGTAATACGAAAGTCCGGCGCGCTCCACAATTGACCCTTGAAGTACGAAACGTCCGGCGCGCTCCCATGGACCCGTGTAGTACGAAACGTCCGGCGCGCTCCCATGGACCCGTGTAGTACGAAACGTCCGGCGCGCTCCCATGGACCCGTGTAGTACGAAACGTCCGGCGCGCTCCCCATTGACCCTTTTAGCTACGAAACGTCCGGTCGCGCGTCCCATGGACCCGTGTATACGAAAACTTCCGGCGCGCCTCCCAGGACCCGAATAGTACGAAACGTCCGTTGCGCGCATCCCCATGGAGACCCGTATCGAGGTACCGAAACGCCGGCCCCGAGCTCCCATGGACCCGTATAGTACGAAACGTCCGGCGCGCTCCCATGGACCCGTATAGTACGAAACGTCCGGCGCGCTCCCATGGACCCGTATAGTACGAAACGTCCTGCGCGCTCATGGAACCCGTATAGTAATAATCCGGGCGCGCTTCCCATGGACCCTATATTAATTAAACGTCCGCGCGCAACTCCCATGGACCCCGAATTAGTAAGAACGTCCGGCGCGCTCCCAGGGACCCGTATAGTACGAAACGTCCGGTTGTCTCCACTGAACGTCCTTTTTTTTTTTCTGCCCTTTTATTTGCTGGTAATTTTTTGAAACGTTGCAAAAACAACTGAGCATAGCAGAAAATGTACTATTGGAGCCGGTCAGCGCCGGACGTTTTTTGTAGAAAATCTAATACTGTGCATTTCTGCAAAAAAAAAGTGCCAAAAAACAGACGTGTTTTCAGCCGCTTTTGACAAGCAGACTGCGCAAATAAAACCTTTTTTCAATAATGTTTTTAGGATTTGGCGTGCAGGTTGTTTTTTTTGTCCACTGCTGTGTAGACATAACCCAAGGATTTGTTCATACAATGTATTTACGGGGCGTACTTCCGGGCGCAGTTGTGCTGCAATACGCCCGAATTAAACTTTGCAAATACAGCAAAATCATAGCACTTCTTTCTGACACTTATGCGCCGGGGAAAGCAAAGGTGAATGAGGGCCAGGCTGGAGCGCTTTAGAAGTATACACTGGCCAGCGCGTACTTCTAAAACAGCAGGCTTATAGCGGCGTGCACAGTACATGCCACTGTACGCTGTGTGAACCAAGCCTAAGGCTGCTTTCACACGGTGCAGTTTTAACTGCACTACAATAAACTGCCTTTATTACCAGCAAGCTTCTTTCAGTTATCTAAATTGTTTGGAAAGGTGTCACGAGTGAGTGATCAATTACAATGTTTGAAGTCTTGTAGATTTCACACACAGTAATTGATCACTTGCTTTACAAACCGTTCAGATAACTGAAAGAAGCTTGCTGGTAATAAAGGCAGTTTAATTGCAATAGCAGTTAAAACGCACCAAAACCGCACCTTACAAAGGGTTTGTCTCACTACATTGATTCATCTTACCGGTCAGTCCGTGTTTTCTTAGTTTTCAATTGATTCAGTGGCATGTTTACAGCTTCCCACTAGGCTGCAGTAGAAGCCAGTGTCCAGTAGCTATAGCAACCAGTGCTGGCAGCCTATCAGGAGAGATCAAACAGGTCTGAGCTATAGTGACTTGAGGAGCTGATGCAGCTCATACAAGAGGGGATATCTAGGAATCGGTAGGATACTGTTAACTCCTTAACGACCTTGGGCGTATCAGTACGTCCCAGGGCCGCTAAGGGGCTTTGCAGGGGGATCACTCCCCCCCCCCCCCCCCCGCACAGCGGCGGGTTTTAGCGGCAATCGCTGCTAACAACCCGCAATAACAGCGCCGGCGAGTGGCTCCGCCCGCTGGCGCTGTTTTACCCCCATCAGGCGCCGTGGCAAAGATGGCCGCGGCGTCTGAATTAACGCCGAACGGTGCCCGCGCACCGATTCGGTGCGGTGATCGGCATAAGCGCCGATCCGATCACCGGGGGCATTGTGGTGGGGAGCCTTGTGAAGGCTCCCGTCACTTACCCTGGCCGGTTTGCCCCACTTCCGTCCGCAGACAGGAAGTGGGGAAAAACCCCCATCTTTTTAACACCCTAATGCATTGCCTATGCAATGCATTTAGGGTTTTTATTAAAAAATCGCGCCACTAGTGGTCAAGTACCACAGGTGGCCTCAATGTTACTTTTTTTTTTTTTTTTTTTTAAATGTATTAAAAGTTCAAAATCACCCCCCTTTCCCCATTTTACAAATAAAAATTTATTAAAATAATAAAAAAATTACACATTTGGTATCGCCCGCGTCCGAAAAAGTCCGATCTAAAAAAAATATAACATTTATAAACGTACGCTGAACACCGTAGAAGAAAAAAAATTCCCAAAAGCCAAAAAATTCCGTTTTTTGGTCATTTTACGTCATTCAAAAAAATGGAATAAAAATGATCAAAAAAGTCGCATGCATTCCCAAAATGCTAGCGATAAAAAGTACACTTCAGCCCTCAAAAAATGCCCCCTCACTGATGTCCGTAGGTGTTAGTACAAAAAAGTTATTGGTCGCACAAAATGGCGCCATGGTGCAAATTTCAAAAATAGAAAATGTTTGGAATTGTTTTACGGTACCAAAACATAATGGAAACCCCACCTGTTTGGTATTGCCGGAATCATATAAACCCTTTGTAAAAATACAGATAACACATATTTTAACCGAAGATTGAACGCTGTAAAAGCAAAACCAAACCGCAAACATGGCGTAAATATTTTTTTTTTTCCCACAATTTGTCCCATTTTGGAATTTTTTGCGGTTTCCCAGTATTTTTCTATAGTACAGTGAATAACACCATTAGAAAGTACATCTTGTCCTGCAAAATAAAAGCCTTCATGTGTCTATGTAGGTGGAAAAATAAAGAAGTTATGGCTTTCAGAAGGCGAGGAGGGAAAAACGAACGTGTCACCAAAAAAAAACGCCGGGTCCTTAAGGGGTTAATTGGACACATTGCAAAGTGACTTGTTTTTGCAAGATCTTTAACATAAAAAGCAATCCTTGTAGTGCAGTGTTCCCCAACTCCAGTCCTCTAGACCCAGCAACAGGTCATGTTTTCAGGATCTGTGTAGTGGAAAAACTAGCCACTTGATTGACTAAGTATCCTTTATAGCGCGGATATGGGGTCTCTCTACCCCACATGTACCCAACAACAGTAAATAGTAATCCGGGGTATTTCTTAAACAAACACTTTATTCTTTTCAAACCTATAAAAGCATACATACGCCCAATCTCCTTTGACGTTATGCAATAAAGTCAAGTAAATCAATAGGATACTTAGGGCATAAGTTGCGGCGGACCGCCGTTCAAATGTAGTGTCCACAACCAATCCGGTCTTCATCCTTGAGAAAGAGGCAACATTGTCTCGAAAACGTCGCAATTAAAACGTGCGCTCATCCCGGTCTCCTGGCTACCTCCGAGGAAACCCCGTCGGGATGAAACCCGAGATGGGCTGTGGACACTACATTTGAACGGCGGTTTCCCCCGCAACTTATGACCTAAGTATCCTATTGATTTACTTGACTTTATTGCATAACGTCAAAGGAGATTGGGCGTATGTATGCATTTTAAGGTGAAAAGAATTAAAGTGTTTGTTTTAAGAAATAGCCGGATTACTATTTACCATGTTTTCAGGATCTCCCACAGAATGCACTGACAATAATTAAATCACCTGTGCACTGCTAAGGAAAGCCAAAAATCATGACCTGTTGGTGGGCCTTGAGGACTGGAGTTGGGGACCCCTTTAAGGCTATGGCCACAGGGCAAGTCTAAAATGCTGGTCAGACTGTGTTTAAAAATCCGCCCAGTATTTAATCGTCTTTACAGTGGATTTGGGCTACTGTTATGTCCGGTTTGCGGATTCGCCCGTCCCCTTTTTCGTCCCCTTTTTCACAATGCCGGTGGTGTGAAAATCCGTTCAGTGTAGACTACATTGCGTATTTTCTATTAAAGTCTATGGGAATGGTTGCTTGTGGGTTTTCAGACCAAATCCGCAAACCGTTTGAAAATCTGACCGAAAACCCATGCTGTGTGGGCTTAGCTGAAGCCTGAAGTTTCATGTTGCAGGTAAGAAAAACATAAATGCAAGCAAAAAAAAAAAAACCTTTGCATTTCATAAAAAATAAAAATATGCATTGGTTTAATTGAACCCACTTTCACCCAGAGTAAGGGTGCTTTCACACGGTGCGTTTTTTCAATGCGTCTTATGCAGGAAGGCACAGCAATTAATGCTGCACATTACTGTTCAAAAGTAGCAGTAAAATCGCAGTAATTACCACGATTTTTGCAGCGATTTTGTGCAGTAATGTGCAGCATTAATTGCTGTGCCTTTCTGCATAAGACGCATTGAAAAAATGCACTGTGTGAAAGCACATTTAGAAAACCACCTGCATTAATAAAAAAAAACCCCCAAAAACACATAGGCATTTGATGCAACAGAAACACGAGAACCCAGCCCTAGGATTTGTCCATACAGCTGATTTGGGCGCTGTTTTGATGCAGATTTTGCCCCCAAAACAATGTAAAAAACTACTATAAATCGCCTCTAGATCATTTCCATTGATTTTTATGTAGAACGCGCTTATTTTCGGCGCTGGAAGATGTGACGTCAATTCATGAGGCATTTTCTGTGTGTAAAATGCCTATAGGAAACAATGGAGAGCTTCAAACCGGCGTCCATATCGCTTTGCCTGAAGTGGCGCTTTTTTTGGACGCAGATCCGTGCCCCAAAATCGCCCTGGCACAAAATTTGAATGTCGGAATAAAAACCACATTTAAAACCGCATCTAAAAAACCTCATCAAAAACTCGTCTGAAAACTGCAAAGTATGAGGTGTTTTTCAGACGAGTCTGTCTGTTCAATGACGCCAGGTGAAGGATGAATGATCTGTTTGGTCCTGGATGAAAGATCTTTTGCCTGAGATTCGCCCACGTGCCATCAATCAGGGCTGACTCTTCCGGGACATAATGGTGTCATCATTTGGGCAAAGCTATTACTGGTTGTAAAATACTACCCAGTTTTCTTCAGTCTAATGTGTATGGGAGCCGCATTGTGCACTGGTTATAGGTGAATGTGCCCTGTAATTTTCTTGCTTGGTAGGAAAATCGCTGTCGTCTTCTTCTATAGGAAAAGCCCAAGGAGGCTCTTCTGCGAGGCGGACGTGAGCGAGCTTGTTCAGAGCACCAACCCCAGTAGCTCTGGACCGCTAAACCATACGTCCGTCCCACACTGAGCCTATATAGTGTTTTGTAGATTATGTAATTTTCATATACTGTATTTGTACCTATGCAGATATATTGTCATTTTGTGTTTTTGTAAACCTCCGGTTTTGCCTTCCTTTACTAATGTCTTTTAGCGAGGTGTCTGCTAAAGGCATCGCTTCATAAGATTTATCCTGCACATTCTGAATTTTACCCCTTTTTTTTCCAGACAGAAAACATTCCTGTTGTTAGAAGACCTGACAGAAAAGATCTTCTTGCCTACTTAAATGGGGAAACGTGTAAGTATGTTTTTGGTTAGGCTGTGGTTGCATTTATTACTGATTTTTTATTTTTTTTTTATTTTGTTTTATAGCAGAAAATGTGTGTACATTAAAACATATATAATCTTATTAGAATCAGGACCCAATAAAATGCCTGTCGGATGTGAGCCCACCCTCCAGAAGAAGAAAACAACTTTTTTAGGGGCTGTTCACACGGTGTTCTGTATACGATTTCGGGTCCTTGTTGGACCCAAAATTCACATCCAAAAACATAGCATGGATCGGATCCAATATACAGCTGCGTGTTTGCCCGTTTTCACACTGCTTATTCAAGCCGTAATTGCGAGCCAGATTGCGCTCGCAATTCCGGCTTGAATAAGGGGTGGGGCGGGGGCGCGGCCCGCCGACCCATAGACTTGCATTATCCACGGCGCGTATTGCGCCTGGATAATGTGCAAGTGACTTTCTCCCCGCCCGGCGGATTCGCCGAGCGGGAAAGAGCGACAGAATCCATAGTTCTCTATGAGAACGGTGGATTACCGTAATTACTGCGACGGATTGGCGCCGTACTGCAGCGCAAATCCAGCGCGCAGTACGGCGCCAATCCGCGGCCAAATAAGCCGTGTGAACGGCCCCTTTGGATGCAGCAGGATCGCACCCTTTACTTTATTATAGGGCTCCTGCTGTGTCTTTCGGACTAAGAATTGACATGTCTATTCTCGGAACTAATCCGATAGACACAATGTAAACGCGCATCGGCAATCGCCCATGTGAACGGCGATACATGTTTTACATTGTAAGCAGTGTAAATCACACTGCTCATTGTCATATGCGTGTTGGGGTCGGTCTAGACAGACCCAAATACGCATCCAAAGGCGTATGTTCACACGGACCTAACACGGCGTGTGAACATACCCTTAAAGGGGAAATAAATATTTTGTAAATGGTGAAACAAAAGAATTATAAAGACAATGTCCCTTTTTTCTACGTATGTGTTTAGAATTGCTGTGTTTTTTCCATATTCTACACCTAAAAAAAGATGGCCATAAACTAGGGAAGCTTGTGTACACAAGCAGGAGATAGAACTGCTCTAATAAATAAGCGAAATCAGAGCAGCAATGCATTTGGTAAGTCTTTATTTACCTGTTGCCTACATGTTCAAGGTATTAATATCCTAAAACATACACACAACACCTTGTACCTGATGTGTACAGTAATGTTTACAGACTTGCGTGTTAAAGTGGTTTTAGGAAACCCTTTTACTGGTTCAGACGGATTTAAAAAAAAAAAGAAATTACCCCTGCCACAGCTCCAGCATTCCTCCCCGTCCACCAACAGTGGTGTCACGTACATAGGCTCACATGATGTCACTACTGGGGATTAGCAGGTAATACTGGAGGTGTCATGCTGGAAGGAAAGCCGCCATAGGCTGGGTTCACACAGCTTATTTGCGGGGTGTAATTACGCCCCGCAATTACGGCGTGTGGACGGGGGCGGGAGCCGGGGCCGGCACCTCACCGGCCCATAGACATTCATTACATGCGGCGTGTATACACCGCTGGTAATTCACATGTCACTTATCTCCCCCCTCGCCGTATTCGCCGAGCAGGGAGAGGAGACGTTAATCCATAGTTCTCTATGAGAACTGTGGATTACCGTAATGACTGGGATGTATTCCAGCCGTAATTTGCGCACTCCGGCGCGTAATTATGGACTGAAATACGTCCCATTTTAAGCCAAGTGAACATGGCCTTAGAACGGAGTAACAGTCTATTTATTTTTATTTTTTTACATTTTACAAGGGTTTCCTAAAATCTCAGAAAACTCCTTTACCGATTTATACAGTGTGACTGGAGACGCATACAATCGCGTCGGTGTTGACAATTTATTTTTATAGCAGTCAACTTTCATTGGCTGGGATTTGTGAGTGTAGTTATGCTTTTAATGCAGGTCACACATCCATACGTGTTGTATGCTGTCAGTAAAGGGCTTCATGAATACAAATCCTTATAGTATTATCCTTGAAATGGGTATTCCCGCCATAGACTTCAATGGCATATTGCAGGGTTGTGCAGCGTGATGGGTGCGGGTTCCCGAGGTGTGATCCTAGTTTATGACCGTTAGGGGCAGAATGGAGAGCTGCTTACGCATGATGCTCCATTCTGTTTTATGGGAGTTCTGAATACAGCCTAATGGTATGTTCACACGATGTACTGCGATGCATACAGCACGAGCCGCAATACATCATGTGTTTCGTGAGCTCGCGCTGATCAGCACATACTCCCGATGTGTGGGGGGGGGGCGCGGCCCATAGACATGCACTACTCACAGCGTGAATAGGTGACTTGTCACCAGGGCTGTGGAGTCGGAGTCGTGGAGTCGGTGCCTATTTTGCAGGAGTCGGAGTCGTCATAAAAGGGACCGACTCGGACTCCCAAAATATATAATTAGTTGGTCCAGTTAGTTCGATTCAAAGAGCAAGAGGAATTGGGCCCGGCCAGTGCTCCTGCTCCCATATCTTTAGCCTTATCACATGAGGAGTGTAATTGATGACATGGAGCAGGCAAAGTGCTGCCTCAGGGAGAAGATTCTGCTTCCATGGCAAACAGATTTCAACAAAATTTTTCACCTGCTTTCAAAGAAGTAGAAGATCAACCATTCATCAAAACTGACTGTGGCTGAGGCAATTCCTTTATACCCCGACATTGTTAGAGATGTTGCCCCTGTGGTCACCGCTTTGCCCCCAAGTTAGTGTAGGGAGGCCGTTCTCTAGCCTGGAAATAATGAGATCAGATGTGAGGTCATGTATGCAGGATCTGATGGGGCAATACTATTTCTCAGAACAAATTCAGAGACTCCACAAATGTTTCTGCAGTGTTTTGCATATTTACAATTTTTTTGTGTTCTAAAGTCATACCCAATAAATATATTTTACACTGACAAGCAAAAGGTAACAATTTTTTTGAACTTGTGACTTTCAGGCTCCATATCTCACCCTCCACTACAGCTTTGTACATGAGGATACTGTATTTTTATATACAGTCATCTTACGTATCTTATGCATAAATGTGACTTGCAAGTATTTAGCATCTGCTTAGTTCTGCAGATTCTTTCCTGTTACTGTTTTGCTTCTTAAAAATTAAAAATGGTTTTTTTTTTTTGTATTATTTTGTTAGTATTGGGGAAAACCAACTGTTGGTTTTCAGCTCTGTATGAATCGTTCTGGGCTCGGGATCAGAATAAAGCATATATTGACTAAAATCAGATCCCAGGTCTCTCCTACACATTCCCAATGTTTGTGCGGACTGGACTTGGATACAAATACATCTTTTTATTCAAATCTACCCAGAAGGGTTCAAAAGCTCAAAACATTGTTACCCTTTTGCTTATCAGTGTCTGTTCTACCTAAATAGCTTGATTATTGTATCATAAGGTGATAAACAGCCTGATGTTACCATTTTACTACAGTAAAGTTATCACTTAAACATGCGCCGTGTATGAGGGAGTCTGTCGGGAGTCGGGGCTTTGGCTTGCCGACCACAGCCCTGCTTGTCACTTATCTCCCCTGCGCGTACAATAAGATCGTATTGTCCGAGCGGGGAGAGGAGGTGTAATCCATAGTTCTGAGAACTATGGATTAATGTAATTGCGGCAAGCATCGTGCGGCATATAAAACGCAAATACTGGCGAAATGCGTGCCAAAATTACGCCTTGTGAACATACCATAAGGCTATGTCTAAGCACAGGTTTTGCGTTGGATTTTCGTCGGTTGTAGTATTTTGAATCCGCTATAAATCCGACGGTACACAGTGCTGCATAGGCAATGAAAAACCCTGCTATAGTCTATACAGCACATGTTTTATACCGTTCAGTCTAAAACCTTGGGGAGTATGTAACATGTTGTATATTCCACTGGACTCGGCTCGGATTTGTCGAAGGCAAATCCAAAACCGACTTTTCTGCAAATCTGCGCCAAAAAAAACCGTGACCCAGCAATGACAAAATGCCATTGGAAATGCTGTGTAGACGTAGCCTAACACACTGCTCACCAGTACTCCGAACTCCCATAGAAAAGAATGGAGCATTGTGCGCAAGCCACATTGAGCCAGGACGCCTGGGGGCCTGTTCCCAAGATAGGGCCTACCTCTGGGACCTGCACCTATTAGAGATGCCATCAAAGGCTATGGTGGAAACACCTTGAAGTTTGAAATTTGTATATTTTAAAGGCTATTCTACTGCAGATTCAAGTGTCTTTCATGAGGACCATAGCATTTCGTATAAGAGCATGCCCATAAAGAGTTAAGCTGTGCTGTAGATGTTTGCACAGTCTCGTCCTGCGGGGGTGTCTGCATCGTTCCATGGCGCAAAGTCTGTCTTTCCAAAATGCTTTTTTGGTATTATTTTTAGTGTTTTAACAGTTTGTTCTATTGATTTCTCCCTCTTCAGCCACTTCTGCTAGTATAGACAGAAGTGCTCCGTTGGAAATCGGCCTTCAGAGATCTTCACAGGGTATGTATGTATTCTGCTCTATTAGGGTTGGGAATTCTGGATTTTGTAGAATTTTATTTATTTTATTTTTTTCTCCCTTTTTTTTATTTTTTTTATAGTGAAACGAGCTACAGATGAAATATTGGCAGAAGCAAAGAAACCTAGAATAGAGGTGAGAACAACACAAAAAACATTAAGATGAGGCGCAGCACAATCCTCACTCATGGGGGAGGGGGGGCTGCACTTTTTTGAGCTTTCAACAGCTAGGGTTGTGAAGTGACTCTGGGACGTTTTCACAGCCAGAAGAGACGTGCCGCCTTCTATTCAGCCCCTGTGAATTGGTTTTCCTGGTGTTCAAAAAGGAGACCCACCAATGGATTCTTCTGCCTGACAGACCTAGAACAAGCAGTTTTCCTTAGAATTTCCAGTGGCTGCTTTTCTCCACGTTCTAGGCTGGCTAATATCTTCTACGCATACAGTCATAGGAAAAAGTTTGGGCACCCCTATTAATCTTAATCATTTTTAGTTCTAAATATTTGGGTGTTTGCAACAGTCATTTCAATTTGATATATCTAATAACTGATGGACACAGTAATATTTCCGGATTGAAATGAGGTTTATTGTACTAACACAAAATGTGCAATATTAGTTTGATTTTATCAGGGCAGCAGTGCACCAAAAATATTTTCCAAACCCCTTACCGACACATGACGTATCCATACGTCCTGGTGCCTGTAAGTTTCTCAGTAATCCTGCTACTTAGGAGGCTGGTGTCGCTGCTAATTGCTGGTAACAACATAAAATGGAGCTGGCTACGTTTCCTGCTGATTAACCCCTTACACCATGGTGTCTAAATGAATAAGAAACTGCGCGCACAGTTTCTCCCTAACACCCACCCCACCCCAAACATGTCCCTCTGCCCTGTGTTCACTCCTGCAGAGGAGACTGGCAGGAGAGAATGACTTCATTATATGTAGCCAGATCATTCTCTGCTCAGGTCACACCCACCACAGGGGAGTGTACCTGAGCTGAGTCTGGCTTCAGCGCACCCACTGAGTGATGGCAAAACGTTCACTGAGGCCATGTGATCAATGTACTTGACATAGTTTGCCGGATGTAGAAGGGAAGGGAGAAGGCTCTTTAGCTGCTTCTTCACAGCAGGAAAGGTAAATAATTTTTAATAAGTATCGATTCCAAAGTTCATTGTAATAAAGTTCAGATCCCTATAGCAAATTAAGATAATCCTGGAGAACCCCTTTAAAGTATAAAAAAAAAAAAAAAAAAAAAAAAAAAAAAAAAAAAAAAAACCCCCATTGCAGTTATAAAAATAAAAAAAAAAGAAAAAAAAATTTAAAAATAATTGGTAAAAATGTTTTTGTAAAAGTCATTTTTTGACCTAGACAAACCCTTTAAGAACACTCCTGGTGTGCTGCCTGCTGGGGGTTGTAGTTGCTGGTGTCAGATCCTCATACCTCACATTAGAAAGTATTTTTTTTTTTCTTTTTATCAGGTCAGCCAAATGCTAAAAAAAAGTTTTAATAATATTGCCCAGACAAGTCCTTTAAGGGCAAATCCCTCTCACTAAGGTCAGCCTTGTAGGCATGCAGTTCATCTCCCACACATTACTCATGGGCAGAGTGCTACACCTGGGTAGTCTCCTAGTAGTCACTAGACTCTCCGCTACACAGTTTGTCATTTTTGATACCCATTCTTATCGGGAGGTGGAAATCACGACCCGCATGTTATGTCAACGGATAAAGATCTACACTCTGTGTCTAGCATCATACGGTGGCACAGCTAAAGGGGTGTCTGGTCCAGATAAAAATTAAAAAGTAATCTGCCCTTGTCAAAGGAAACAGCAGCAAAAATAATAAATAAAAAAAATAAATGAAAAAAAAAAAAATCCCTAACTCTTCTTTCTTGGCTCCAGTGCTGGGGGTCTCTGGTCTTTGGTTTAACTTTCCTTCACTTTGGCATGGGATGTCCCCTCTGCAGAGGTCATTTGCCATTGCCTTACATCCCTGTTCAGAAGCATGAAGAGGCATGTGACCGCTGTAGCTGTGAACGGAGGAGCAGAGAGACCCAGCAGTGGAGCGGAGGAAAGATATAGTCTGTTTTTGTTTTTTTGTTTTGTCACGAGCAGCTTAGGAATTAAATACAGGCAGTCCCCATCTTACACCGTTCTGACTTACATCTGTCCCCTAGTTACAAACGGAGACTTATGTGGCACGCTGGCACTTGTCATCCATGTTTCACAGCAGAGAGTAGCTGTGGAACGACAAGTTCCAGCAGGCCACAGCAGCAAGTTAGGTGAAAATGAAGTGAAATCTTCTTAACCGGGGCACAGACAGTAAAACAAATGTTAAAAACCCTTCCTTGCACTACCCAAAATATAATAAATATACCTGTTCCGACTTGCATACAAATTCAAGTTAAAGGGGTTTTGCCTCAATCTCATTTCATACCTCCTGCATCCAGCTCTTCAGCTCTGTGTGCTCAGGAGGCGTGTGTGATTCATTTGAATTACATATCATGTGACCCTGCAGGACGACATCGCCAGGCCTTTCCTCTCTGTAGTCAAATAAAGGTCTGTTTATGTAAAGAGCTGAGAGTAGCTACATTGTAGCTCAGAGGTAAAACTTTTGCCTCCAGGCACAAGGGTCCTCAGTTCAAATCCCTGCAGGAACCAAACCTGTGAATTTTATTTTTCTTTATCAATGCACAGACCTCTTTGAGTTTTCTTTTTTTAATTTATTTGCACTGTTTGACTAATTACTTAGGAGTACAGAGGACAGGAGTAGAATAACAGCACCTGGGGTTTGAACACTCAGTAGCTGCCTGAGAGGAGAGGTGATGTCGGAGCATGTGCGACCAGGACTGAGGAGCTCTCAGCCCAGGTCGTATCCCCTGTAGACAAGCTGTAAACAATGGATCACTAAGGCCATGTTCACACGGCTTAAAATGGGCCGTATTTTGCCGAAGTGCGCAAATTATGGGCTGAAAACGGCCCAGTCATTACGGTAATTCACAGTTCTCATAGAGAACTATGGATTACGTCTCCTCTTCCCGCCCGGCGAAGCCACCGGGCGGGGAGATAATTGACAGGTCACATTTTTAGCGCAGTATACGCGCCGCTAGCAGTGATTGTCTATGGGCCGCGAAGTGCCGGCCCCCCGCTCACTCCCCCGCTCCTGCCCCGCCCCCGTCCACACGGCGTAATTGCGGGGCGGAATTACGCCCTGCAAATACACCGTGTGAACATCGCCTAAAGGAGCCGCTAAAACAAAAACGGTGCAGAATTTTTAATAATAATGAAGGGTGAAAATGTTGTTTGATTTTCAAGCTTCCCATGTCAATTTTACTTTGTGGCAAAACCCCTTTAAGAACAAACCTACAGTCCCTATCCCGTTTGTAACCTGTATGTGGCCTGGACAACCCCTTCAATATTACCAACTTCAGAAATGCAAGAATATTACACACTTAAAAGTTCCTGCAGGCCGTGCTCTCTTCTGATGGAGCAGTCGTCATGTTTTTGGCCGTCTCGCACACCTGCCGTGCTTAATGGCACCACTCACCATGGAAATGGTGTCTGCAGGTCAATTGAGCAGCCGCGCGGACCGCCTGACCCGGTGCTGTGACAGGAAATAATGCAATTAGTTGCCTGGTGAGAACACAGCCCTGTGTTTAAAGGCTTTTACCAAGTCCGAAAGCATTAGCTACTGGATTTGGGCAGTTTCCATGGAAACTGATGTCATTGAAGACATAACAGGATTCCCTTTGGCAAAAGGGGCTTGAGGGAATACTAAGATAAAAGGGTCTGAGATGAGATGTATGGAGATCAGGGCTAGCAGTGATCTAATGGGC
The DNA here is from genome assembly GCA_025379985.1 of Phyllomedusa bahiana. NCBI lineage: Eukaryota > Metazoa > Chordata > Amphibia > Anura > Hylidae > Phyllomedusa > Phyllomedusa bahiana. The sequence goes on along the minus strand of JAODAL010001536.1, from coordinate 165,487 downwards.
AATTTTTAGCACTATTAAAAAGCATTGAATGGAAATGGTGTTCTCTGTATTAGCTTACTTGTCTTTTCTTAGCCTCTCTTGCAGAGAAGTTGGCTTGTGCTTGACCTTGCGTCTTTCATGCAGTTATTTATACCTAACCCATTGGTTTTATATGTAAAAGCACTAGAGGTTTGTGTAGTTTGAGCATATCAAGCTCCCACTATGTCCTATATACACAGCTGAATCACATTATTATGACCACTTCCCAATTTCAGCGTATAGCTCATGAAGAAAGTCACGTGTGCGGAGCTGGCCTGGTGGGTATGGAAAGTGTGCAAAAATCTGACTACACATCCCTTGTTGTGGCAAAGGGGCAATTTATCACAGTTGCAAAAAGGATAATTATTGACTTTGGAGTCAAGGGTGGCGGTATTTCTGAAACCAAGGTGTTTGAGCGGTTTGCTGCAGCTGTGGAGAAAATGCATCGTGACAAATGGCATCATTGCGAGTACGGAGCACCATTTACCATTGAGGTAGGAGGTGAACGGTCGCTGCGAAGGTGCCAGCATGTTACAGTGGAGCAGCTCACCACCAAAAGGACTCAGTGGCTTACGAGATGTGTGTCTAAAACCGTTCAGCATACCCTAATGCTTATGGGCACCTGAAGTAGTCTGATGTCATTACCGCCAACTTCATTAGCAGATGTGCAAAGGCTTCAGTTCTCACGGCAGTATCGGTATTGGACCTCGGCTGATTGGCAAACAGTTGGCTTCTCTGACGAGTCCAGTTTTCTACTTCATTCAGCGGATGAACATTGGCACGTCGGGTGAGAAACATCAGGGAACAAGCGCCTTGCAACCATTGCTGGAAGAACCCAATTTGGTGGTGGTAGCATTATGGTGTGGTGACTGTTTTCGTGGCATTTTCTGGGCCAGTCATTCATGTGGAAAACATTCTCATCCAGTTTGTGTATGATGCAGATCATATACATCCATGCATGCTGATTCTTTAAGCTGTGCGTCATCCGTTCAAAAAGCAAGACCAACACTTCCAAGTACTAGCCTGAATCCCTTATTGCCCAGGCTTGAGCCCAGTTTAGCATCTGTGGGACCACCTAGATTGTAGTGTTTGTGCTACGGACCCTCCAGCAGCTGTGGGATACAGTTGGCTCCAGATACCTATGACAACCTACCAGGACCTTATTGAGTCCCTGCCAGCCCGCCTAGCTGATGTCCGTGCTGCACACGGCCGTTACTCCTGTATATTAGCTGGTGGTCATAATAATGTTATGCAGCTGTGTATATCTATTAGTAACGTGGCTGCTTGCAGAGGCTCTGATCCATGGGGTGCAGTGCAGAGAACCTGGTCACGTACATAGTGTGGGGGGTGAGGCCCAAACTCGTCTTTACTCTGCTGAATAAAAAACAACTTAGAGCAACTAAATTCCAGGTGGATCTAAATCCGTTTGCTGAAACCAATCTTCAAGTACATTTTGTAAAATGCTATACAATGTTTAATTATAGTTTTTAGTGTGACAGTTTCTCCTTTTTAGACTGTGAGCCTAAGGGTATGTTCCCACGGGCTAATTTTGGCGTGCATTTTGCATCATATTTGCCCTCGAATACAAGCGAGATGCACGCTGAAATTAGGGTAATCCATAGTTCTCATACACTACTCAGAGCTCAGATATTCTCCTATCTTCTAACCCTATATATCACGGTCAGCTGCTTCTCTATCATTAACCCTATAACACAGAGCTCACTTCTCCCCCCATCATAAACCCTTATACATAGAGCTCAGCTTCTCCCTCTATCATATAACCCTAATATCACAAGCTCAGCTTCTCTCCCCCCCTACTATAACCCATATATCACAGAGCTCAGCTTCTCTCCCCCATCATAAACCCCCAATATCATAGACTCAGTTCTCTCCCTCGTATATAAACCCCATTTATCACAGAGCTCAGCTTCTCTCCCCTATCATATAACCCATATATCAAGTGAGCTTTTTCCCTATACATATAACCCTATATACACAGAGTCGCTTCTCCCCCCACAATAACCCCTTTAAAAACAGCTCAGCTTTCTCCCCCATCATTTAAAAACCTATAAAACCCGAGTCAGCTTCTCTCCCCCATCATATAACCCTATATATCAAGAGCTCGCTTCTCTCCCCATCATATAACCCTATATATACAGAGCTCAGCTTCTCTCCCCCCTCATATAACCCTATTATCACAGAGTCAGCTTCTCTTTCCCCCCCAATAACCCCATATACACAGAGCTCACTTCCTCCCCCCCATATAACCCAAAAATACAGAGCCACTTCTCTCCCCCCTCATTAACCCTATATACACAGGCCAGCTTCTCTCCCCCATCATATAAACCCTTTTAAACACAGAGCTCAGCTTCTCTTCCCCCCTCATATAACCCTTATTGAGCTCATTTTGCTCTTTGCCCCGAAAACAAGAACCCTATATATCACAGAGTAGTTCTCAACCCCTCAGCTCAAATTCTCTAACTCAACCCTATATATCACAGAGCTCAGCTGCTCTCCCCTATCATATAACCCTATATACCAGAGTGCTCAGCTTCTCTCTCCATCATATAACCCTATATATCACAGAGCTCAGCTTCTCTCCCCCATCATATAACCCTATATATACACCAGACAAACTCCAGGTTCTCTCCCCTCATATAACCCTATATATCACAGAGCTACTTCTCTCCCCATCAATAACCCTATATACACAGAGCTCAGCTTCTCTCCCCCATCATATAACCCTATATATCACAGAGCTCAGCTTCTCTCCCAAAAACATATAACCCTATATATCACAGAGCTCAGCTTCTATACCCATCATATAACCCTATATATCACAGAGCTCAGCTTCTCTCCCCCATCATATAACCCTATATATCACAGAGCTCAGCTTCTCTCCCCATCATATAACCATTATCACAGAGCTCAAGCTTCTCTCCCCATCATAAACCCTATATATCACAGAGCTCACTTCTCTCCCCATCATATAACCCTATATTCACAGAGCTCAGCTCTCTCCCCATCATATACCCTATATATCACAGAGCTCAGCTCCTCTCCCCATCATATAACCCTATATATCACAGAGTTCCCCCCAACCCATATAACTCACCTCTATCAATAACCCTATATATCACAGAGCTCAGCTCTCCCCCCATCATATAACCCTATATATCACAGAGCTCAGCTCCTCTCCCTCATTCCATATAAAACCCCCCATATAACCTATAATCACAGAGCTCAGCTTCTATCCCTTTCTGTCTCATATAACCCTATATATCACAGAGCTCAGCTCTCTCCCCATCAATAACCCATATATCACAGAGCTCAGCTTCTCTCCCCTCTGTCCCCTATAACCCATTTATATAATTATTTACAGAGCTCAGCTTCTTTATCTCCCTCAGTTCTCATATAACCCTATGTATCACAGAGCTCACTCTCTCCCATCATACATATATAACCCCTATATATACCAATCCCGAGCTCTGCATCTCTATCATGTTCTTCTCTGATAGGGCAGCAAAAACCACCTGACAGGTTCCTTTTAAATGTCTTCTTCTAGAGGATGCAAAAGCGCCTGTTAAAATGGCCCCAAATTTTAGGCAGGATGTCATCTTTTTGTAAAATCGATTGTCCCTTGTTGGTCAGACAGTGTCCTTAGAATATCTGTTAGAGATGAATGATTTATTTTTTTTTATATGTATTTTCATTTTGTTGGATCAGCATGTTGCAGCACAGCTAACAATAGAAAGCACATAACATGGTAAACCTAGGTATTCACTGTATTCTTAGGATGAAGAACGAGTTCGACTCGACAAAGAGAGACTGGCTGCTAGGCTGGAAGGCCATAAAGAAGGCATCGTGCAGACGGAGCAGATTCGGTGAGCAGTGCTCTGCACATGATTTTTTTTTTTTTTTGCATTCATTCTTTTTCAGTGTTAGTGGAAAAGACTACTTAATTGCTCATTTTATTGAGGTGAGGAGCTGCGGCGTTCACCGTATTACAAGGGTGCTTTCACACGGTGCGGTTTTGGTGCGGTTTTTGGATGCGTGCGTTGTGCAGAAATGCACAACATTAATTACTTTGCATTTCTGCACAAAAAAACGCATCCTAAAACCGCATCAAAAAACGCACTGTGTGAAAGCACCCTAAGGGCTTGTTCACACGGTGTTTTGACTCCGTATTAACATCCGCTTTGTAGATGCGTCTCGGGGAACGACAGGACGGACCCAGAGACGCATCTAACAATTAGCAGCGAGTTTAACAATGCCGGCAATGACAGACACGCAGCGGCGCTCACACGAGAGATCGCCGCTGTGTGGTTGCATCGCGCCTGTCGGGTCCGTCTTGCGGATGCGATCCAAGAAATGACATGCAATTCTTTGATCGCATCCGCAAGACAGACCCGACAGGCGCGATGCAAACATGCAGCGGCGATCTCTCGTGTGAACGCCGCTGCGTGTCTGTCATTTCCGGCAGTGATAATCTCACTGCTAATTGTTAGATGCGTCTCTGGGTCCGTCCTGTCGTTCCCCGAGACGCATCTACAAAGCGGATGTTAATACGGAGTCAAAACTCCATGTAAACAAGCCCTAAGGGATATTGTTTTTAAACCTTTAGGCAAAATGTAACTACGTGAACTTTCAGTAACTTCATATTATTTCAAAACAAAATGTGTACATACAATGGGGACAGATTTATCACTGCTAATCCTTGAACAGTGTAAAGTGAGACCAGGAGGCAATGCGCTCCATGTTCCGTAGTGTTGATAAATCTGTCCCAGGTTGAGAATGTTTAGTCTAACTTTACACCATTTGTTAGTTGGTTTACCTCGGCACTAAATGCACCAAAGCTTTGGCTCATGGCGATGCGCGATAAGCCACGGCCTTTCTGTGAAGCCACACTAATTTTGTAGGACCCGACTCTGAGGGGTCTAAAACACAGTGTTGTAAAGCAGCGTATGCTGTTGTTTTTGCCGAAAGTGGAGCTGTAGTTCTGGCACAACTGCCTTTATGAATGTGCCCCATTGTGTATTTAATGGCATTTAATACCGATCACAATAATGCCTCTAGCAAAAGGTGCTACTGACTTCTGAGTTACCCCACCCCCTCCCTTGTAAGGCCAGATGCACACACAGCGGGAATGCTGGGAGCTTCCCAGGGCTATGCGCAGTAAAAATCATTATCAGCCATGTGGATGATACAGACAGTCCCCGGGTTACGAATGGCCTAGGGACAGTAGTTTTCTTAAGTTGAATTTGTATGTAAGTCAGAACAGATCTACTTATTCAATGTAACTCCAGCACAAAAGGTTATTTTAGTTTTAGTGCAGCGAAGGGTTTTTACCAGGGCTGTGGAGTCTGAGTCGGTGCCTATTTTGCAGGAGTCGGAGTTGTCATAAAAGACTCCGACTCCAAAAATATATAATAAGTTGGTCCAGTTAGTTCGATGCAAAGAGCAAGAGGAATTGGGTCCGGCCAGTGCTACTGCTCCCATATCTTCAGCCTCATCACATGAGGAGTGTAATTGATGACATGGAGCAGGCAAAGCGCTGCCCCAGGGGAAAATATTCCGCTCCCAGGGCAAACAGATTTCAGCAACATTTTTCACCTATTTTCAAAGAAGTAGAAGAGTTTAACCATTCATCAAAACTGACTGTGGCCAATGTTGGTGCAGACTGGACTTGGATACAAACACAGCTTTTTCTTCAACTCTCCCCAAAGGTGTTCAAAAGATCAAAACATTGTTACCCTTTTGCGTGTCGGCGTCTGTTCTACCTAAATAGCTTGATTATTGTATCATAAGGTGATAAACAGCCTGATGTTACCATTTTACTACAGTAAAGTTATCACTTAAACATGCGCCGTGTATGAGGGAGTCGGGGGTTTGAGAAATTGAGGAGTCGGGGCTTCGGCTTGCCGACTCCACAGCCCTGGTTTTTACATTTGTTTTGATGTCTGTGCCCTTATTAAGAAGATTTTCATCTTATTTTCACCTCATGTGCTGCTGTGGCATGCTGGTACTTGTTGTTGTTCCACAGCTACTATCTGCTGTGGAACATGGAACTAAAAGTGCCAGCGTGCCTCATAGGTCTCCGTAAGTCAGAACAGTGTAAGTCGGGGACTGACTGTAGATGGAAAAAATCTGCTTCCCGTGCTGTGTGGAAATGAGTCGCTAGTGCAGGTTTTAAAACTTCAGCATGTCCATTTTTGTTGCAGATTTTTGCTGAGATATTATGGCAGACAAATCCACTGCATGTGCACCTACCCTGAGGGGAAAGCAAATGAGCTTTCTCTTGAATCTTAACATTTTTATGTTGCCTTATCTGAGAGAAGGGTGTGATTGAGGGAGTGAAGCTATGATATATAGGGTTATATAAAAGGAGAGAAGCTGAGCTCTGTGATATATAGGGTTATATGATAGAGGGAGAGGGGCTGAGCTCTGTGATATATAGGGTTATATGATAGAGGAGAGAAACTGAGCTCTGTGATAGATAGGGTTATAGGATAGAGGGAGGGGCTGAGCTCTGTGATATATAGGGTTATATGATAGAGGGAGAGGGCTGAGCTCTGTGAAATATAGGTTAATGATAGAGAGAGAAACTGAGCTCTGTGATATATAGATATATGATGGAGAGAAGCTGAGCTCTGTGATATATAGTGTTATATGCTAGAGGAGAGACACTGAGCTCTGTGATATATAGGATTTAATGATGGAGAGAAGCTGAGCTCTGTGATATATAGGGTTATATGCTAGAGGGAGAGAAGCTGAGCTCTGTGATATATAGGGTTATATGATAGAGGAGAGAAGCTGAGCTCTGTGATACCGTGTTTCCCTGATAGTAAGACAGCGTCTTACATTCTTTTTACCCCCAAAAGTCCCAGTATCTCTTTCTTTCGGGGGTATGTCTTATATAGGGCAGGTATAGGGCCGGCTGTAGGCAGGTATAGGGCCGGCTGTAGGCAGAAAAACACTTACATGGCTCCCCGCCTCCGTCTCCCGCGCCGCCTCCTCCGCGCTCCGGCCTCCCGCGCGCTAATCCCGGCACAGGCAGTGACGTCATCAGGCCACGCTACGTCTTACTTTCGGGGGACGTCTTACATTAGGCGACCTCCCCAAGACACCGCTACGTCTTACTATCGGGGAACACGGTATATAGGGTTTTTTGACGGCAGCATGTGAGAGGAAAGGAGCTGAGCTCTGAGAGTAGCATAAACCACCCTACAGGTTCGCTTTAAGTTCAGTGATGTACACCCACCATAGTGCAATTCGGCTGGTAGGAAGTTGAAATGAGGAGCGCGGACAGACTTTTTTTTTTTCCCCCATTTGTATTTATACCTTAACCCCGGTTTCTATAGAATGGGTGATGCAGTGTAGTGAGCGCTTTCTTCTTTTTTCCTCCCTTTTTGCAGATCCCTCTCAGAAGCTATGTCAGTGGAAAAAATTGCTGCAATCAAAGCCAAAATTATGGCAAAAAGAAAAACTACAATCAAAACGGATCTAGATGATGACATAACTGCCCTTAAACAGAGGAGTTTTGTGGATGCTGAAGTGGATGTTACCAGGGACATTGTCAGTAGGGAGCGAGTATGGAGAACCCGAACGACTATACTGCAGAGTACAGGGAAAGTGAGTTGTGCATGTGTCCTACTGTTCGGATTTGCTCTTGGATTGATTACTTTCTTAGTTTTGCATTTTTTTCCATACAGTAATAGACTGTTCCCTGCTCTTCCCCTGTAAAATCAACATAGAAACTGTACTAGCTCAAAAGACCATGTCATTAGAGGGTTTTTTTTTTTTTTTTAAAGTGTTTGATATTGCTACCAAAGTCTCTTGTATTGTTAGTACAGTTTTTTTCATTTTGGAATAGAAGTGCCCACTCACATTTACATGTTTAAAGTCCATGTTCTGCGTCAGTATTTGTAGCCCAGTATCAGAATTTTTAATCCACTCTGAGGTTTCAAAGGGGGTACAAATACACCCCGGTGCTTTAAACCTTTGATTGCGTCGGATCATCACCGCAGCGCAATCAAAGGGTTTCCCTGCTCTTTTGGGTGATCGGAACACCCAGTGACCCGACAGAGCCCGGGGAACAGCTGCACAGTCAGCCCTGGGGACCTAGAGTAGCCTCAGGGCTGTCTGTGTAACAAGCCAGTGACCAGGGCAGACTGTGTGCTGTCCTGATCACATAGTCTCCAAAAAATTGGGAATCTCGCAAGAGAACAAAGAGTGACCTTTGATCACTATATTTACTATTTTGCCATAGGCAAACTTAAACTATATCAGTTCTCTATCTGTAAAACACTAAAACGTAACTTTTATTATGTATAACACTTAACCTCTATACACACTATTTAAAAACCTGATTTCTAACCTCACCATTTAACCCTTTCTACTTCTGAAAGACGGAATAGCTCCTTTTCTATTATCAAATCTGGTGGAGCACCAACTACAAACAGGAAAGCCTTATATATACAGCAGTTTACTAGCTCCAGTAAGGGATCCCAAGCCTCGTACTTGTGCAATCGTCCCTAATCTAATGGAAACAAGACAAATAAGGCCCCCTTGTGACAACGTCTGCAGCAGGTGACACTTCTAGTCAGTGGTGAGAAATCACAATTTAAAACGTCATATCTGACCTCCCCGACATGTTTCAGCAGCTAACCTGGTTTCATCAGGGGTTAGTGGTCCTGATGAAGCCAGGTTAGCTGGTGAAACATGTCGGGGAGGTCAGATATGCCGAGGGGGAGTGACATGTCAATTATTTACGGCGTTTACGTGCCATGAATGTCTGTCTATGGGCCCGGCGATCTGTCTATGGGCCCGTCCCCGCAATTACGTCGGCAATAAGCCATGTGAACTAGCCCTTAGGTTATGTTCACACGGCGTATTGGGGCGCATATGGTACACGCTGCAATACGCCGGGTGTTTTGGATGCACGCACTGATCAGCACATAATTCCAAAGCGGAGGGGTGGGGGGTGGGAGGGTGAGCAATTGACATGTCAATTCTCTCCCCGGGTGTACAATACAATCGTATTGTATGTGTGGGGAGACATGCGTAATCCATAGTTCTCTATGAGAAACATGTGGCAAAATAAGCCGTGTGACCATACCCTTATAAGTGTCACGCAAACGCATAACCCTCTCCTAGCCAGTGCAACAAATGCAAAAAATACAAGGTTTATTACATGCAGCAGACCTAGATTTGTGCATCTTAAAAGCCTAGAGAATATCACAACCAGATGAAGGGGAAAGATACATGTAGAAGATAAAGGGAGCAAAGCAAGGAGACCCTGCGCATGTCCCAAAATCCCGACCTCCTTAGGAGTAATTTGTCTGTGTAAATAGACTGAGTTCATATCTGTTGTTCGAGCCCTAGGTGGCTGTTTTTGGCTTCTTGCCCATCACTAGAACATACGGGGTACTGTTTAGCTTGATGAGATTTTTTGCAGTTTTGGGATGGGCACTGATTCTCACGCAAGAGGTCTAGTTGGTGTGTAGGGTCTTGCATGCAATGCCAATGGGAAAAATTTGCTATCCTGGTGAAGGACTACCCTGCCATTGCCACATGTGAGTAACTACACTGTCAGCCTGTTGTGTTCAACTCCTAAAAGAGCCTGAAAACGTCACTAGGGACATTGGCCAACGAGATGGCCATCTGTGTGGATTTTTTTTTTTTTTTTGATTGGTTTTTTTTAATCAATTTTTTTTTTCTTTTTTCAGAATTTTGCCAAAAACATTTTTGCAATACTTCAAAACGTGAAAGCAAGGGAAGAGGGTCGTGCACCCGAGCAGAGACCGGTACAAACTACTGCGCCAACGGTAGGTGATTACATTGTGCAATTTAGAATTGAAAGTGCCCAATAATTGCGCCTTTAAAGGACACCATCCGAACAATCCTTCTATTAAAAAAAAAAAAAAAAAAAAAAAAGCAGGGATTCCTTTGCTGCCTCCCACCGGTTTATTTATCCACTCAGTTGGGGTAAATAATTACTTTGGATATAAGGGTCCTATTTCATTTCTCGAAGTGTGATAAAAGCTTGTAATGGACAGGAGGCCAAGATACTTTTATACAAATTAATTTGGTCTCCTTTACACAGCACTGCCCCTACATGATAGCAATACAGGAGGTCTCTGAAGTCTCTGCAGTTTTTAAGGCACCAGGAGGAAATATTGTGGCTAAAAAACAAAACGTTGTGCTTTTCAGGACCCAACATTGAGAAACAAGCAGCCGGCTCCACAGATCTACAATCGATACGATCAGGAAAGGTTCAAAGGGAAAGAAGGCACGTGATGATTTAAATGCAGAACATAACCAACTAAATTGATCTGTTCCATCTTTGGGTGGTGACTGAAGGAACAGAGTTTAGTCGGTACAGGGCTTAAAGGGGTTTTACCTCTAAGTAAAATTGATGTGGGATGCTTAAATTTAATATTTTCACAATTCATCATTAAAAATTCTGCACCATTTTTGTTTACTCTCCCTTAGGCCCCGTTCACAAAGGCTTATTTGCCGACGGATTGGCGCCGTAATTCCCGCGCCGGGTTTGCGCTTCAATACGGCGCCAATCCTCGAGTCATTAAGGGTAATCCCACTGCTCTCATAGAGAACAGTTGGGTTCCCGCTCCTTCCCCGCATTGTCTAAAGGGCCGGAGCGGCGCCCCCGTCCCCGCCCCTTATTCACGGCGGATTTGTGCGCTCAATACGTAGCACAAATCCGTCGGGAATAAGCCGTGTGAACACGGCCTTAGTGTTCCATTGTTTACAGCTAGTCTCCAGGGGATATGACCAGTGATGAGAGCTCCTCAGTCCTGGCTGCACATGCTCACGCACCCTCTCCTCTCAGGCAGCTACTGTCAGTCTCTTCCCTGCTTAGTTATCGCACACACTCACCGCTGGGCGAGTGTTCAACCCCTGGTGCTGTCATTGTACTCCTGTCCTATGTTTTCCTTGGTAATTAATCAAACAGTGCAAATAAATAAAAAGAATAAAGAAACAACAATCAGGTTAGCACTCGGTACATTGAACTAAATCCTAGCTTTTTACATAAACAGATTTTTGTTTGACATTAGTGTGCGCCCTGTAGGAAAAGGCGTCATGATGTCAAGCCTGCTAGGTCACGTGCCCCTTCTTTAACACACTGAAAGCTGAAGCAGGACAAACAAGGCATGAAATGCCTACTTAAATTTTTCTGTCCTTTAGAAGACAGGGGAGTGGTTCCTGCTGCAGCTAGTTGTCTTATGGTCAGACACCGCAGACATGGAGATAAGATTCTTTAGTATTTGTTCTCCGTTTTAATTGTAGTATGTGACCAAATAGGGTTAAATGAGAGGAGATTAAAGCTGAGATACTTTGTTTTTTGTGCGTATTCTGTGTTCCTTTGGTAAGCTGTTGGTTGAATGATTGTAAGGTTAGCAAATGTGACTTACCAAAAAATGTAATTTCAGTGGATTTTGGAGCAAGGTTGCTGCCCAATACTCTTCGGACTGCATCTTATTGGTAGTCTCCAAAATAAGGACTAAAAAAAAAATCTTATCACAGCCTAGAGTTCTCGGACTTGATGCCAAAATTTGTGATTGCATTTTTTTTTTTTTGCCATCAGCAGCTTTCCTTTATGAAATTTTCATTGGTTCAAGAAAAGTACATTAAAGTACATCAGGAGGCTAAAAGAAGAGGCTATAAAAACTATCTTATTTCCTTTTTACGTTTTGCTGCCAATGTAGCTTTAACAATTTGCAAACTCTGACACGTACAGATATATTAAATATTCTATTTTGTAATGTAAGGTTACAGTACAAAATATAATATATGTGTGTGTGTGTGTATATATGTTGTATATATATATATATATTTCATTCATATATTCTAAACCACTGACTCATACCTTCTGTAAATGGACAGCTGGCACATTGTCATTGTTGCACCATCATACAGCTCTAAGTGAGAGTAATTACCCACAATATAAAAATATTATGATAAAAATGAGATTCATGGCTACAAGTCTTAGATTTATGACTATGCAGAAATATAAGAACTGGAAATTCTAAATATCTGGCTTTAAGCTTGAACCGAAACGCCTCAAATTATTATTATTATTTATTATTATTATTTATTTTAAAGCGCCATTGATTCCAGGGCGCTGTACATTCGAGGGGGTTACATACATTACATAAGTCAAACGAGTACAGTGATAAGGGATAATGACAATTGGCATGACAGAGGGAGAGAGGACCCTACCCGCGAGGGCTTACAATCTACAAGGAGGGGGAAAAGAGACAGGAGGTGAGGGGCAGACAAATAGCCAAATAGCCTGACAGTCGGCCCAATTTTTTTGATGACAATGACACATCAAAAGGCCCTTCTTTTTTTTTTTGCATTTTTTTTTAATGTTTTTAAATTTATACAAATTGGACTAAATAAAAGCCCAATAAAATTTTTACACACAAACAATTTAAAAGGGGGTTTTTCCACGTGTAATGTTGACGGGGGGATCCTAAAATGGATTTAATCATTTTTCTAAAATGTTTTAAAAAAAAAAGGAACCTCTGAACTACAGCTTTGCTCACCCCCCCTTAGTTTCCTACATTTTACATTCCCGCCGGGACATGAGGAGCTGATCGGGCCCCTTGCTGTTTTGCATTTCTTATATGATGACACAACTGAAGGGTTTGCAATGGGGGGAGAAAATGCATTTTTGAGGCTGCGCTGTATAGAACCCAAAAAAAAACAACCCCCCCCCCCCCCCCCCCCCCCCCCCTCCCTCATGCTCATAACTGCTAAGTATTAAACACCCCCGATTCCCCCTTGAAAAAAGTGGCACGGGGGACCGCTTCAGTCATTGTGTTGGCTCTGGGGCTTTTCCCCCAACCACTCTTCACCTGTGGGTTTCCCCCTGGCTCAGGGCGGTGACAACCGCCAACTTTGAGGTACCCCGCCATCTGCTACGCCATGGCGAACCCTGGGGTTTCCTGGGTACCTTAGTGGTCATAAATTATGTGCCTATGTGTAGTAGATTACTAAATGCAAAATTCTTATATACCACTCATCAACAACCACTTGGGCTTTCAAAACCCAAAATAAGCTATGCATAAAGGGGCTATAAATCTGCGTCCCTTGTTGAATGACGCCCAAAACCGCTATTATGTGAGCACACCGCATACAAAAATACAACCATATAATGACCTCACACCTTCATACATCAGGGAAAGATTGCCTGAAAATGCTAATTTGTGGCCGAAATGCATCCTTATGTGCTGACAAAATATACTCTGGAAAAAACGAAGCTGTGAGGAGTCTATGTATGAAGCGCCTACCTGTAACACCAAAACCATGGGAAGACCCGCTGTATAGACACTTAAAGCTTTTCAATGAAAGTAAATCCCTAAACCTAGTATAACGTGTTTACTAAGGCCACGGTCAGGTGAGTGTTAGAGGACCACTCCAAATTGGCTCACCCCCCCTCCAACCACCCTCCTTCTAGTTCCCTAGACGTTGCTGTGAACCTAGAAGCAGTTTTGCTTCCCTGTAGGTGAAGACAGGATTTCTCCCTGCTGGGTCATGTGGCCTGCACTCCGAGTGGCTGAAACACCCGGGTTATGGGGCCTGGTAGGGAATCTCTCTATGCATTCCTATAAGAGGGTCAAAGTCAATATCATAGAGATGTTCCCATTTCTGAGCCACTCATTGCCTCCCACACAGCCAGTCAGTATCGCTCTGCACTGATGAGGGACAAACATCCTGAAACAGCTGCCTGCAGATGAGTGATACTGGCTTGGTTAAATATCGCTTTTGCTTTCTCAAGACCCAGTGGGTCAAAAGCGAATTGAGTATTTGTTCCATCCAATAGAGGGCGCTTGTGCTTTTCAGCTCCTTTCCCATAATGCCTTGTGATATCATAGAAAAGCAGAGAGACTTCCTGTCGGCATCAAAAGCACAGAGACGGTCAGCCAGGCAGCCAGAGTGCAGGTCATGTGACCTATCGGAGACTGTTACATCAGCCAGAAATCCTGTATGCAGCTGCAGGTGAGCACAGTGTTGCCAGCACCACTGTGTACCTAAGTGTTTTCTAATGAACCACGTAGTGAGGGGTGAAATTGGAGTGGTCCTAGCAATGGGTGTGTTTGGTGTTTTTTTGTTTTTTTTTTTTTGCTCGCTCTTGTATTGCAAACACCATGCCAAAACCCCCTGTAGTTTTAGAACCAGAGTTGGGCCACCACTGCGGGAGGTCTGTGTGTTGCATACATAAAACTGATGAAAAAAAAGCACCAACATTTTGCACATCTAGAGGTAGCTAGATACGTGGAACTTCTCCCCCCCCCCCCCCCCTCCCCTCTATAGCAACCGCTTTTTCTACCTGTCCTCCATGGCCACCAGCCCTCCATGCTGTTTGTTCCATCCTCCTCTCTCGGGTAAGGTGGCAGCTGGAGCAATCCAGGTCAGGTTTTTTAAATGCAGGGTTTAAAACTCTACAAACACGTAGAAATATCCAGCGCAACACCTTGGCTTGAATTAAAAAATACCGGAACTTTATTGTAACAAAAAGGTAAAAAATGTCAAGATAGATCCTTATAATCACATCACATGGCCATGTGATGTTATTATAGGGATCTATCTTGATATTTTTTAACTTTTTGTTACAATAAAGTTCCGATATTTTTAATTCAAGCCAAGGTGTTGCGCTGGATATTTCTACGTGTTTAGTACCCATTCGAGGAGGTGACTTCTGCCTTATCCGGGCGTTTACCCATTGCTTCATTGTTTCACTGACCAGGTGAGCTGACTTGCTTTTTGATTGTTTATAACTCTAGCTGTGATGGAGCCCGGAGGTGGAGCAGTCTGCAGTCAGCATGTGCCAGATCCACACTTGGCTAATAGTTCCTGCCCGCCAGCATGTATGAAATACGTCCTTGGCAGGGAGAGGGTTGACTCTTTTAAAAGTGCTATTTGGCAGACAAATCTCTTCTGTAGTCCAGTCCAGAATTGCTGGCACCCTTCAAGAAACTAAGCAAAAATAATGCTTTTACAATGCAAAAGCCTATGCTTCTAATCTACTGTAAACCGTTCTAGGAGTAATAACCATCATTCCTACAAGAATGTCCTCTTATAAGAACCATATATCTCCAATTAGGCTGAAAGCCTTTCTTCCCCTAAAACCAACTAGATTTAGGACTTACAATCGCAGTCCTTTTTATCTCACTTCGTCTCCAGGAAAGCTTCTGTTTTCCCAGGATATAAATGTCAGGTTGCAGATATGGAAAACTCCTTTCCATGCATCGTGGATAAAGCCTATTTAAAGGGGTGTCCCCACAAAAGGATATCCCTACAACATGGCTCATAGCTAGCTATGTTATAGAATGAGTCGTGCGGCTCTTGTGGCCGTCCTCGCAATTTATTTCTATGGTAGTTTCAGATAGCGTGTGTACTCGGCTATATTCCGAACTCCCATAGAGGTGAATGGAGAGGACAGCCGCAAGTGCCGCCCTCCTCATTGTATAACAGCTAGCTATGGGCCAACCTATTAGGCGGATGTTCCTTTGTGGGAATACACCTTTAGATGAGGGAGAAGGTTGCATGGATGCAAAATGGTTAGAGGGGTTGTCTGATCTTTTTGGACCCCTATTCCCACACTGCTTGAGACTGTGTTAAAGTCAGAAATGAACCATTGCTCTCCTTACTTGCTGGTGCGAAATAACTGGCCTCAGCGGTCAGGTGCCGTACATCTGAGCAGTGACCCCCTAATGCGAGCAATTGGCTCATGGTCACATGAGTTGGTAAATGTGTCACTCCTAAGGGGCCGGTGGGGGATGGATGAAGACACAGGAGCTGCAGTGATGCTACAGGAGAGCGTGGGTTAAAGGGAATGTGTCATCAAAAATGACTTATTGTTTGACTCACTTTTTTTTCTTTTCAACACTTTTTAAGAATTTTTGGTTAAATATTTTTTTAAATTTTCCATATCACTTTCAATATTTTTTTTAATTCTTAAGCCCTGCGGTTTTCACTTTGACCACTAAGCCTAATAGTCTGACACTTCCTGTTCTGTATAGGAAGATTCTTTGTTGTCTGCTCATCAGCACAAAGAGGGTCAAACTGAAAGGAGACACCAGTGTGAATAGATAACACAGGATCCACCAGTCACAAGAGGAGATTTCACAGTTCCCCCTTTCACCTCCCTGCACAGTTACCTTCCCAGGTCACAGAGCATGACTTGAAAACTCTCCTATAGAAGTGAATGGGACTGAGTCAGTCTTAAGTCTCTTATGTGCATGAAGCTACTGTAAAAAGCATCTCTCTGACTGCTGTTAAAGCAGTGCAAACATGGCCTAGTGGCCAAAATGAAAACTGCAAGAATTAAGAATTATTAAAAAATATTGAAAGTGATATGGAAAATTAAACAACCAAAAATTCCTAAAAAATGTGTTCAACATAAAACGGGACTTAAATAATGTATCATTTTTTGATGACACATTCCCTTTAATTTTCATTTTAATTTAATCCCAGCCAGTCATGGGTTATTGAAAATCACAGGAAAGCCTTTATACTTAACACTATTTGGTTAAAGGGATGCACACTTGAAAATGACACCTATACGAGCTTGAGGCAAGTAGCCCTTTAGAAAGGCTTTCAATAGGAGTTTGTATGGGAGTTAATTCGGCCCCAGTGAATGAGAACGTCTGCCGTACAATCCTCATTCTGATGTACCCCAAAGGTTTTTGATGATATTGAGGTCAGGGCTCTGTACATGCCACTCAGACCCCTCCACGCTATGTTCTCAATGTCTATTTATAGACTTTACTTTGTTCAAATGGCGCAGTCCTGCTTTAACCGGTAAGGGAAATCTTCAAATTATTAACACTAAGTTGGAAGCCTACAGTTGTCTAAAATAATATGATCAGAATGCACAGGTAGTGTGTGGTAGGGAGCCGCGAGACCCAGACTGCTGGATTGTGAAACCCATGTTTGCCTCTGTGGAGAGAGCCAGTTCATGCTGCTGACCGGTTCCTTTTTAACTGCTCAGATGGATCTTGGGGTTTTTCAATCACAGAATGCTTTGGCAGGTGCTACCTCCATGATCAGAAGCTTGTTGGAAGGGTGCCATGAAAAAAAAAAAAGACTTTCCTGACGGCAGGGAACGATCTATACAAAATGTTGTTGGACTTTTCCACTGAATTTTATTGTGCAATTAATGAAAAGCTAAGAAAGGAACGCGATTGTAGAAAAGTGATGGATTTCCACTGAGAAGGTGAAGTTTCATCCCTGCTTAGGGGCAGTTTTGCTGCCTGTGACCTGGGGGCTATTATTAAAGAAGGTGGTGTGTTAAATTCTGCTAAATACTAGAAAAATTGAGCTCAAAGCCAAGACTGTAGGTTTATATTGCTGAAAGGGGAGACCATATTTAAGTGGTCCCAGATCCCTCACGTGATCTTCAACTTTTTCAAGCATCACAGAATGAGGCTTAGGCCGTGTTCACACGGCTTATTTGGGCACGTATTTCAGCCCGTAATTCGCGGCGTACTGCGGGAATTACGGGCTGAAATACGCCCCAGTCGTTAGAACTATGGATTACGTCTCCTCTCAAGTGACATGTCATTTACTAGCGGCGTATACGCGCTGCTAGTAATGATAGTCTATGGGCCGGCGAGGCCCCCCACTCCCGCCCCGTCCACACGGTGTAATTATGCCCCGCAATTAAGCCGTGTGAACATGGCCTTAGTCTCTCTTTCTTTCCAGGAGATGTTTAACCATGTATTACTATATACCAGCTTAACATGTTGCCTGTGGGTGTACAAGGTTAGGAATGAACTTGTGCTTTTTAGCCATCGTTTGTGGCAGTGTTCTACCAACCCTCACCTCCGCATCAGAGCTTCTGTTTTGAAAATCCGTTGCAGAGATGTGGCTGGGCGTGCTCAGCGCCTGGCGGACTGCAGTGGGGTTTGCTGGTTTTCAGTCAGTGTCCGTCATTTTAATGGGAATAAAGCTCTTTCCTTCCCCACTGGCATTTTTGATGGAATCTGCAGATGTGAACCATCCCTCAGTAAATTCACATCATAGGGTTTGCAGGACAAGTTGTGTTTTTTCCTAAATATTTCTTTAAAAAAATGCTTGAACCCCTTAACACGTTTATATGTTTTCTTTTGCAGAAACGGAAGGCTTTAAAATTGACACTATGGGGACATACCACGGCATGACGCTGAAATCCGTGACTGTAAGTTTGACCGCACTCATTTTGAGAATTCAGAGGCATGTAAAGAGATGTAATACTGAATTTCTTTATTTATGGCCTTTTTTGCTACAGTGTTCTGTAGGCCAACCGTTGCAGGTGGTGTGGGAGGTTGTTTTTATTTTTTATATATATATTTTTTACACTTATTACGGGTATATATCACCACGAAAGTGTCCCTAAATAAGCGTAAAAAATGTCTGTGGTGCACCTCCCATTGATTCCACTGTAAAAGCTGCGCTGTCATTCACACAACACAAATTTTACAGCGAGTATTTGGAGTGTATTTTACACGAGTAAAATGAAATGTCTTTTCAATTCTTGAGGCGTTTCGCTCAAGAAAAATCCCCAATGGGGATTGTTTTTTTCACCACGGAATATAACTGGGTATCCACTAGTTGCATATAAAACATTAACAGAGATAATCAAATCGTACAAATCTGCGTTAAATATTTCTGGCTGCTTCTACTGCGGCCATAAAAAGTGTGTGTATATATATGTATATATATATATATATATATATATATTTATAATATGTGTATATATAATATATATTATTACACTACCACATTTCATGGCCCCATATTCCGTGGTGAAAAACAATCCCCATTGGGGATTTTTCTTGAGTGAAACGCCTCAAGAATTGACAAGAAAATTTAATTTTAACCCCGTGTAAAATCCACTCCAAATACTCGCTGTAAAAGCGCAGCTTTTACAGTGGAATCAATGGGAGGTGCACCACAGACATTTTTTACGCTTATTTAGGGACACTTTCGTGGTGAAATATACCCGTAATAAGTGTAAAAGATGTTGTGTGAACATACCCTGAGTGTAACAGGAACCACTCTCTGCTATACTGGTGAGTGGGTGGGTGGTGCAACATTGTTCTTCCTCAACCACCTGGGTGAGTGCAGGTCAGTGTCTTCCACGGTATAAATCATTAAATATTGAGGCCTTTTCGATTGGCCTACGTATGTAAATGCTTTAGTCTACATCTACACGCCTCTGGTATACAGTTGGATTTTTAGGTGGATTCAGGATTTAGAATCTCCAAAAATGTGACTGTAAATCGTCTCCATCGACCTCAATAGTAAATTCGAACTGTAGTCTGCACAGCTTGGATTTTCTAGGGTCGGCTTTCAAATCCAAAATCTGTTAAAGCAAAGAAAAAAACCTTTGAACAGTGAAATACGACGGATTATAGAACATCTTCTATGTTAATGAGCTGGCTGAAAACAGACTGCAAAATCTGCGCAAAGAAACGTGGTAAACGGAAACCAATTTTTATATACTGGTGGATTCTGTAACAGAATCTGATGGTATTTTACAATTGCCGTGTGAACGCAGCCTTAGTGGGTCATATTTCCCTCACATTACCCCCCACCCCTCCATACTGGTAATAAAATGGTATATGAACACTGGCCCAATAGCCACCTGCTTACCTAAAATAGGCCAAAAGGAGTGTCCTTATGGTTTCTCTGTATACATTTACTTTACCCGAGGAAAGCACTTGGCTATCTTCGCTTATCCCAGTGATGGTGGATGGAATTGAAGATAAAGGGTTTGTACTTGTTAAATATATTTTTCAGTCTCTGGAGAGTTTCCTGATGTATATGCACGGAGTGTAGCGCCTTTGCGCACTTCCATTACATTAATAATTATCCTAGGCCCTGCAATTTGTTGCCATGAAATTCAATGATAACCTTGCTCTTAGATAGTGTATACTTTCTCAGCTCTTTAGTTGCATTTTGCTGCTTGGTTCATTGAAAGGGAGATGGTTAGTGAGATGTGGATGACCTACATTCACTGAGAAAAGGAGAAGTTTTTTGTTCACAAAGATATTTTACAGTATGATGTCCCCAGGAAAACAGACACTTTTATGCCAATGTTCAGAGGATTAAAGTGCAGCTGAAAACAAAGCCCCATTTTGCACCCTGCCCCCCCCCTCCCCTTGCCTTTGGTGTAAAAAAAAAAAAAAAAATCAGGCTAGTGATCCATTACCTAGCCACATCTGCCGCCTTCTAATCCCTGCTTGCCAAGATTGCAGATTCTGTTATCCCTCAAAGCCATGTCCCCCAAAAGGATTCTGCCCACAGCCCACCCATTTTCCTCTTGAGGCCCTTTAACCTTCATGAGCCGGCAAGTTATTCCTTTTACCCCTGTGCATGCTCCTTGCCTGAGCGTGCATGTGTTTGTAGTGGGAAACTGTAAGCTGCCCAACAGCAATGGCAGCAGCTCAGATGGGTTGCCGAAAACCCTTTACACCCGATCTACAAAAGCTTATAACTTTTGATTGGGGGGTCCAGACCACTGTGTTCTTTTGTCTTTCAGTCCCATAGACTTTAAATGGAGCAGCAGTGCGCGTGTTCAACCACTGTTCTGTTAAAACCCTCAGATACGCTGCTTTTCAGTGGGGGTCCCAGCGTTTAATCCCCCAGAAATCTGATATTTCCCACCTGTCCAGCGGAGAGGTGATATAAGTGTGGGGTTTTTTTTTTTTTTTTTTTTTTTTCGTGGGGAATCGCTTTTATTCTCTCTTGGAATAAAAAGGATCAGCTGTTGAAATTGAAAGGGGTTGTCTCACTACAAGGATTGCGTTTTTTATTTTAAAGACTTAAAAAAAAAAACAAGTCACTTTGCAATTTGTCCTTTTGCATTCTACCTATTCCAGATACCCCTGTAGGGGCCACTTTACCTTCGGTCATATAGCTACGACCTTTTTGATCTTCCTAAAACTTGCAGGGGTTTTGCATAGCTACGCCCGGGTTTTTACGCAGCCTTGTGAAGCCATAAACACGCCCCAAATTAAAAACGAAACCAAGAAAAAGGAGAATCAAGAAGTGAAAAACCCCCCTTTAAAACTCAGTAGTTCTTTGCCCCCTTACCCTGCAGTAAGTAATTAACACATACATAGAAGATGGCCGGTCCACACAAAATCTGCAGATTTGGCCAACGGTTTGCCAGGTTACTGAGAGGGCACAGCATGTCTTCCAGATGGTTGGCCAAATTGAATACTCTGCTATATTTACTAGTATAAAATCTGTGCATTCAATAAGTCTGAAGTTGTTTTGTGACCACAGTGTCATTAACTCATTGTCTGACTTTTTCCTTTAAGGGAGCGTGTTGCATAAAATTTAAGCTGTACTGTATTATTCCCCACGAACATATATTGATCGCTGATAACGTTTTCAACCAGCGATCAAGAGATTGTTCTGGGGGGGGGAAGGGTTTCATTAGGCCGCCTTTTTTATTTAAAACCCTGCTTTTTGCGTTAAGGATCCCCTAGGGGAGTTTTATAAGTGATTGTGCGCACACACATGCTAGGAAGACCGTCAGAGATTGATGTCACTGATAAGAGTGCCTACCGGACTCCTTTAACCCAAAAAAGAGAACAATTATCAATTGACCTCTGTTTTGCAGTTTGAGCAGTAAGAGAAATCATAATTTTTGTGGGGGAAAAAGGGACTTTGAATAGCCAACTATTCTATCCAACCCCCCCCCTCGCGTTACGCTAAGATGCCCCCGTCTTTAGACATCATTCGTCTGCAGCGGCGTCTTATGACGTCAGTGCAGACCTCGGGTTTGCAGCTCCCGGGACCCCCAACGCACTGAAACGGGTGTACTCACACCCCTGCAAACACAAGAGCGGGGGAAACCCCAGTCCCGGCCAACCCCCAATTTCCGCAATTTGATCGCAATAATCAAAGGGCTTCCACCTGCTCTGTTGGGTGATCGGGACTCCAGGTGACCTGACAGAGCTCAGGGAATGGCTGCACAGTCAGCCCTGGGGACCTACAGCATATATGAATATGTGAATTCATTACTTCTTTTTTTTTTTTTTTTTTTTTTTTTTTTTACACTTAGTAAGTTATTCATTCATGGGATTTAAAAAGATTAAAAAAAAAAAGTAAAGTGTAGAGAAAATAGTAAAATAAAAATAAATATTTAAAAGAAAATAATTGTGCATACATTACACACACACAGCCTACACATATTAGGTATCCAAACAACCATAATAACCTCTAGAATTAATCTTACAAGTTATTCAGTGTGAAATGTTAATGGTGTAAAAAAACCAAAAAATTGAAAACAAATGCTGCAATAATTTATTAAGTGAACGTAATCTGTTCCCCCAGAAAGTATAGCTTGTCCTGAATAAAATGAGGCCTCATACAACTGCGTCATTGAAAAAATAAAAAGGTTATGACTGTTGAAACGTAAGGAGGCAAAAACTAGTCATTAATTACTTTTCAGGCGTTCGGCTTAAGGCTATGTTCACACGGCTGGTTTCAGAACTGATTCCCGTCGGATTTCCGACGTAAATACGTTCCGAAATCAGTTGCAAATAAATTGCAAATAAGTGTCACTAAGTGTGGCACGTATTTGGCACTGATTTCCCAACAGATTTCATATCCCCATTCATATATGGGGTGACTCCGTCCGGAAATAAGTGACATGCACATTGTTTTTCTGGATGGATTGCGGCCGCAATCCGGCATGGAAATACGTGTCGTCTAAATGACGACACGTATTTCCCATTAAAACCAATAATAAATGGCCAGTTACTTGTTTGTAACTGATTTCACAACGGATTTGCGGCCATAAATACGGCTGTAAATCTGTTGCGAAATAAGCCGTGTGAACGAGCCCTAAGGGGGTTAAAAGGGTCCTTGAACCCATGGAGGTCTGGCCTATTTTGGTCCTTGAAAACCAAGACTTTTTTTCTTCTTCCCTGCACTGTCCCACTCTGTGTGTTAAAACCTTTTTTTATTTGATTATATATATATGTGGCAGGTTTGATTTTTGAGGGTTCGCTTATATTAAGTATCACATAAAACATAACATTTATTATTTTAATAATTAAAACCCAAATCCACAAAATGCTGTCTGGGTCATACAGGCTGTTAGGGCATGTCCCCACGGCGCGGGTTTTCGGCCGGTTTTTCAGCTGGTTTGCGGTTTTTCAGACCGCCTGGAAAACCGGCCAAAAAGGAGCACAGTGGTGCTCTATGGAAAACCCGTGCAGCAGTCCCCACTGTCCCCACTGCACGGGTTTTCCGGTCGGCGGTTTTTCCGGCCGCAAAACGTTGTGATAGCACAATCTTCCAGACGGAATCTGTGCTTCTCAATGTGAAGGGGGACGGCTTTTCTCCGCTCATCGCAGCATCAGCAAACCGACCGGTATTTGTCCTGTGCCGTGGGAACGCACCCTTACCCCTCAGAAGACCAATGGGATTTCAGGTGTAGAAAATACTGCTAATTAGAAAGCAATGTTCATCCTTAGGCTATGTTCACACGGCTTAAAATGGGACGTATCTCGCGCCGTACTGTGCTAAATACGGGGCAAGCTACTTCCCAGTCATTACGGTAATCCACAGTTCTCATAGAAAACTATGGATTACGCCTCCGTTCTCCCTGCTCGGTGAATCCACCGCGGGGGGAGATAAGTGACATGTCAAATATTCACAGCATATACGCCTCATGAATAATGAACGTCTATGGGGCTGGCGGGCTGCCTGCTCAACTGTTCCCCCACCCCCCCCCCCCCCCGCTCCCGAGGACACGGCGTAATTGCGGCCAAAATACGTCCTGTGATTATTGCCATGTGAACATAGCCTAAAAGCGCCAGGGAACCTTGAAGGGTATACAAAATGATTAGGGAAAGAGCATAGGAGATCTCACCCTATCGTAGCCCTATAAATGATACTGAGCGGAGGCACCAAGGAGCAAGAGAGCACAAACAAATCTCTAGGCAGTAGTAACCATCCGTAGCGTAGCTGGTAACATGCAGGCGTGTAAAATATGTGCACCTTTCCCAGGATGGAGATGAAGTAGGTTAACGTAATAGAAATACAATATAGAGCCTCTTGCATTTGATCAGTTGCAGCTACTCTTGTGTATTTTGTAATCATATTCTCCATTTGCCACATGAAAATATATAAACCAGAAATCTAAACCCCTCCTTTGATACAAGACAATATTGTGCCACCCAAATTTAAACCCGGGAAAATTTCACCACGCAGTGAATGCATTAGTACATAGTGAATTCAGTATCTTCAGCAGCAAAGTGGTTGACTTGCACAGCAAAACAAAAGCCATGCTATCATCCTGTAGCCGTCTTCTCTTGAGGCTGGTGCAGTTTAAATACACCACAGATAGCTTTTAGAACAGTTTCCATGGTAATTTAGTACAATTTCATCATGGGCTTCATCTGACGTTTCCCACTTGAAAAATTTTAGTCTTTTTTTTTTTATAAACCCAAACCCCCTTAACTTACAAAAAAGGGTTAAATGGGGAATGCCCCAAAAAAAAATAAAGGAAACGAAACGTCTGAGACCCCCAAAAAACCTCTTTAAACTTTGGAAAAATTTACTTTATTATCCTTCCCTTCCAAACATTCCCCTTGGGGGTTTCACTAATAACCTTTTTTTCCCCAAAAAGTTTTTTTTGGTAAAAATTTATTTTTAGCGGGGGAAAAAATTTATTCAACAGCGTTTGGAAAAAAAGGGAAAATTTTGGGGAAAATTTAGGGGTTTCCCTTTTTGGGTTTGTGGTTTTGTTTTTTGGTTTTTGTGTGTGTAATGTGTGGGTGGAAAAATTTTTTTTGTTAATTTTAAAAATGTTAAAATTTTTAAATTAAAAAAATTTAAATTTTTAAATTTTTAAATATTTTTTAAAAAATTTCTAAAAATTTATTGCCATTTTTTGAAAAAAAATTGGAACCAAGGTAAATTTAACCAAATCTTTGTAAATCCCAATTCCAAACTTAAAAAATTACACGCAAAACCGGTCAGACTCCCCCAACCTTCCCAAGATAAAAAAGGGGGGATTTTTGTCATATGAAAAAAAAAGTTAGGGGAAAATTTAAAAAAAGAAAAAAATTTAAAAAAAAATTAAAGGGAAATTTTCGGGAAAAGGCAAATTTTTAAAAATTTTTACAAAATTCAAACCAAATCTTTGATGCTTTTTTCTTTTCTTTTTCCCCCGTTTTTTTTTATTTTTCAAAAAAATTTGGTTTAATTTCCCTGAAAATATTTTTAGGGGGGCCCCCATCTTACCCAAAAGCTTATTCCCCCAAATTCTTGTAAATTTTTGGAGAAATAAAAAGCAAAGAAAGAAAAACACTAGGGGAAATGTTTAAGCCATGGGGTTTAAAACTACATTTTGGGGGGCTGCATTGTAAAAAAAAAAACCTCCCCCCCTTTTGCTAAAAAAATGATAAAAAGTTTGGTTAAACAAAAAAAAATTTTTAAGTTTTAAAAAGGGAAACGGGGGCCAAAACTTAATTTTTTTAAAAATCAATGAAAATTAACAGTAATTAAAAATTGGAAAAATAAAAATTTTTTTTGGGTTACAAAAACCCTCTTTTAAAAACCAACCTTTGCCCCCAAAGAAAAGAATTTGTAAAATCCCGAAAGGGCTTGATTTTTCCCCCACGGCAAAATTTTGAGGTTTTAAACCCTTTAAACGTTTTTTTGTTTTTAAAAAACCGCCCTGAAAAAATTTGAAAATCAACCCTTTACATTTTTTTTTAAATTTGAAAATCCGGGAAAATTTTTCCCCACACCCAACCATTATTTTTTTACCAGAATTTTTTTTTGGGAAAAAAGCTTTGGAAAAATTTTTTAACTTTTCTCTTTCCCCCTGATTTTTGGGGCGGGAAAAAATAACTTTTTTGGGGGTTAAAAATTTGGAAGGATTTGAATCCGAAGGAACCAAAAACCTTCCCCTCTAGCTTAAAAAAGAAAACAAAAAAAAAAAACCGGGGCCGGAAAAAACCCCCAAACCTTTATTTGGGCTTGGCCGAAACCCGGGCCCTATTGCTGAAAAGGGAAAGGGGGGCCCAACCCAAAAACAAGCCAATTTTATATGTTTAGTTAGAATTGTCTGTCGAGTCCTGGCTACCCGGGGGAATCTATAAACCGGTCTATTTTTTAGGGGTTGGGTTTTGATCCCCCCTTTTTCCCGCAATTGCCGGGAAAATCGTGGGGGAAAAAATCACCGCCTTTTTTCCCGGGGTCTAAAAAGGAAAAAAATTCCCACCCAAAAATCATTTTTGCCATGCTTTTTCCTTTTTAAACCTGGGGGGAAAAAGAGCTTGATCGTTCCGCTTTTCCAGTTTTTCCCCCCAACCATCACCTCCAAAATTTGGTTTTGGGGATTTAACAGGGCAATAAGGGTTTTTGGCCCTAAAAAAAAGGAAAATTTTGGGAAATTTGGGCATAATGGGGGGTTTTTTAAAAAAGAAACTTCCCTTCCCTTTTTCCATACTACACTCCCATACTACTTACTTAAAACTTTGCAGACCCAATTTTTTGTTTTCTGGGTTTTTCCTTTAAGGTAAAAGGCCTTTACCGCCAAAAAAAATAAACTTTTAAAAGGGGGAAAATTCCAAAAGAAATAAAAAAAAACCCTGGGGCCTTTAATTAGAAAAAATGGTTAATCAAAAAAGTAAAATTTTTAATTAAAATAAATTATTGTAGGTTTCCTACAAAATCCCCCCAACTGCCAATTTACCGGGGCTCAAAATCTGAAAGTATTTTGTCGTCTTTGATACGCCCTTTCATTTTAATTACAGCTTTCCTGGCCCGGGTTGCAGCACTGGGAGGGTGGGGCGGGTAGCACAGGACAGTGGGAACAAATTTTGGAATTTTTGGGGGGATAGCTACGGGAATAGGTGGTTCCACTAAAAATTTTTATTTTAATTTCTTCAATCTGAAAAATAATAAACAGTTAAAAAACTGTGGGCAATAAAAAAAGGTTAGCATGTCAAAATCAAAAAATAAAGGGGAAAGGGTTGGTAAAATGTGAAAAGGGGCATTGAAAAACCCCTTTAAAGGGGGTTTTTCAAGATGCTTTTTGAGGGCTTTTTTTCAATGGATTTTTTGTGCAAAAGGGTACAGAAATTTAAAAGGGCGAAAAAGGGCTGCCCAAAAATTGGGGAAAAATTTTTTTACGCGAATTTACCGCAATTTTTGCCGCGATTGTGTGCGTAATTTAACAGAATTAATTTCTGAAACCTTCCTGCACACAAAAGGAAATTGAAAAACCCCCGGGTTTTAAAAAAGCACCCTTAAGTACCTACTTGACCTGTAAGGCCCTAAAGGAGAACATACAGGGTAGCCCAAAAAGGGTGATCCTGTCCCTGTTGCACACTCACCACTACACCCCCGCCCCCCAAAAAGGTTCAATGTCCCCCCCCCAAAAACAGAAAGGGGGGGGGGGGGGGGGAAAATTTGAATGCCCCAAGGGGGTGGAACCCGCTCCCCCAGCAGGTAGAGGAATACAGAGAGGGAGCCCCCCAAAAATTTGAGTAAACAATAGGAAAAAACGGCCTCAAGCCCTGCTACACCAGGGACTCTGCTGAAGCAGATTTCCACTGTGCTTTGAGGAGGAGGGACAATGTGGGGGCGAGGAGGGGGGGGTAGTATGACAAAATATGTTGGAGCTATCCGCTTTTTTTCCCCTGTTTATTAGGCTCACAATAGCGTAAACACCATAGAGCAGATAATAAAAATGTCAAAACTCAGTATATAAAATACATATAAACTGTCAGTTTAGGCTATTGAAGAAATAATGGAAATATGACAATGCGTATAAATTCAATAAAGTCTATAAAGACTGTTTGAGCCACGGTGATCCTGATTAACCTAAAGAATGAAGCGGAGACCCTCTTTAATTATACATGTTTTAGATGTAGATTTAGTGCTGTTGCTCTAAGAAAAAATGACCCTGAAGCACCTTTTCAAGTCTTTGCCCCAAACGCTGGCATGCCCCTTTTTAAGACTCATTTGATAGTGATTTTACCGTCAGATTTTCTGGAAGAGTATTGGCAGCAGAGTAGGTGATATTTGGGTTGGGTGTGTTAAAACATGACATGTCAAAATGTTGCTTGAGTTCTCACCCCTTTCCCCCATTTCATACAGTTGTATAAGTTCCAGGAAATGTCCCTGTGACTGGTACTGCTATGGGGCTATCTATGGAAGCAATGTGCCTCTGTATGGTATAGTACAGACTATTTTACATATGCCCTGGGAGCTTTCCCATATGTATTAAAGGTGTTGCGCATAGGAGTGAGGACACCCCATGAGATTGCGTTGCAGTTTGTGTCTGTAGCATGTCAAGTCTCTCTTTGTTACAGATACAACCACAATGTAATAGTGACACTGCGTTCAGGATTTTCTGTCATGTTACTGTGTTGTCCAGGTAATTGAACTGGGTCACCTGCATGCAGATCTTGAGCACTCTGTTATCCGCAATCGGTTGAGGCAGCAGTAAAGGACTAGATATTTCTTATGTTGGAAGCAATGTATTTAATCAGAAACCACAGATGCATCAAATGGCAACATAATAATCAAAAAACAAACGCAAGATAGAAAAGCTTTGTAAATGCACCATTCTGAGCGCAGAAATTGCATGTGGCATAATCCGTTTGAAACGCAAACAAACTGGGGCAGATTGATCAACACTGTCTAATGATAGACTAGACAGTGTAAACTTAAACTAGACAGAGAATGCTTCACGTTTATTAGTGTAGACAAATCTGGTGCGTGTTTAGACTGTCTAGTTTACACTTTCTATTGGTTGGTTACTTTATGCCACTAATTACGCCAAAATTTTGGTGCTTTTTTTTTCTAAACTGCTCCCTCTTATCGGACAATGTGTAGAAGTATCTTGAAACCATCTAATACACATAATAAATGTGGTGTAAAGCATGTATGCCTGTATTTTTGTGGCGCAAATTGCAGTAATATGCCCCGTTGTCTATGTACCTTTAAAAGCAGCCTTACTTAGAAAAAATAAAGTGCAGCATCTGTAAATCGCTTTAATGATGTCTTCTCCACATGATACAGATATGTTTGTATACAGCCTCCATCATACTGTTCAAGTACGTTTTGGGCGCTCTACATTGCATCTTTATATATGACCTGTTAATTATACAGGAATCCTAATGAAGCATAGGCCAGTCACACAATCTGGAGTTTAAAGAGGACCTGTCGCCTCTAGGGAAACCTCATGAAGTAACAGGAGACGAAAATACAAACACTTTCTCAAATGTGCTTCATTAGGAAAATCAAACCATTTCACCTGTAAGTCAGTTTTAAAAAAATCACTGGGCCTTTAAGACGGCTTTGAAGTTGGCACATGATCACTATGGATCACTATGTTGACAGTTGTGTCAAAGTAACGGCTTCTGAGCTGGAATAGTCCACTGTGAAAGGGGTTGCCAGGAAGTCTGTCATGTGCACACAAACTCTGGGCTGCTGTGTATGTGCTGGATATAACGCTAGTAGCATGTAGATGCCTGTAAATCCTGTCACACTGTATCCTCCGTGTGCTGTGTCTGCTACAGTGTATGTAGTGAGACTCCAATCACCATGTACAAGCAGCTTTGTCCTCAGCTCCCCCTGCACAGTTGGTATCTCTCAACAGAAAGAATCCTGCTACATACAGAGATCTTCTAAGAAAGTGAAAGTAAAATCTGTTCCCCTTTAACACTGAGCTAAATTCTCTGAATTGCTAATGACCTGTATTGGAAAAAAGTCTTATTTCATCTATTCCTATATTTTGTGTGGAAGTGATAGGTACTCTTTAAGCTTATCATGAAAACAGTCTGAGCGCTTGGGTCAGTGGTATTCTCTTGTCAGCAGGACAGGAACTTGATTATTTTTCTTACTAACAAATTTTAACCCTTCAGAGCTGTAGTCTTCTGCCCTGCTGTTTAAAATCCCTCCGTCGCCAATGCCCCTTTAACAGGCTCAGCTAGATATAGCAGAGCTGAAATGTTAGTGCTGTAGAACTGCCCACAGCCTGAACAGGAAGTATGAGCCTGAAGCTGGCGATAAAGAGCTCCCACCATACGTGGTTAAGTGAAACATCAGATTTTGCTCTTTTTAACCTTTCTTGCACTCCTATTTAGAATGAAGAGTTACAAAAAAAACTGTGTGAATTGTTTCCAGTTGTGTGTTGACACCTTTTGGATGACACATTGTAGCACGAGGAGCTTATGCTACTTTGTGCATTTACCTATTTGAGACTTAAAGAAGTTGTCTCCCTACAGGCTTTCAGCCTACCTCAATGTGTCTGGCAGCAAAGGATTTTTGAATTCAGGGGCGTGCTTCTTGTCTGCCACTTCTCCTCCCTCTTCCCCCCACTCCCCTCAGCACACAGACAGCTCTCTTCCATAACTTTTATACAGCAGGGGGAAGGCGAGGGGGTTTGCTGCCAGAGTTAACCCTGTGTGTGCCTGCCTAGGTCTGCTGCTCACTCCTGGATCAGCTGCACTGTCGACTCCACGGAGTCAGGAGACAGGAGAGGGATGATCTGAGTGTGGAGAGGTCTGTGAAGCTGTGTATGCTAATAGCAGAGCAGGGGGCATGTAAGTGTTCCTATACCCCCTGCTTAGCATACAAATCTCCATCTCAAGCAACAACAAACAGACCCTGTCAGAACAGACACAGGGCAGCTGGGTAGTGTTACTATACTCGGGATGTGTCACTAATACAGCAGAGCATGAAGCGTTCACATGCCCCCCTGATCTGTTCTATTAGTATAGTCACAGCTCCACAGACACATCATGATTATAGTAACACACTTCACTGCTGTCACATCTACTGACCAAAGATCAGCCTCACCTCTGCTCTCCTCAATCTGTGTAGAGAGCAGGAGGGAGCAGGCACACACAGGGTTAATCCAGAGCCTTCCCCCTCCCCTACAGAAGCACCACAAGTGGCCTCATACTGTACGGGCTCTGTGCTTCGACCTGTATTCAGAGGCTGATGAGTCATCAGCACTGACGTCCAGTGAGATAAAGATCAACAGGTTGGCTTCTATATAGATTTCAGGAGCTAATGCACTCCTACTAACAGGGATAACTCAAAATCAGTAGGACATTTGTAATGAACATATATTGCAAAGCTGCTTGTTTTTTAAAGATCTTTTAATTAAAACCCAATCATTGTAGCGAGACAACCCCTTTAAAGGGGTTGTCTCATTACATTGATCTTTCCTCAGTCCTGTTTTCTTGGTTTCACTTTGAATTCAGGGGCATGTTTACTGGCTTCTACTAGGCTGCAGTAGAAGCCAGGTCTGTAGCTATAGCAACCAGTGGTGACAGCCTGTCAGGAGAGATCAAACAGGTCTGTAGCTATAGAGCAACCTGAGGAGCTGGTGTAGCCCATACAAGAGGGGATATCTCAGAATAGGTAGGAAACTGTTAATGGACACATATTGTAAAGTGACTTGTTTTTGCAAGATCTTTAACATAAAAAGCAGCAATCTTTGTAGTGAGACAACCCCTTTAAGCTTTTTACCTCTATATAAGGCAATGCAAAGTTTAACAGCCAAAATATTTACTTGGAAATTAGTCTAATTTTTATTTGTGGAGGGTTTTATCTGTTGCCTAGAAAACCTTACAGAAAATTAGCTCAGCTTCTTGAGCCATACACCTAACGTGAAAGAACCTGTGTGCTGTCACTACTCTTGGCCCCCTCCTCTGCATAAAGTGCCTGGTTCTGTTTTTTTTTTTCTACTTAATGATCGCTCCCCTGTTGCATGATATATGGAGATTAGAATTCAATCCCTTCATTCTCTCAATGATCAGAATATCTTGAAATGTGATACAGAATATGCCTGGAATTACTTATGAGCAGAGGGTTTAAGTGATTTTAAAGTGCCTCGAGTAGAATTGCATGCCCCTGTGATAGGGCTGCTGGGGCTCGGAGTGTGCAGTCAGTTGTTAGCACAGCCTACCTGGTTTCTTTGCTACAGAAATGAAGAGCCTTCATTCCTGTAGTAACCGCCCTCTACTATTACAGTCGCTGGCTCCCTGATACGGACTACCCTCCTGCGGGGAACGTTTCATCATTGTCAACGCCGGCACTGCCTTCCCACTAGATAACACATTATTTTGGGTTCAGTCAACTACAGCAGCTTTGACACTAGGTCCTGTATGCGCCCATCCTGAAATCTAGCAAGTGGTGTATAATTTAGCAAGGAATGCGGTTTCTAATCCACCACCGTTCGGAGCAGTAGAATAGTTAGTGACAGGTGCATTGAAGGGAATGGGTATTTTGGAGTCCGTTGCAGTTGGCAGCTCGTGTTTTGTTGCCGAGGTTCTTGTGGTTTAAGAGAAGAGAGAGCATCGTAGTGGAAACGACAAAGGACGGCTCAGCCGAATGTCTCCTATAACACTTTATTCATTGAAAGCTAGTTTGCAGTTTAACCATGTCAACATTGTGTAGTATAATAATCTGTTCGGTAATGTGCCCTGTGCCAACGTGGGACATGGAACGTCATTAAAAACTCAAATGCCACATGCAGCGATGGATGGAGTTTTTTTTTTTTTTTTTGGTTCGGTAAGGTGTGTAAACAATACTGGCTTGATCTAGGCTGCACATTTGTTCAGGTATGAGAGTATCTGTATTACCCCCACATTAAAAGGCACCTGCAGAAAGCAAACGTCAGAAGGGTGTTGTTCACACGGGGATTTTTCAATGCAGTTTTGGAAGCCAACAAATGAGTGGTTTGTGAGGAACTAAAGATTTGACTTTTTTTTTTTTTTTCCATTTTTTCTTTGGCTTTACAAATTGCATCAGTGCCGCCCGTGTGAAAGCACCCTAAGGTAGTGCAGATACATTTTGTAGAATTTTAGTTGGGTTTTCTTGACACATATCGTAGCAGCTGTACCACTGAAGTGTGCATGCGTCTTATTGCACAGATTAAACACACAACGTCTTTATTAATGCAAGGTTTTTTGTTTTTTTTTTGCGCCTCCCCCCTCCACCCCAACCCGCCCCATATAATTTTATATGCTTTTTTTAAAATAAAAAATAATTTCTCATCCCATTTACAGCTCAGGTAAGTCTGCCACCCCACATGCTGCATGTTCATTGCACATGAAACAGTCCCATCATCAGACTCGTCCCTTTTTCCTTATTTTAGTGCATTTTACGATGCCGATACCTACTGGCTTTCTCCTTGGCTGCATTGGCACAGGCATTGTGCTTATTCTGTTGTAAGTGATTCCAGTATTTGATCAGTTCACCAGGCTGGAACTGATGGGAGGTAATTAGGTGACTATATTTACAACTAGAATAGGAAACTCTCCAGTGATTGAATACAAACTCGTTGGGTGGGGGGATCGGGTCAATACGTAGTTTAGCCAGACAGATGCCAACATACACATCCTCCAAGTGTAACCGTCTAATACTTAAGGAGACTTTGAAGATTTTCTCCGCCAGGTCTCCCGAAAACACATAACCAGTCCCGGAGCAAAACACGGGGTAGCGCTCGCTTGGGTACAGATCGGGCGACATGTACCACTTGCTGTCTTTGTTGCGGTTGGGTGCATAGCCTCTCATTAAATACCCTGTAAAGTAGTTGGTTCTCGGGGGTTGGTCGGGCTTCAGTAGTTTGTGTATCAGGTATTCCGTGTTGACGAACATGTCGCTGTCCGTCTTCATGACGTAGGGGACATGCGGGCAGTACGTCGCCACCCAGTTCATGCCCATCAGAGTCTTAATGGTTAGATTATAATACGTGTCTAAATATTCTTGCTGGATGATGTCGTGGTATTGCCTGCTTTCATCCACGATGGCCTGCTCAATCAACCCATTTATCTTGGTGTGCAAACCCAGCAGGAAGAGTCTTACGATATGAATGCCCGGTGCCAGGCTCTCGTTGCCCCAGGTCTGTCGGATCGCCTGTCGAGCCTCGATTTGCCGGGGCTCTGCGGCTATGAGCAGGATGATGAAAGGCGTTTTCTCTTGGCATTTGTCCGGCTCGTTTATGATATATTTGTAGTGGTATAAGTTTGGCCGACCAAAGCCCTTTTCGCTGTAAATACTTCCATTGGTGCTCAAGGTGTTCTCCAAGCCTGTAACCCCTTGATGCTGCGACTCGACGTTGCTTAAATTGGAGGAGGTGTGGGGTCTGAGCGTCTGGGGCATGGTATCCTTCCAGATATTCCTTAGGGAGCTGTTGGTCTCGCTTTTTGTCGCTTTAAATCCACGTATGGCGTGAGTCACTGGGTTCTCTTTCATTCCGACTCTGCCGGTGAAGGAGTTGTGGTGGTTAAAAAAACAGGAACATGGCGAACAGAAAGACAAGGGACAAGAGCCCGGTGAGATGGGTCCGAAAGAGGGAACGCTTGTTATTCCAGGTCATCTTGGCCAGGCAGCAGTGACGTCTCCTCCACTGAAGCATGCTTTGGCAATCCTGATGCAGTTATACTGCATCTGCTCCAAATCCCAGGTTCTTAATCCACACCCACCAGTGTGGCAGGACCGAGAAGGTGGCCGCCTGCTTTCTTCAGCATGGGCTTAACCATTTCCTAGAGGAGACCCTATAGACAAGAAAGGAAAGAGTGAATTAAATTAGAGGACGGAGATCGCCAACATCCTTAGTAGCTCATCTGGTTATCCGTGGAGGGGGTCTCGTAACGCTGTCTAATGCTTGTCTATGACCTGCTGTTAACCTGTATCATGGTCAAAAGGAGATGTGAACCTGAGGGGCTGCACTGGACGGTCGTTGGCGCGCTGCCAGATCCAATTTAATCGGGTG
This sequence comes from Phyllomedusa bahiana, assembly GCA_025379985.1. Taxonomy (NCBI): domain Eukaryota; kingdom Metazoa; phylum Chordata; class Amphibia; order Anura; family Hylidae; genus Phyllomedusa; species Phyllomedusa bahiana. The sequence goes on along the minus strand of JAODAL010001536.1, from coordinate 130,680 downwards.
TCTGGTAGATGTGCTGTGTGCAGTATTGTCAGTGAGACGCCCTGGTAGAGGGCGACTTGATTGGAGCCGGTCACAGCGCACCACTTAGCATGTGTTCTCCCACGGACGTGGTGTTTAAAAAGTCAATGAGAAGATGTCGCTGTCAAAACTCATTTTCCCGGTTCAGTAAGCGGCCGGTTCAGCCTATCTTTAATTACAGTGTTTGCATCTCGAGTTAATTGGCCCTTACTGGGTAAACAGTTGGGGTTTTCTCATTTTCTTTCAAGATTGGTAGAAATTAATATTGGCCTGCTTCGTTTTATCTGCCCTCGCCAAGTGTTGGAGTGCTTGATTAATGCATTAACGGGCTCAATCTATCCACTAGATGGGGCTGGAAGCCTGTGCATGCCGCCTCCGTCTAGCTCCACAACATTGTGACTGCGAATCCTGGTAACTGGCGTCGGAAATGAACTGCACTTTGCATAGGAGTCTATAAACTACTTTAGCGTGAAAAATGACCTGACCAGGTACAGACCTGTAGGCGATTACACCCACATGATGGCTAGAAGGTCGGTCCGTGCGTGCAACCAGAACTTTACAGTCAATTTTCCTTTCATTTAAACCAAAACATTTATAACAATGCATAAAGCTCTTATGTATTGAATACCTGTGCACTGCCCCCAAATTACTGTACTGATCTCTGTATGGAAGACCGGTGCATTGCCTCCAAACTACTGTACTGATCTCTGTATGCCTGTGCATTGCCTCCAAACTCCTGCACTGATCTCTATATGGAAGACCTGTGCATTGCCCCCAAACTCCTGCACTGATCTGTGTATGGAAAACCTGTGCATTGCCCCCAAACTCCTGCACTGATCTCTGTATGGAAGACCTGTGCATTGCCCCCAAACTCCTGTACTGATCTCTGTATGGAAGACCTGTGCATTGCCCCCAAACTCCTGCACTGATCTCTGTATGGAAGACCTGTGCATTGCCCCCAAACTCCTGCACTGATCTCTGTATGGAAGACCTGTGCATTGCCTCCAAACTCCTGCACTGATCTCTGTATGAAGACCTGTGCATTGCCTCCAAACTCCTGCACTGATCTCTGTATGGAAGACCTGTGCATTGCCTCCAAACTCCTGCACTGATCTCTGTATGGAAGACCTGTGCATTGCCCCCAAACTACTGTACTGATCTTTGTATGAAGACCTGTGCATTGCCTCCAAACTCCTGCACTGATCTCTATATGGAAGACCTGTGCACTGCCTCCAAACTCCTGCACTGATCTCTGTATGGAAGACCTGTGCATTGCCCCCCAAACTACTGCACTGATCTCTATATGGAAGACCTGTGCACTGCCTCCAAACTACTGTACTGATCTCTATATGGAAGACCTGTGCATTGCCCCCCAAACTACTGCACTGATCTCTGTATGGAAGACCTGTGCATTGCCTCCAAACTACTGTACTGATCTCTGTATTGAAGACCTGTGCACTGCCCCCAAACTCCTGCACTGATCTCTGTATGGAAGACCTGTGCATTGCCCCCAAACTCCTGCACTGATCTGTGTGATTGTTCTATCAGCACTAGCCAGCTCCTTCACTAAAAAAATATAAAACTATAAACTAGAAAACCTAGTTTGGCAATAAAAATAAAAAATTAATTTCTTTTTATAAGAACAATCTAACAACTGTGAAAAACCCTGCCAAAAATGGGTTACGGACATTGGTAACATTGACCACTTCAATTTTTTGTGGGGTGACTTTAGTCCAGTGTTTACTTTGTCTTAGGGGTCTATTTGTCACATGTTAACATATTACATAATATCTATAGCTTACATATGTTTTGTTACACATGTTGTATGTTACAGAATATAGGTTATTTTTTATATTCTTATATGTATTCCATATTTTGCGGTTGTTGGGTTTTTCCTTATGCCTGTTTTTATGGGGTTTTTTTTGTAATGTATAAAGATTTATACTTTTGACTATATACTCTGTGTTTTGTGGGTGTTCTGTGTTCCATATTTTGTAGAAATGATCAGTCGTAGGGTATGTCTTGTGTATGCAGTGGTGTTTTCAGCCCCGTTTTCCAATATGCTAACTTGCGAGCTGTGCCAGGCAGGCCGGGTAGTGTCAGACCATTTGCTAGTTCTTCTCGGTGGCCGAGCCTCCTGGATGTCCCCATCCCTTTCCGAGTCTTCACTTTCCTGTATGTTCTGCAGCAGAGAATGTTTTATTCCGCCGCTGACCCGCTTTAATCTGTGTCTTAAAATCTCCCTCCCGAGTCAGTGGGATTTTTGTACTGTAAAACCGTTTTCATTACCAGCCAGCTGTGCCCAGGGCAAAGTAAGCACATTTTTATATTGGCTACACTTGCATGATTTATTGCACACTGGTAACACGGAGGATTAATGCAATTTCTGCAGTGCGTTACATGCAATATTTATCTCGGGGAATGAGATTTGCCGTTGTCCTTTCACCAGTGGGTGCAGTCGTTACTCTACATTTGGGAAGGTGGAACATGGATGAGTCGTGTGTATGTACGGACATATAGAGTGGATTCGGATGCCCTGATCGCTTCGGCTTGATGGCTCCAGCGCAGGCTGAAGATTACTTCAGATAAGGATTAAATCTGACCTACTTCGGGAGGGGATTTACTTGCTTTAATATTGCAGAATTTTCCCACTTCTCCCCGATTCCCAAATTAATATATTTAGTAGAAGCTTGTCATTCGCTGTAATCTCTGCAGATAATCTGCTCCCCGAGCCGATCCCCACCACCCTCCACCCAATCAGCCCAGGCAGGTCTCTACCTACAGAATCCCAGTAATTAGAAGGAACATGGGAACGTACCTTGTTGTTTTATGAACCAATTCACGCCGTTAGGAATAGTTTGGGCACGTAACCATTTGGAGGGGGTGAAGCAATGGGGCATGCGCACTGGCATCAAAAATCTTCCTTCTGCCTGCTGACCGTCTGCAAGCTCCGTGCCCTCTCTCCCGTCATGGACATCCTGTGTAGCCCTCCATCAGGACAGGGACGATCTCCTCCAGTGTGTGTCGCCTCCGCTGCGAGATGCTCCGGCAGCTGCCCTCTGCATCCAAAGCCGCCGTCACAGATCATTCCTTTTGTCCCCAATGCAGCGCTCACCCGTCTGTATCCATGCCAATGCCGACCGAGCTCAGCAGCACTGAAGACCACGCCAAGAGAACATAGTAGTCCTGCTGAATTAAATAGTAGAGAGGATTTACCTCCGTGCTTGTTGCTAGGCAGCTTGTGCAGAAGACGGAGCTTGCAGGGGGAGGGATGTGGGATAGGAAAGCCAGGCAGCTTCTTCCCAGGCTGCCGCTGCCTCACTCGCAGGCACTGCTTTATATGTGGGCTTTGACAGATGCCGTCTTCTGACAGAGCACAATTCAACGTCACAGCCTGGATGGAGCTCACGTGACGCTGTGCATTCAGTGCTCCTGCTCTGGAGGCAGCATCCAGGCTTTCTGCTGAGGATGATTATTACACAGGCAGCTGGGATTCCTGAGAAAGCAGTCGAGTTATTCTCCTCTTGGTTATAATGTCAATTATGTACATTCTTCTCAAATCTGTGTGGAATTTACTAAAAAAAAAAAAAAAAAAGTGCATTAATTAAACCTGCTTCAAGGGATGGCCTCCTATTATGCAGCTGGAGGCCGTGTCGGGCTATGTAGTCTCTTGTTAGTGCTTTATACATAGTCCCCCATTATAATGCTGGAGGCTGGGACACCCAATGCATGGTCTACCATTATAATTCCGGAAGCCAGGGCACATGATGCATGGTCTACCATTATAATGCTATAAGCTGGGGCACACAATGCATGGTCTCCCATTATAATTCTGGAAGCCGGGGCACACAATGCATGGTCTACCATTGTAATGCTGGAGGCTGGGGCACACAATGCATGGTCTCCCATTATAATGTTGGAGGCTGGGGGCACACAATGGGTGGTTAAAATTATATTGCTGGAGGCTGGGGCACACGATGCATGGTCTCCCATTATAAAAGTTGGAGCCAGGGCACATTGAGGCGTGGTCTACTATAATAGAGCTGGGGGCCGGGGCACATGATGCATGGTCTCCCATTATAATGTTGGAGGCTGGGGCACACAATGCATGGTCTCCCATTATAATGTTGGAGGCTGGGGCACACAATGCATGGTCTCCTATTATAATGCTGGAGGCTGGGGCACACAATGCATGGTCTACCATTATAATGCTGGAGGCTGGGGCACACAATGCATGGTCTCCCATTATAATGCTATAAGCTGGGGCACACAATGCATGGTCTACCATTATAATGCTGGAGGCTGGGGCACACAATGCATGGTCTACCATTATATTGCTGGAGGCTGGGGCACACGATGAAAGGTCTCCCATTATAAAGATGGAGGCCAGGGCACATGAGGAGTGTTCTACTAAAATAGAGCTGGGGGCCTGGGCACATGATGCATGGTTTCCCATTATAATGTTAGAGGCTGGGGCACACAATGCATGGTCTCCCATTATAATGTTGGAGGCTGGGGCACACAATGCATGGTCTACCATTATAATGCTGGAGGCTGGGGCACACATCTATGTTAGTGCTGGAGGGCCCAGAAACTGATTTGTGGTATATTACAGTGCTGGAGGCCGCACCACACAATTCGTGGTCTTCTATTATACTGCTGGTGGCCGGGGCACACGATGCGTTGTCTCCAATTATAGAGCTGGGGGCCGGGGCACACGATGCTGAGTCTCCTATTATATAGCTGGTGGCCGGGGCACACAATGCATGGTCTACCATTATAATGCTGGGGACCGGGGCACACGATGCGTAGTCTCCTATTATAGAGCTGGGGGCCGGGGCACACGATGCGCAGTCTCCTATTATAGAGCTGGGGGCCGGGGCACACGATGCGCAGTCTTCTATTATAGAGCTGGGGGCCGGGGCACACGATGCGCAGTCTCCTATTATAGAGCTGGGGGCCGGGCACACGATGCGCAGTCTCCTATTATAGAGCTGGGGGCCGGGGCACACGATGCGCAGTCTCCTATTATAGAGCTGGGGGCCGGGGCACACGATGCGTAGTCTCCTATTATAGAGCTGGGGGCCGGGGCACACGATGCGTAGTCTCCTATTATAGAGCTGGGGGCCGGGGCACACGATGCGTAGTCTCCTATTTATAGAGCTGGGGGCCGGGGGCACACGATGGTAGTCTCCTATTATAGAGCTGGGGGCCGGGGCACACGATGCGTAGTCTCCTATTATAGAGCTGGGGGCTGGGGCACACGATGCGTAGTCTATTATAGAGCGGGGGGCCGGGGCACACGATGCGCAGTCTCCTATTATAGAGCTGGGGGCCGGGGAACACGATGCGTAGTCTATTATAGAGCTGGGGGCTGGGGCACACAATGCATGGTCTCCCATTATAATGTTGGAGGCCGGGGCACACGATGCGTTGTCTATTATAGAGCTGGGGGCCGGGGCACACGATGCGCAGTCTCCTATTATAGAGCTGGGGGCCGGGGCACACGATGCGCAGTCTCCTATTATAGAGCTGGGGGCCGGGGCACACGATGCGCAGTCTCCTATTATAGAGCTGGGGGCTGGGGCACACGATGCGTAGTCTATTATAGAGCTGGGGGCCGGGGAACACGATGCGTAGTCTATTATAGAGCTGGGGGCCGGGGCACACGATGCGCAGTCTCCTATTATAGAGCTGGGGGCTGGGGCACACGATGCGTAGTCTATTATAGAGCTGGGGGCTGGGGCACACGATGCGTAGTCTATTATAGAGCTGGGGGCCGGGGCACACGATGCGCAGTCTCCTATTATAGAGCTGGGGGCCGGGGCACACGATGCGCAGTCTCCTATTATAGAGCTGGGGGCCGGGGCACACGATCCCTGCCGGGCTATGTAGTCTCTAGTTAATGCAGGGGTCACCAGAGTCAGGCGTGACTGATTGAAGACTTCGAGTCCTGGTGCGAGCAGTCATTTGTTTAAATAAAAAAAGGAAATAAAGTATTTTTACTAAAATTTCCCATCTGCTGATGTCCCTGTTCCAGGTGATCAATGGGGAAGTGTTGGCGACATTGTGCTTGTACTTTGCACCTACACAGACATGTTCGTATGGATTGGGTTTCTCTAGACCGCACAGCATTGCTGACTTGTTCATTTGGACGGCTTGCATTGTTTTTCCTGCCTTCTATGAACTTCCCTACTGAGTGAAGATTTTAGGCAGATTTTATCTACAGAATATCTGGCTTTGTATGACCCAGCGTCTGCATGGAGTATGTGTATGTGGAGATTTGGGGTCTTTCTTGAATGGTTTCTATGCTTCACAACCAGTTATTATCAAACCATAGCCCCTGCATTATAATGGATGGCTGGGTTCAGGTACTTGGTAGTCGCGTTTTCATGGTTTAGCCGCTCTTCAGGCGCATCTACTATTAAACACTATTCCAAGCACAGAGAAGGAAGCACTTTTGGGAACAACTTGCTCCTTCCGTGTGCGGAGATGCCTGAATTTTGACAGTTCACTTCAATAGGTGAAATTTAACAGTCAAGACACTGGTGTGAATGTGGCTGTAGGCAAATTTAGCCAATTTACTCTGGAAAAATCCTTTTAATGATCCATAAAAAAACATTATATGTGAAATATATTAACCAAAGCACTGGGCTGAACACTTCACAGGAGTGGGGCTTGTCCTATCAGGATATTGCAGGATCGGAGTTGGTACATGACACAAGATGGGGCTTCCATGGGGTTATAATTGTGCTGAAATCTCTTATCTTTGTAAAGCAGTATTTCCGTTTCTATTATAGGAAGGTGCTTCAGCCAGGAAGACTCAGACTCCTGCAGCCCAGCCAGTACCAAGACCAGGTAATTATAATAAATTTATAAGCCTTTTTCCATTTGATTACTTGCTGCCAAGTCATTGAGTATTGAGCTGATCGTTGAAGGTACACTGCTACCTGGAATAGGTGGGTTATAGTGCTACTTATTATATAGACTGTTGTGTGGAGGTCTTGTCATTGACTGGTGGTGGGATGTCAGCTTGGCTATCGGCAGTTTATTCTTATATGCATCTATTTTCCTTCTGCTGTATTTTTTGAAGGGTTTTATTTTACTAAACATTTTGTGGCCTTAAAGTGGGTTTCTCGCTACAAAGATCATAAATAGGCACTTTTGCAATTGGTTTGCATTACCTAAGTCGCTTAGTATAGCAAATCTAAACTAATCTGTGCATCTATAGCTATTTCTGCAGCCGCTGATGGGACACGCCACTTTTTCTGTGATTGGCTGCCTGATATGTCATTCAGCCTGTTGGGACACTCCCCCTGGATGGGAAACTCTCTCCGTGCTGTGATTGGCTACCTGCACTCTGTGCTTACTCCCCTCCGAGCTGTGGTAAATAAAAGTGAAACAAAGTTCCTCTGCTTTCTCTGTTGGTTGTATTATAAAGGCTGTGTGAGCTTGTCTATGCTTATCCCCCAGCTCTAAGATGAAGGATCTGGGCAATTACAAGGTCTGTAGCTGCTAGATTCAGTCTCCCCCCCCCCCCCCCCCCCCCCACATAACACAGCCTTAGACAGTCTCTCCCGCTCCTCTATCTCCTGCCTGATAACAGAGGGGGATGGGGGGCGGAGTGCATGCCTCACATTTGTTTCATCAGTTTAGGCTGTAAGTATAACTGTTTACAGCAATGCAGGTGTTCTGGTTACAAGGAGCCTGGAGCTGACAGCTCTGCAACCATGAGAACATTGCAGGAGGTCTGCAGAGCAGATGTCCTCTCCCTTTCACTGCTAGCACAGAATGATGTCACAACTCTTCAGTGAGGAGAGCCTCGTCCCTGGATTTGAAGCTGTAACAGATGGCAACAACTCAAGTCTGCGAAAGCTTCTAATGTTAAAACCCCTTTAAAGGGATCTTTTCACATGGCTCCTGCTGCTCTCACTGAGGACAGTACAAGTGACAGACATGCTGCGTCCAGTGATGTCCCTTATTCTATAAGATACAGAAGTTTTACAGCATTTACTACTTAAGTTTGCGACTTTGCAGCCTGCTCTGCCAGAGAGGAGTCCAGCTTATTTATGAGCAGGTGCTAGCCTTGCCAACCTGCTGCTTATAGACTACCGTCTATCAGTGATTGGTAGAATCAGCGGCGGATGGGCAGAGCCAACACCTGCTCATAAACTGGACTCCTCTGTGGCAGAACAGGCTTAAAACTACCAGAGCTGAGTAGTAAATGCTCTAAAACTTCTGTAGAATCAGGGACATCATTGGATACAGCAGGTCTGTCACTAGCTTATACTGTCCTCTGTGACCACGGCAGAAGCCAGGGGAACAAATTGCATCATTTCGGGGAAGGGTAAAAAAATGGATGTCCGTGCTGTCGTTTTTAGGCCCCCTCGACTAAAAATGGTTGTCGGGTTTTTTTATGGGTTGTCATTGGAGAAGCATACCATGGTGACAGAATCTGTGAAGATATGAACAGCTTTACATAGGGAAAATTCCTAACCAATATTTTACATCCTCACACACTAATATGCCATAGTAGCTAATTAACGGAGTCTCCATTAGCTGTGAAGAGCCTCATGCAAGACCATATTCTGGGTCCATGTTTTATGAGGCCTTTATAGGGCACCTGTAGAGTTTTCAGGGGCTTTACTGAACCCTCGGGCCCCTCAGTTTTTTCATACTGTGGTACATGGAGACTGGACTCTGGGGCCGATTTAGCAATCTTTTTAATGACTTAGGTGCCAAATTTCCCTAGGTTCATAAATATGGGAAAAGGGTTAGTCTAATTTTAAAACCATTTTTAATTGGTTAAAAGGGGGTTGTATATTTCTTTTAAATGGTCTTGAGAAAAAGGGGGACGTGAAAAAAGAAATTTTGCAAGGGGATGTCACTTCAAAGCTGTCTTGTTTTCACTGTCTCCCCTTTCTTCGTTTTCTGTAAACACGTTCCCCACTCCGGTGGGACCCCACCCCTTTCATTTCAGGGGCTGAGGCTCTAAATTTACATTCTGTCTCCCACCCCCCCCCCCCCCCCCCCCCTCACGTATACACCACCAGCTCTTCATTCCCCTGCAGCTGCTTCTACAATAAAAACGCAGAATTGTGTCGGGCCCTAATCTGCTGCATAGAAGGGAGACAGATCTGTGCTCTGAGGAGTTCATAGATGACTGATTAAAACTGTAACAAACCTCCAGCGTGAGAGAAGAGATCATGCTCTGTTTTCATAAAAGCTGTCTAGACAATGCAGGGGCCCGTGGAGTAAAAACTCTTACAAAATAAGAGCATAGGGAGAGGGAAAGACATGGGGAGGAGGGTTAAACACACTGACTTGGGGGGAGCATGCAGTGAAGGGGGGGATATTCATCCCCCCTTTAGTTAAGAAAAAACCCAGGTGGGAGGGAAAAAAACCCCCCGGTTTCAGGAATGAGAGAAAAAGCTACAAGAGAACAGCCGAACTGATGAAGTGATAAATCCCCTTTAAGCTATGCCACTAACTGCTTTTTTGCAAGGCCCCTTTTACTGTGGCCACAACCCTTTTGTTGGACAAAGCACAAGTGTGTCTAGAAATGATCTAAAATGCATAATGAATGTGGTGTAATGCATGTATACCATGTGTATTTTTGGTGCAAATTGTGCCAGAATTTTGGCTAGACTGCCTTGATAACTGTGCCCCTATGTCTGTGCTGATTATGGTAGGCTTTTGGGACTTTGTCTTCTATGTATGTTCTGGCTGTTTTTTCCCCTATTTTTGTTTTCCTCTTACATTCTGCAGAATGTAGCAGGACTATTTTAAAAAAAAAAAAAAAAAGCGTGTTGTGTTGATCCTACAATTCGCCCATGTATGAGGAGCTGCACAGATAATTGAATAAATTACATTACACGGGGGAGCATTTACACAGTACAAGTGCTTTGGCTGCCGGCAACACGGACACAGCCGTCAGGCTCGCAGTAAGGCCATAGGGACTTTAAATCCCGTCTCTCTGCCCCTGAAAATGAGGACCTCGTTGTAAGAGTGACTGTAAATGCTGCCACCTCTCAGTATCTAATTGTAAGCATTGCCGTATACTACATTTATAGCTGGATAAGCAGATCTATTTGCATATTGCTATAGTAAGTATGGTGTAAGTAGTGTAGTTTTTGGCATTAAAATTACTTCCTATAGACTTCTCATCAGCAATTTCTTGCAGCAAAATAACACTAGTGTAGACGTACAGTGTTCTTGTTTTAACTGTTGATCCAGTGTGATCGCCCCTTGGCATCAGAAGCAAAAGGTTTCCTCTTGGGTCTGATTGGCTCATGTGTTATGGGTACCATATACCTGGCTCAGTAGGCAAAAGCAAAGTACTTCAATTACCCATCCCTCCTTTCACCTCTTCTTCTGGCCCTTGGTTGAGTTTGGTGTACATGTGTTTTTTTTCAACCTTACTATTAAATTTTTACTATACAGGTTCTGTCCTGATTTCAAAGTTTCCCCCATTACAAAGGGACTTATGGGCTGCTGGCACTTGAGTTTCGTTCCACAGCAAATAGCAAAGGAAGCAAGTTTCCCGCAGCCAACCCCAAAATGAGGGGGAATCTTTGTAACAGGGGCACAGACAGCAAAAAAATGTAAAAACTTTTCCCCCGCACATCCAAAACAAAAAAAAAAAAAATCCTTTTGTGCTGGGAAATTCATTTAATAAATATACTTGTTCCGACTTGCAAACAAAATTAAAATTAGAACAACCACATCCCATATTTTCCAAAACCCGGACTCCCGATTTTGGGCCCCTAAGTTTCAAAAACACATGTGAAAAAAAAAATATGGTGGAAAATAAAAAAAAAAAAAAAAAAAACTGGACAAATCCTTTAAAATTGCAAACTCGCCTTGCCTTCCCCCCCCATTTTTGTTGCTTTGTTCCAGGCAGTCTGATCATTCAGTCAGCAGCTGCACTGGGCAGGTGCCATTTCCGGGCATCGGTGTTTGGTGGTGATGTCAGGACATTGCACGTGCCTTTTGGGCATCTGTGCCTGCAGCGGTGATGTGGTGACCGCCGGGGTCAGGAAGTCAGGAAGATGGTGGACCTCGGCACAGTGGGGGCAAGAGGGCAAAAAGAGGGATTTTGAGGGGTATCGCTCTTGAAATGGCCCCACTTTTTAATGGGATCAAAGGTTGGAGGCACAACCCACCTTAAAGGTCCCAAAGAAGATAACCTAGTTATCCTCTGTAAAAGAGATTTCTATGCCGCACGTGCTCTTAATCTATGACGTGCAATCTCCCATTAAGAGCAGCTACAAAGAACTTCTCTCACTTTATGAGCAACTAGCAGAGCTGTGGGGAATCGTGCAGCGAGTGTTTAATGCACATGCGACTGCCAGACATGGGGGCTTAAACAGCGGGACCCTTCTAACAAACAGATTGTCTGGGAAAAGGTGGGGTTGCCCCTGGGCTCTGGTTAGTGAATGTCTGCTTTGTAGACCAGCGTATTTTTAGCAGTCGGGAATTATCCTGAAATCTTTGGTTGCTTTGAAAATAGAACGAGGCATTGGATGGAAGGGAGTCGATGAGCAGCGTGATAAAACGCAGGGAAATCAGAGCAGGCTTTTCATAGAGCTACCAGCCTGAAACAAAATCTCTTCTTGCCGTTTAAAAGTGAACTGTGTCCTGGTTCAGGTCCAGTTTTATGCCGAGCTTCCAAATAGGTCTTTTAAAAAATAAAGTAAAAAAAAAACCCCCCCACTAACATAATTGAAGATCACTGAACCATTTCATTGTTCCTGTATAATCTTATGATGTATTGAGTGTTGTGTTTTTTTTGGGGGCTTTTTGTGTGTTGTGCTTATTTTGTTTTTTTTGTTTAGTTTTCATGTGAACTTCAGGGGCATTACAAGCGCCCCCTCCCAGAAGAGACAGCAGGTTTGGCATAAATAAATGAAATAAAATGTACATGATGCCTGTGTCGCATTGTTGAAATCATCCTTTGGATATTTGGTGCACTGTCCTATTACTGAGGAATCGAGCATCTTCCAGATATTTAGTGGAGCTCATTCTAAACCTGAAAATGTCACTTTAAGTACAAGTTCACACAAGGCAGATTTTGCTACAGTTTGTCATTTGAAATTAACGTGAAGTAGGCAGCAAACTGCATGAGTTGCAAGCGGATTTTGATGCAGGTTTCCCCCCCATGTTTTTTGAAAGGGTAAAATTCATTTCAAGGGTCCATCCACAGGTTTTTGGTTGGATTTTTTAGTTTTTGTATTTGGAAACAAAGTCGACCATCCACATAAATTTTAATAGAAAATCTGCTCGTTAGTCTACACTGAACGGATTTTCTGCCGGATGTTTTTTTTTTTTTTTTACACCGCCGCTGTTCCGAAAAACTTACAACATGCACAATCTTCAACTTGGTTTTCGGGTGTAAGATGTTCAAATCCGCGCACAGAACCATCCCCCAAAACCATGCAAAAGATCACAAAATACCAGCTGGATTCTTAAGACAGAATCCAACCAGTATTTTGTCTATGCCGTGTGGACCTATCCTAAAAATCCACAGCAGAAATTGGCATGAAGAGGATGTTAAAATCCTCACCACAGATGCATTTCAATGTGAAAAAAAATTTGATGGCATTGATTTGTAAAGTCGCAACCTCATGCCTGGTACTGTTATCCTTTGTGGCTTTTATTGATGCAAATCTGCAACTTTCCCCAGCGTGTGGGCTTCACCCCAAGGCCAATTTCACATGATTGCTATGTAGGTGTTTTTTCTGCACCTTCAATCCTGGCCTAATAGTGGGATCACCACTTGATCATGCTTTATGAAAAGAAATCCAAGCCACCAGTACGGGCTCTCTAGATCTCTTATTTGGAAGACTTGGGTAACATCCTTGATATCTCCCTCCTCCAAAAAAACCTGAACTATCCCCACTTAAAGGGACTTTAAGTTTTTTGTCTACATTGTCCCTCAAAGAGCAAGTCCTCATATGACCATCTTGTCACGGGGGCTCAGCACTGTTCCTCATTCATTTAGATGCCATGATTGCTGCAGCGTCTAAATGGTTAAAGGAGTTGTCTCATTACGAGCTTTCAGCCTGTCAGTGTCCCTGTAAGTTGAACTGGGGGGCTGCTTCTTGGTCTCTGTTCTGCTCCCCTCCCCCCTCCCATCACACACAGCAGCTATGTAACTTCTATACAGGGGGAGGGGTTTGCTCTCAGAGTTCACCCCTGGGGTGCCTGCCTAGGCCCTGTTACAGGAGAGGCTGATCTATGATTTGTAGAGAGGTCTGTGAAGCTGCTTGTAGCTAATAAGACAGAGGGGATGCATGTTTCCTAAATCCCCTGCTTAGCTTACAAGTCCCAAAACTCCAGCAACAACAAGGGCAGTGTACTATACTCAGGATGTCTCACTAATACAGGAGAGCATAAAGTATTCACATGCCCCCTGATCTCTATAGTATTAGTATAGTCACAGTTCCAAAGACATATCATGATTTTAGTAACAGACAGGGTCACTGCTGTCACATCTATCCTGTGTAGAGAGCAGGAGAAGCAGGGACACACAGGGTTAATCCGGCTGCATGGACACAGACGCCAGAGTCCTCCCTCCCCTCCTTCCACTCCAAAAGCATTCTGTGCGGGAGGGGCTCTCTGCTCCGACCTGTCCCTTTAAAGGTGTGAGTCATTTAGACCTTACAGCCAGTAAATAAGGACAACAGGTCAGCTACTATAGAGATTTGAGAAGCTGAGTAGTAATACTAACAGGGTACTCAAAAACCGTAGGACATTTGTAATGAACAAATATTGCAAAGCTGCTAGTTATATAAAGATCTTTAAATTAAAACCCAATCATTGTAGCGAGACAACCCCTTTAAACAGCAGAGAATGGAGCCGGCTTCGATCCCTGCTGTTGGTGGTGGGTGTCCGCTGTAATCGACAGGTAACATCTACTGTATATGGAGCGGGTTCAACGAGTGGGTCGGCGCAATGCTTCCATAGTGTCATGATTTGTTAAAATATATCATGGTGCGCTAAAGGGTTAAAAATTCTGCTCCTGTATTATACAAAGTCCTTTATATAGAAAAAAGAAAATGGTACAGCCCACATTCATGTCCGTAGTAAAGGGTCCTATGGTGGCACTCAGCAGCAGGGTCACCTGACATCTATGGGGGAAACTGAATAGGAATAATGGTGGAAACATTATTATTAATATGGGTATTCCAGCAACTTCCTGACTGCGTGTAGTTACTAGTGTAACTGCTGTCTCTATACCATGTCTTAATAAAGTTTGCTGTAAAAAAAAAAAAACCTACACGCACAACTGTCTGTAGGTGACATTGTCATTTTGTTAATAAAGTTCATTGTAAAAAACAAAGCAGAAAGAGAAGACAAAGGAGGTTTGGGGGTTTTCTCCACCAACAGCCATAAGACGCTGCTTGAGGTAGTGACACTGGAGAAGTTTTACCGGTACATACCTGGATACCAAGCATCAAATGACGGAGGCCATGTTTAGACATACAGTTACTCCATGGGAGCCATTACTCTGGAGAGGAATGTGGACTGTACCATTTTCTAGATAGGGGTCTACTGCATTGGTACAAGCAAATAGGTTTAATATAGGTTTGTTAGAAAATTGTGTGATTTTCTATTCTATACCTAATAAAAACAATACAAAATGGACAGCCCCTTTAATACAGGTGCGGATATACAGGAGTATATTTATGTAAACCCGTTTTGCTTTGATCTTCTCCTTTCGTGGCTGTCTCTAGATTGAGGGACACGTCGCTGGCATGGCACGGTGATGAATGGGGCTGATGTGTGCAGGCAGATTGCACAGCATCTCAGCGCTTCCTGGTTAGAATTGTTATAAGCAATCTCCTCAGCTGCACTTCATAATTGGGCTTCCTTACACTCAGGAATAAGACTAAAGACGGAATAACCATAAGACAGTCATGAAAATGTGATTGTGATTGCTGCAGGAAAATTGAGACAACGCTTCATCATTATGTCGAAATTGAACAGGATATGAAGCGTCTCATAAAGTTTTCAGTTTAATCCAGATGTTAAAAATATCCGGATTGTCTTTTGCACCACTTAATCCCTTCTGTGTAAACCTGTGTGGCTGAGACCTGCGTGATTTCACGTTAACCTTGCAGCTGACTTTAAGGGGTTGTCTCACTGCACAGATTAAATTTCAACCTGTAGGGAACGGTAAATAAAGACCGTTTCCAAATATATTGCTGTGTTTTTATTTTTGCTATGTTGAGGAGATGAGAGAGTGCACACAGGTTTCTCTGGTTGCCGCCTGCTCTACCCTTGTCTCTCCCCCTACTTTTTGTTTTATCTGATAGCAGGTAGGGTCAACACACCGGACTGACAGCCGCTTGAGAACAGAGTGTGTTGTCTCTAACAAACAAAGGAGACTACTTTTATTTTCGGAGAACTTGCTCTCATATCCGTGCAATTAGAAGAACTATGTACAGAGCTAATATGCTAATCACTGCTATACAACCACCCACTGCCTGACCAGGAAGAGACAGGATGCATGAATCTAAAACTACTTGTATCTCAATTAAACAGTATGGTGAGACAACCTCTTTTACTACCAATGAGGAAGGTAATCTGAAGACTGCTCTGAGGTCATTGCGGACTCGGGCACATTACAGCTGTACCTTGAACCGTGACCACCATGTGTTAACCCAACCTTAGTGTTAAATTTCCTTCGAACACCATGATGGGGAAATGGCAGTATTACACAGTGCGTGGTCTATGATTCAGGACAGGAGACGCTCTCCATTGAGAGGGTAAGGACCACCTGAGGCTAGCTCCTACAAGCCAACCTCAGAGAATGGGGATCGCTTGCACACCTCTACCCTCATTCAGGTCTATGGGAGTTATGGATGTAACAGAGCACACTCGCTTGGCTAAATTCTGAACTCCCATAGATATGTTCAGGGGAAAACTGCACAAGCTACGAACTGGCCTCAGAAGGGATTTGCAAAGCGGCGAACCTTCTGGGTATGTTCACACGGCTGACTTGCAACATTGAAAATTTCAGCATGGAATACGCTAAAATCCACATGGATTAGATGCAGAATTTCAGAGGCAAGATTTTCTGCCTCCTATATAGTTTAATGTGAGATGAGGAATCGGCACAAAAACCGCCTTTAAGAATTGATGCTGATTCTTTCAGTGCTGAAAATAAAGCCACGCTGATTTGTGTGCATAAGGTGCAGATTTTACATTGGAGAAGGATCAGTGAGAGAAGGATTTTAGTCTGATTGGAAAGCCTCTTTTTCTCGCCCCATCTCTCTATATACACTCACCGGACACTTTATTAGGTACAAAATGCTAGTAACGGGTTGGACCCCCTTTTGCCTTCAGAACTGCCTCAATTCTTTGTGGCATAGATTCCACAAGGTGTTGCAACGATGCTCAATTGGTACCAAGGGCCCAAAGAGTGCCAAGAAAATATTCCCCACACCATGACACCACCACCACCAGGCTGAACCGTTGATACAAGGCAGGATGGATCCATGCTTTCATGTTGTTGACGCCAAATTCTGACCCTACCATCCGAATGTCGCAGCAGAAATCGAGACTCATCAGACCAGGCAACGTTTTTCCAATCTTCTACTGTCCAATTTCGATGAGCTTGGGCAAATTGAGCCTCAGTTTCCTGTTCTTAGCTGAAAGGAGTGGCACCCGGTGTGGTCTTCTGCTGCTGTAGCCCATCTGCCTCAAAGTTCGCCGTACTGTGCATTCAGAGATGCTCTTCTGCCTACCTTGGTTGTAACGGGTGGCTATTTGAGTCACTGTTGCCTTTCTATCAGCTCGAACCAGTCTGCCCATTCTCCTTTGACCTCTGGCATCAACAAGGCATTTCCGCCCACAGGACTGCCGCTCACTGATGTTTTTTCTTTTTCGGACCATTCCTGTAAACCCTAGAGATGGTTTGTGCGTGAAAATCCCAGGAGATCAGCATTTTCTGAAATACTCAGACCCCCCCTTCTGGCACCAACAACCATGCCACGTTCAAAGGCACTCAAATCACCTTTCTTCCCCATACTGATGCTTGGTTTGAACTGCAGGAGATTGTCTTGACCATGTCTACATGCCTAAATGCACTGAGTTGCCGCCATGTGATTGGCTGATTAGAAATTAAGTGTTAACGAGCAGTTGGACAGGTGTACCTAATAAAGTCGCCGGTGAGTGTACATAGTCAAGTCACATTATTGTAACAAGTTTCTACTTGCGGTCACACATACCCTGTTTCCCCGAAAATAATACATCCCCCGAAAATAAATAAGGCATAGTGCATTTTTTTTTTTTTTTTTTTTTTACAGCAATTCAGAGTTTGGCTCCTTATGCTAATGTTTGTGATGAAATCACTACAGTATATATATTTGTTCATCAATAAATGTGAATTCTTGTTCATGGAAAAATAAGACATCCCCTAAAAATAAGTCTTAGCTTGTCTTTAGGAGCAAAAATTGATATGACACTGTCTTATTTCTGGGGAAACAGGGTAAAGAGGCTCTAGGTCTTATTTTCAGGGGATGTCTTATTTTTCCATGAACAAGAATTCACATTTAGGTGTTGTACAAAAAAAAAAAAAAATCAACATTTCTTAATATACTGTAGTCCTGTTATCACAAACATCAGCATAACAAGCCAAACTTTGACTTCCATCAAGAATTTCTTGTGACTCTATTTCCATGTACAACAATCTATGGTACAATTACCAGGTCCTCCTCTTCAGGAATATCATCATCACTCTCCATACCCTGAATTTCATGGTGAATTTCCTGTGACTCCATGTCTAGCAAATAACACTTTCCTTAAATGAGCACCTCTTGTCCAGGTGGCCTCCCACACAAGGTAAGACCTATCTAAATGATCTGTTAACGCTAGTGTATGTCGTGGGGGGGAGCTGCAGCAATGACTTCCACTAGGTCTTATTTTCAGGGGAAGCCTTATATTTTTAAGCTTGGAAAAAAACTGCAGTAGGTCTTATTTTTGGGGGATGTCTTCTTTTCGGGAAACACAGTAGTTCAATAAGGAAGTTGTGTTGAGAGCTTGCTTTGTGGGTATAGAAGATGTACACTCTGCACACACCCCTCATTACCGTCGTGGGTAAAAGGGGCAATTTTTTCAGAGCTGTAGAAAGGGCTGATATTTTGTGCTGAGTGGGTGTATTTCTGGAACTGCGCAGTTTATGAACTGTGTGCTGCTGTGGTGAAAGTGTGTCGTAAGTCAACAAATAGCGCTGCTCTGTATAAGCAACATGGAAGCCACAGAGCACCACTTGTCATTGATGTGTCTGCTATGAGGGTGCACAAGGGTGGCTACTCTACAGTGAAGCCGCTCGTCATCTCATCTAGGCTGTTTTTACTCCTCACAACCTTCTTAGGCTGAACTAGGTCAATGTACAAAATAGCATATGCTCCTCACAATGCAATATGTCCCATACAAGGTGTCCACACACAAACCACCCGTACAATATTTTTTTTAATGCATGCTTTTAAATAGGAAGGTAAGAGGGAATGGGCTTTTCCCAGCCAGCTTCAGGCTCCCACTTTCTGTGTAGGCTGTGTGTGGTTCTACAGCACTGAGTTACATTTCTGACGGACACCGATTTGTCCTTAAAGAGTGAACATGTGATCTGATTTATTAACAGCAGGTCACAGAGCAGGAGGAGCTGAGCACATTGATATTCAGGCAGTCTCCGGGTTACGAACGCGATAGGGACTGTAAGTTTAAGTTGGAACAGGTCAATTATTTTTTTTTTTTAGTTTTGGATAGTGCAGGAAATAGTTTACATTTGTTTTGCCCCGTTAAAAAGATTTCACCTGTTATCAAATTCATGCTGGTATTTTCGTTTACAGTACTATTTGCTGGAATATGGAAGTACAAGGCCGCATCCCCATAAGCCCCGTTTGTAATGGGGGGACAGATTAAGCAGGGCTGTGGAGTCGGAGTCGTGCCTTTTTTGCAAGTCTGAGTCGTCATAAAATAGACCGACTCCCAAAATTATGTTGGTCCGTTAGTTAGATGCATTGAGAGGCAAGAGGGAATTTGGCATGCTACTCTCCCATATCTCACCTCATCACTGGGGTGTAAATTTGATGACTGGGGCAGCAAAGCGCCGCCCAGGGAAAAAGATTCGCTCCCATGGCAAACGATTAAGCAAAATTTTTCACCTGCTTTCAAGAAGAAAAGGGTTAATCACTATCAAAACTACTGTGGTGGGGCAATTCTTTTATCGTGACTTGTTAGAGATTTTCCCCTCTGGTACAGTTTTTTGCCCCCAAAACCAATTTAATGTAGAGAGGCCGTACTCAGCCGGGAAATAATGAGGGGTCAGATGAGGATCTTGGAGCCCATACTTTTAAATTCAGAGACTTCAAAAATGTTCCTGCATTTTTTTGCATATTTACACATTTTTTTGTTTTCAAAAGTCGGTTCCAATAAATCTTTTTTACATGACAAAAAAAAGGGAAAATGTTTTAAAACTTGTGACTTTCAGGCCCATACTCACCACCCTACACTCTGAAACATGATACTAAAATTTTATATACGCATCTTACATCTTATACAAAAAATTGATTTGCAAAAATTTTTAGCATCTGCTTAGTTCTGAAATTTCTTTCCTAAACTGCTTTTTTTTGTTTTGCTCCAAAAACAAAATGAAAGTTTTTTTTATTTTGTTAGTATTTGGAAAATCCCCCTTTTTGGGTTTTCAATACTGGGCTAAAAACCCTTTTGGGGTTTTCTGAATCAATTCAAGCAGTTTTGAAAAAAATCTATCCCAGGTCTCTTCCCACAT
The DNA here is from genome assembly GCA_025379985.1 of Phyllomedusa bahiana. Classification (NCBI taxonomy): domain Eukaryota; kingdom Metazoa; phylum Chordata; class Amphibia; order Anura; family Hylidae; genus Phyllomedusa; species Phyllomedusa bahiana. The sequence goes on along the minus strand of JAODAL010001536.1, from coordinate 110,864 downwards.
TCCCAATTTTGGTGCAACTGGCTTGGATACAAAATACACTTTTCTTCCCTCTACCCCAAGTTAAAAGATCAAAACATTTCCCCTTTTTGCTTATCAGGTCTGTTCTACCTAAATACTTGTTTTTGTACATTAGATGATAAACACCCTGATTTACCCTTTATACAGAAAAGTTATGATTTAAAAAACATGGAAATATGGGGATCAGGGTTGGGGCTTGCCGACCCACAGCCCTGGATGAATCGGGATTTCCTGTTAGTTTTTATAAGGAAAAACTCAGCCAAACTTGTATTTATTTTTTTAAATTCCTATGTATTCAGAGTTAAGGAGTCCTGTAGGGGTTTTTTGGTGATTGCCACCTCAAAGATTGGAGGCTGTCGTTCTGGGACCCTGCCCACTGGACTCCTTTTTAAATCAGACAAAAGGGATTTAAATAAAGTACAAGTTTTTTCTAATCTTTTCCCCTAAAACAATTTAAAATTTTTCTCACCTTTTCCTGCTCTATAACCTTGTACCATTCAAATCAGATGGAAGGACCAATTTGACAGGTTCTCTTTAACACTTTATTTTATGCCCCACCAACTCCAGCCCCCGGGTTCTGCGCCAGGCACAATACAATTTGCCATCTCGGCCAAGAATTTTTCTGAGATGTGATGAGCTTGTATCGGGACTGCATCCTTTTGAGCACCCGATGCCACAATGCATCCACTTTTCGGTTCATATCTGAATTTTTTTTAGCTGTTTTGTAATTTATAAAATCTTTTAAATTTCCGAAGATGAGTAAAAAAAACCATGAGCAGAGGAGCAATGTTTTTCCTTCTGTTCACTATATTACACAGTATATGAAGTAGAACTGTACAGTACATTGTGCACCCTCCTGCCTGATCACATTGCAGATGTGCTGTGACAGGAGGCCGCTTTAGAAGGGCAGGCAATTAATAAAGTAGATGGGAACTAATGTGATTTCTCTTACGGTGATATTTCCTACCACGAAAGAAATAAACCTGCAGCAGTTCTGCCGTCGAATCCCCCTTTCTGGAACAACAACCGCAAGAAGGCCTAGAAGGGGGGTTTTCCCGGGGTGCACTCCCAAAAGAGGAGGCCCCCCCTCTCCCCCCCTTTTTTATATCTTTTTTATTGCATTGTTTGGGTCTGAAAATTCCTTCGGGGCATTTGTATCTTTTACAGTGGAAGTATTTTCTAGAAATGGAGAAAAAGGGGCTGGGACTTAAGTGCTATTTCATTGGTGCTTCCCCTCAAATCTTTTAGCCCGATGTGTGGGGAAAGAAATTAGGGTTATACACAAAAGTATATCCTTCATTCTCGCAGACATTAAGCCCCCACTTTTGGGGGGGAAAAAGCCCTTTTGTCTTGGGGCCTAATGACTCTCTGCGCTTATGCTGTAAAGGAGCTGTTTCACAGAGCTAAAAAACTGCTTTAGATTCGCTTTTTTGTCTCTTCCCAGTTAAATTGGGGGTTCTTTGCATTGATTACAAAACGCCCTGTTCGCAACTCCTCTAATTGCACTGCATGAGCAAATCTTTAAAGGAGAGGGCTTCAACTCAAACTAAACAAAATTTTGTCTCCTTTTTAAAAAAAATAACCACTCTGTTTCTAGCTGCCGGGGGTCCTGGGTTTGCCACCGGGGGGTGTCACTCCTCTCTAAAAGAAACCTGTGTACACTCAGAGCAGATAAAAGCTCTAATTTCCTCCACAAAGCAGTATATTTGGGGAAAAAGTCTTCATTGATCATTCCCTACATGCGAAGCAAAACTTTTTTAGTTTTAGATCAAACCCTTTAAAAAGAAGAGTGCTATTTCAAGATTTCGAGTGGGGCAAAAAAATTTTTTAAATTAGCTTTTTTCAGCCTTTTTTTTTCCAGTAGGATGAACTAATATATATATTTTTCTTCCCCATTTAGTATCACAAGCAAGACCACCGCCCAACCAAAAGAAAGGTGAGCTCTCTAATACTTTACAACCTCATTACAGCATCAAAAAAAAGCACAGCTCATAATTTATTTTTCTCCCCCCCTTTTGTCAGGTCAAAAACAAACCCATTATTATTATACCTGCGGCTACCACATCCCTAATAACCATGCTAAATTCTAAAGACCTCCTGCAGGATCTGAAGTAAGTGTCAGTGAGAAGAATTTCAATCCATTGATCTATCTGTGAGAGGAGAGGGGATAAAGATGGAGGGGGGAGATGTATAAAAATTTGAAAAACCCTTACCCATGTCGTCTAGTAAATCACGGCTGCATTTTTTTCCCACTTCAACTTCGTGTTAAATCAAGACATAACATATGTGTGATACTCTTTCTTTAGATCTGGTGCCGTGCACCCATGAAATACCAAATGTACGCTGCTTTATACATTTGGCAGATCTTTTATTAGTGCACCTCAAACTGAAATATACATCAGGTCATGTAGATTTTAGTGTTCTAAATAAGTCAATGACCCTTATAACTGCATAGAAAATGTGCAGAACTGAATGACACTTGTATACCTGCATACTGATGCACATCGGGTGATCTTTTATATATATATTAATATATAACAATACACACACACGGGAATATTAAGTATTTGCTACATGGGCAATATTGAAAGTTTTCCCACCTACAAAGAATGGGGAGATTTGTATTTTTTATCGTGGGTACACTTCAACTGAGAGTCAGGATCTGGAAAAAAAAAAAAAAGAAAATCCCATTGTATGATTTTTAAAGAACTAATTTGCATTTGCATTATTGCATGAAATAAGTATTTGTTCACCTACCAACCAGCAAGGATTCTGGCTCTCCCAGACCTGCTAGTTTTTCGTTAAGAAGCACTCCTACTTTTTATTCATTACCTGTATTAATTGCACCTGCTTAAGCTCGTAACCTGTATAAAAGACACCTGTCCACACACTCAATCACACACCAACCTCTCCACCTAGGCCTAGCCCATAGAGCTGTCTAAGGACACAAGGGACAAAATTGTAGACCTGCACAAGACTGGGATGGGCTGCAGGAGAATAAATAAGCGGCTTGGTGACAAGGAAACAACTGTTGGTGTAATTATTAGAAGGTGGAAGAAACACAAGATAACACACTATTCCCTGGTCTGGGACTCCATGTAAGATCTCGCCTCGTAAAGTAAGGACAATTCTGAGAAGGGTCAGGAATCGGCCTAGAACTGCACAGGAGGACCTGATCAATGACCTGAATAATAGAGCTGTGACCACAGTATTCGAGATTACTGTTAGTTGCCTTGATTCAGGAGACGTGGATCTGATCTTTCACACCATAGGGTTTTTTTTTTTTTTGTATTTTTCAGTAGAACATAATTAAGCCATACAAGACTGTGGCAGCTTTGTGCATTACCAAGTCATGTTTGAATTTATTTTTAACCCTTTGACCATTTTTAAAAATGTGATGAAAATGGGCCATACAATGCTGTAATGTAGTTCAAATTTCTTCAAGACTTGCCATTTTTTAAGCAAAATATTCGTGAAAATTTGCAGAAGCTAGGGCTAGCGAAAACTTCAATCTGGCACCAGTATAGTCGTGTTAGACGCGTTATGTGCCCCACAAAATATGCTGACTTGCAAGTTCCGCTACGCCATGTTTTTGAAATTGTCCCAAAGAGATTTCAGTGCTTAGTTACTCATATTAAACACATTTTATTCTATTCAAAAGGTTTGTTTCATCAGACGAAAAGAAGAAACAAGGCTGTCAGAGAGAAAATGAAGTTCTAATCCAGAGACGAAAGGACCAAATGCAGCCTGGTGGTACAAGCATCAGTGTAACGGTTCCATACAGAGTGATAGACCAGCCACTGAAGCTGCTGCCACAAGACTGGTATGGGCGCCATTCTGTGAAGTGGATTATTCCTCTTACCGTTCCTGCAAGGGGTTTTCTCTTGTGGATAGGTCTTTGACCAGTGTTTGGATATTTTTCTTTTATCTGAATAACACGTAATAAAATAACTCCATATATTTTCTGAAAGACATAGCAGAAAAATGTGTTTAGTGGGTAAAAATCTTACTGAAGTGTAAAGGTTTTTTCAGACAGCATATTTCCTGTACGGGCTGAAAAGCGGGTTAGTTTACTCCTTGAAATTACACGCTTTCAAGTACGTAATTTAAATGTAAAAACAAACGGCAGATAATTGCTCAAGGCATTTTTGCTTCTCTACTTTTATTTCTCGTTAGGAAAATACGGGACAAAAATCGTCGTCTGATCGGTTTTACAGTGCACTCAATGAGTGTGGTGTGTGGGCATGGTTTGCAGTGTATTTTGGCGCATACGAAGGTGAAAAGTACATGCAGAAGTATGCGCCAGAATAAGTCTTGTGAACATACCCTAAGGGAACATCCACATGACAAGTAAAATTTACTCGTCGGTTTCTCCCGTTCACGTCTGTGGGGTTTCGGACATGGATGTGCATCCAAAACATTTGTATGTCCTGGAATGCAAATCTGCACTTGGAATATAATGGAAGCATTGAACATGCTCCATTTTTTTTTCCTTGTTTTTTTTTTTTTTTTTTTTTAATTTTTAAAAACCCCAAAAAAATTTTTTGGGTTTTAAAATTTTAGTTAAAAACCACTCCCAACGAAAAGGTCCCCACAGACTTGTTGAGGCAATAGTATGACCAGAAAAACAAGTAGTGCCATTCCAGTAAAATTTTTGCTTTATTTAAGCGGGGAAAAAAAACCCACAGACCCAGTGTTGGTAACGCGTTCGGGCCTGGGCCCCTTAGTCATTTTCTTTTGAGTTCAATGGGGTGATTTTACTTTCGGGGTTTTAGATATATTTTTGAGAAAGAATCCAAATCAATTTAGACTTAAAAAACTTGTCATATGGCAGAGCCTAAGGCTATGTTCACACCCCCTTAAAGCCGTGTGGGGGAGGGGGGCCGCCTTCGCCGGCCCAAAAATTATTACCCGCGGCGCGTTACGCGCTGGGAATTCACGTATTATTTCCCCGCCGGGATTGCCCAGCAGGGGAAGGAGACAAAACCATAGTTCTCTAGAAAATGGATTACCGAATGCTGGGCCTTTTCAGCCCGTTTAAATTTTTGCCCTTTGCGTAATTACGGATGAAATACGGCCCTTTTAAGCCTTTTTGAACATGGGCCTAAGGGTATGTTCACACACCGTATTGCGGTGCATACAGTACGTGCCGCAATACACTGGGTGTTTTGGAAGCATGTGCTGATCAGCGCGTACTTCCAAGGGGCGGGGGCCGGACCCCGTCCAATCCCATTTTACATGAATTGTCAACGCGCGCCACAAACAATTGACATTTCACTTCTCTCCCTGATCATATTGTACGCCCAGGGAGACCACACGTTATATGAGAACTATGAACCGTAATGGCGGCGCATATTTTGCTGCGTATAAAGCGCAATACGTGGCAAAATAAGCCCTGTGACCATACCCTAAGGCCATGTCTACACAGCACCAGATTCTCGTCAGCTTTTTAGTGGATTCAGTATTTTGAATCCGCCGAAAATCCGACTTGAGCCAGCGCTGTGTAGACTTCAATAGAAAATCTGTGCTGTAGTCTACACATCATGGGCTTTTCACTGAAGCAGGTGGCTTTACCCTGGATGATGGAACATGTTCTATCTTCCAACGGGTTCCCCTCTGATTCCTGTACACCATGTCCTGGGCCGCCGAGGATCTGAACGCAGTTTTTGCGCAAAAAAAACAGGTGGTGCGGCAAAGTTAAAATATCGTGTGTTTTCCACCAGTATTTGCTGTGGAGACATACCCTAGGGGCGCTAAAAGCTGAATATCTGCACGTCCCTTATGGCCATGTTTGTTTAATCACTGCAACTGAAGAGACTTAAATATTTGGGTCATTGATTCCACAAGTGAGCTGATTAGGTGCACGGGCTTGAATTAATGTGCATCTGCCACCTCCCACGTATGTGAAACATGAGGAATGCACATCCTCCCTGATTGAGAAATGGACACATGGAAAATCCAGTTCTTCTTGAAGCTAGAATTTTTAAGGCTCTTTTAAAACAGAAGTAACCTGCTGCTTGGAAGTGGAGCAGAAAGCAAAAATGTAATTTATGTTGTCAAAACCAGTAGCAGATTTGGCAGAGACTGTAATATCCGCTCCAACTTTTCATTCGTATTAGATATAGATCATGTATTTTGGGGAGATTGAATAATTTGGTGAATGGCTCCAGTGTTTCCGTTGTAATGTATAAAAATTTTTTGTTTCCTCTTTCTTTGGGCCGGTGGTGAAAGTGTTTGTTAAAGGGTCCCGTGCGTTCGGCTCCCCTTGGCTCTTGCCCGTGGTTCCCTGTAGTACTTTGAAAAAAAGTAAGACTTTTAAAGTTTAATTCACTGCACTTACTGGCTGCAGCAGACCTCCTCCTCCCCTGCTGCAGCAGACCCCCTTTCCCCCTCCCCCTCCCCTGTCAGAGACTCACCCCTTTTCCCTCCCCCTCTGCAGCGACCTCACCCCTTTCCCCCTCCCTGCGTAGCAGACCTCATCCTCTTCCTCCTCCCCGCTGTAGCAGCCTACCCTTTCCCCCTCCCCTGCGAGGGCCCCTTCCTCTTCCTCCTCCCCTGCTGCAGCAGCAGACCTCATCCTCTTCCTCCTCCCCTGCTGCAGCAGCAGACCTCATCCTCTTCCTCCTCCCCTGCTGCAGCAGCAGACCTCATCCTCCTCCTCCTCCCTGTGCAGCAGCGACCTCCCTCCCCCTTCCCTCTGCGCAGCAGCAGACCTTTTCCTCCCCCTTTCCTCCCTCTGCAGCAGCAAAATTTCCCTCCCCCTCCCCCCCTTTTGCGCAGCAGACCTCACCCCTCCCCTCCTCCCCTGTTTCAGCAGCAGACCTCTCCCCTCCTCCTCCTTGCGCAGAGCAGCCCTCTGTCCCTCCTCCTCCTCCCTGCTGCAGGCGACCTCCCCCTCCCCCTCCTTTTGTGGCAGCGCCCTATCCTCCCCCTCCCCTCTGCTGCAGCGCAGCCTCAGCTCCCCCCCTTCCTCCCCTGCCACCCAACCTCCTCCTCCTCCCCTCTTTAAGCTGCCTTGGCGTGTTTTTAATTTTATGAACTTCCTTTGTCGGTTTTGTCCACATGGTCAACACCATTAGGGACACCTCAACCCAGCTTTTCCCCAAAAAAATAGAAGGTGTTGCTCTGCTATTTCACGGAAACCCTCGTGAACACATTGAATGGGAAGCTGTGAAACCCCAATATCCCTTTTACTTAAATGGCTTACCCATTTGTGTATGTTGGTAGAAAAAAATACTTCCCAGTAATAACAATTCTTGAGCCTCTTTCATGAAATCTATTGTGTGATTTCCCCTTTTATTCTTTAGAAAAAGTCACTGCCAACCGGTCAGCTGGGTGTTACTAATTGGGGGTGACTGCACGTTGAATAGTCCAACGTGGGTAGAATCGAGGTCTGCCGGATCTAACCTCCCTCCCCCACCCTGCCCCCAATTGAGTCCTGGAATGGTAACATCTGGCTGACTCCGTAATACATTTCTAGGAATAGGAGAGGAACAGCACAACAAAGTTAGAACATGTCCCAGAATTGTTCCCTGTGAAATAAGTATTTACTAAAATTAGACCTGTTAGGAGGCCACAGGTTCACTTTAAAGGGGTTGTCTCATTATAAAAATTAGCTTTCACCATGTAGGGAACAGTAAATGAATTATTTTTAAAAAATATCGTTGTTTATTTTCTTTTTTGAGGAAAAGTGATCGCTCTGATGCACTCGGGTTTTAGGTTTCCGAATGCTCTGCCCCTACTTCCTCGCTTTTTATCTGATAGCAGGGATGATGGGGAGCTTGAGTGTTGTTTTATCTCAAAGGAAATAATTACTTTTGTTTTTCTTTTGCTCTGAAGCTTCTTGGATTTAGGTAAAAATCTCGCTTTGTTGGGGTAATGCAGCCTTTTAATTTTAAAAGGCTGACAGCTCATCACCCCTAGATACCCACAGCCCCGATAGGAAGAGAGGATGCATGAATGAAAGCGGCTTTTTTGGGTTGTGAAACGCGTGGGAAGACAACCCCTTTAACTAGAAGTTACAGGCTTGGCTATGAATCCCTAATCATGTTTTGAGGCTTTTTATCAGGATATTTTTTAACCCAAGGGTCGTATTCCCCAAATTTGGCACCGAGGTCTCTTCCCCGGAGTTGTTTTTGCCCTGTTTGATTTTCCAGTGAACATGATGGTCGTCTCCCTTACATGTTTTGGTGCTCCCTCACGGAAACTACTCCCCCGAGTCATTTACCCCTTAACTCCGCCTGAAAAGTAGTTTAAAGCCAGAACGTTTTTTTTTTTAAGTTTTTGCACCTTTGTTAAAAAAGTTGAACTTTTTTTTTTTTTCAAAGACGCAGTTTGGGTGAGGTCTCTTTTTATTGAGACAAGTTTTACTTTGGGGGAATAGTTTTTGTTCACTTTAAATAATTGCGATTTTGTAAAAGGGTTTTTTTTTCACCCTTCTATTTCACAGTAATAACGGTTAGTTAAACTAAGGTTATTACGTCTGTGGATACCTAATATGTGTAGTTTTTTTTTGTTTAATTTATACACAATAATTTTTTATTACATTTTTATTATTTTTTCTTTTTTTTACATTTACTTTTTGAAATCCCATGAAGGGAGAACTGTTTTACTTTTTTGAATTTTTTTTTTTTTTTTTTTACATTGTAAAGTATTAGCATATTCATATAGCTAAAAATTATCTGTGTCAGTCTGCCAAAAGGGTGTGTTCAGGACGACAAGGGGCCTGTTTTGCTTGTTTCACAGACAGCCCCGGGGTTTTCTAGGGGCCCCAGAGCTGACTGTGCAGCCGTTCCCCGGTTGTTGGGTCACCGGGGTTGATCACCCGACAGGCAGGGGAAAAAACCTTTTATTGATGCGGAACGCCCGCCGCCAATTTTAAAGGGTTAAAGCTCGGGTTGCGGAGGTTTCCCACACCCCCCGGGCTGAGGAATGCTCGGGACGGGGTGTGTAGCCCCGATCCCACGCCAGTTGCGCCCGGGTGCCCCAGTCCCCGAATTACAGCGAGCCAAAAGACGTCGCTGTAGACGAAAAGACCCCCAAAACTGACGCCAAAAGTCGTGGGCGGCGTTTTAAAGGGGTTAAAAGCCCGAACCTGTCTGTGTTGTTTTGGGGGAAACCCGAAAAATGTTTTTTGCAGATGGGAAGCTTTTCTTTCTGAAGAGGTTACTGGCTTGGCTTAGGATCCGCCGTCGTGTTTTAAGGCATTTTAGGGAGTCAGATGCTACTTCCCTAGCTCTGTTCTCTAGAGCTTATTTGCTTGTTTACTGTCCGTTCTGCTAATTATTTGTGCCGAGTCCTTCAGAGCAGGAGCTTGACTTGGAGCCTCTTGGTAATATGTTGTATGCAAAAAAAATTTCAGATGACACAACTGATTTTTATATATATTCTACCACTAAATGTAAGGTTAAAGCACCATTCATATGGATTCTCATAAAGCCTTCTCTGTGAAGCCTATGTCAGATGAATATATGGGCTATGTTCCCTATACACCGCAATCAGTCTTGTTTCATCTTCCCAACAAATTGTTGCGGTGGCTTACTGTGCTTTTTCTCTGAGACATTTTGAACACGTGGTTGGTTATTCTTGGGAAATCTCCAACAAAGTAAGCAAAAAAAATTCTAATTCTCCCCCCCCCCCCCTCTTCTTATTGACCTCACACAGTTAAAGCTTTCCACCTTAAGTATGACGAAGTTCGGCTGGATCCCAATGTACAGAAATGGGATGTTACATTGCTGGAGTTGAGTTACCATAAGAGACATTTGGACAGACCTGTATTTTTGAAGTTCTGGGAAACTCTGGACAGGTAAGAACTGCTATTCTAGTATTTTAAGACATTGAAGATGTCTCCATCATTAATAACCACTTTCCTTCAATCGCCATAAGATTGTCAGAATTGCACAAATTATCCCCAATAGGATATTTCTATTTCAGGTAGACAATGTTAAAGGGAATGTCTAATTGAGTTTACAGATAAAGGGTTGCAGCCCAATTTTAAGGCATCAAACCTACCCTGCTTCCCTTCCTCCTCTCTCGGTTCCAGGGCTGGGTCTGTGACATCTCTCCCCAGTCCACGGTTTTCTTCCTTTTTTTTTTTTTTTAATTTAGTCTCTGCCCTAATATAACGTCACTGCTGCAGCGGTCACATGCCACTTCCACACATTACCATTTAGAATGGTGATGTAAGGAAGCGCCACTTGACTGCGGCAGCCAATCGGTGACTGCAGCGCTAACAGTCCATTTGGCCAGAGACTGAAGAAAAACAGAAGATTGAGAAGACCTCTCCAGACCACAGTGCTGGAATTGATGTTGGTTTATGTTTTGTATATATATGTGTATATATATGTGTGTGTGTATTTTATATATATGTGTGTGTGTATATATTATTATATATATATATATATATATATAAAATATATATATATATAATATATATATATTTTATATATATTATATATACTATACACTCACCGGCCACTTTATTAGGTACACCTGCTAGTAACGGGTTTGACCCTTTTGCCTTCAGAACTGCCTCAATTCTTCGTGGCATAGATTCCACAAGGTGTTGCAACGATGCTCAATTGGTACAAGGGGCCCAAAGAGTGCCAAGAAAGTATTCCCCACACCATGACACCACCACCACCAGCCTGAACCGTTGATAAAAGGGCAGGATGGACCCCCATGCTTTCATGTTGTTGACGCCAAATTCTGACCTACCATCGAATGTCGCAGCAGAAATCGAGACTCATAGACCAGGCAACGTTTTTCCAATCTTTCTACTGTCCAATTTCGATGAGCTTAGGAAAATTGGAGCCTCAGTTTCCTGTTCTTAGCTGAAAGGAGTGGCACCCGGTGTGTTCTTCTGCTGCTGTAGCCATCTGCTCAAAGTTCCCCCTACTGTGCGTTAAAGAAAATGCTCTTCTGCCTACCTTGGTTGTAAAGGGTGGCTATTGAGTCACTGTTGCCCTTTCAAATCAGCTCGAACCAGTTCCCCCATTCCCCTTTTGACCTCTGGCATAAACCCAGGCTTTTCCCGCCCACAGGACTGCCGCTCACTGGTGTTTTTTCTTTTTCGGACCATTCTCTGTAACCATGAGATGGTTGCGTGAAAACCCCATGGGAGATCAGCAGTTTCTGAAATTACTCGCCAAAGCCCTTCTGGCACCAACAACCATGCCACTTCAAGCCTCAAATACCTTTCTTCCCCATACTGATGCTGGGTTTGAACTGCAGGGATTGTCTTGACCATGTCTACATGCCTAAATGCACTGAGTTGCCGCCATGTGATTGGCTGATTAGAAATTAAGTGTTAACGAGCAGTTGGACAGGTGTACCTAATAAAGTGGCCGTGAGTGTGTGTATGTGTGTGTATGTGTGTGTATGTGTGTGTATGTGTGTGTATGTGTGTGTATGTGTGTGTATGTGTGTGTATGTGTGTGTATGTGTGTGTATGTGTGTGTATGTGTGTGTATGTGTGTGTATGTGTGTGTATGTGTGTGTGTATGTATGTATGTATGTATGTATGTATGTATGTATGTATGTATGTATGTATGTATGTATGTATGTATGTATGTGTGTGTGTGTGTGTGTGTGTGTGTATGTATGTGTGTGTGTGTATGTATGTGTGTGTGTGTATGTGTATATATGTATGTATGTGTATATATGTATGTATGTGTATATATGTATATATGTATGTGTATGTATGTGTATATATGTATGTGTATGTATGTGTATGTATGTGTATGTATGTGTATATATGTATGTGTATGTATGTGTATATATGTATGTGTATGTATGTGTATATATGTATGTGTATGTATGTGTATATATGTATGTGTATGTATGTGTATATATGTATGTGTATGTATGTGTGTGTATGTATGTATGTGTATATATGTATGTATGTAATTATTTTTTTTTCAAATCAACTGGACAACTCCCTTAATTTCATGTGTGCAAGTACCTTTTAGGGCTCCTGCACATGGGATGATGATGGTTGTGTGCAGAGGAAAATTCCCAGTGTTTCCGCAAGTAAATCCGCAGCAGAAAATCTGCACTAAATTAGGTAGATTATGTTAATATAAAACTGCTATTTTTTTCAAAATCCATAGTTGAGGATTTTGCTGCAGATCTGCAGCCCGAGCCTCAACAAATCCGCAACAGAAATTGACATTTAACAAGAAATTTAACAAGTGGGATTAGGAAGATCTTAAACGGTCTCTATCCTGTGCGTTTTTCCTCTGTAGTGTAGCAGCAGGGCTACAATTGCCCCGGTTTTCTCTGTATATTACTATATACACCGCTTAGTTTTTGGGAGCACACAGTAACGGTAGCTTCTGATGACCCCGTCACTTCTCTGCTGTTAAACAGAAGTGAACAGGGCATTTCCCGGGCATGTGCAGTAGCCGGAGAGACATTCCAGACCATCGCCATCAGGGTCTCCAGGACCGAAGGAATAATTATTGGAGCATTGATCCGTTAGATACACTGTAAGGGCCGGTTCACACGGCTTATTTAAGCTGTAATTGAGAGTCGTATTCCGCCCGCAATTACGGCTTAAATGAGGGGCAGGGGCACTGCCCGCCAGCCCCATAGACATGCATTATCCACGACGCGCATCCCGCCGGGATAATGAACATGTCACTTTCTCCCCGCCCGGCGAATTCGCCGAGCGGATAGGAGAGACGGAATCCATAGTTCTCTATGAGAACTGTGGATAACTGTAATGGCTGGAATCCGTGCCCAAAATAAGCCGTGTGAACATAGCCTAAGGAAATGGGGATAGAAGAGATGGGGGAACAGCACTTACCAGCACCATTTGGGGAAAGTTAGCCACTGTCTAAGTGTCATCATGCTTTAGTACTATACAAAGAAGCTGTGTGTAGTAGTGGCATCAGGGCGTGCACACAGACATAGGCAGTCCTCTGTTGATGGTCTCTGTGTAGGAGGGCTTAGTTACTGGCCACTAGAACTGATCAATGAGGGAACATGAAGCGCAAGAGAAGGCGATTAGGGGAGAGAAACATGGGAAAGAACATACTAATATGTTAAATTTGTGAAAATGTTGATTGTGGGAGCGGGTAGTAATGTCTCTGCCATGTAAATGATTTTGCCTCCGTTATTCTGTTTGCCTTATTACCTGTACTTTAGTTGTTTTTTTTTCTTTTCCCCACCACTTATAGGTATATGGTGAAGCACAAATCCCACTTGCGATTCTGAAAAAGCAGAGGATGCTTTGTGTTCTGTGTTCGGATGGCTAATTGTGGCTTCACTCTCACCTAAAGCACGGAAACTTGTTCAAAATAACAGGATGAATTTAACTTGATCAAAATGTGATCGGTCTGGTCTAAGGAGAGCGTGCCATTTATCTACAACCGGAATGAACAGTGTACTATTTTTTAAATATTTGCATAATGTCTGCAATTAAAATTGTATATTTTGATATTAAGAAATTCTTTCTTTTAAAACAGCATTTTGGTTAGATCTTGTTTACAGAAACCACCGAACTGTATGTAAAGGGTGCATTCTGTGTTTTTTTTTTTTTTGCTTTTCCCCCTCCCTCCTTGTGCATAAAGCTGTTTCCATAGAAAGCCGTACTGCACAGATAATTATGCAGTGTTGCCTGACTGGTAAAATATGGAAGTGATGAATGCAGTGGGAGGATGGTATGATAAAGGACTGCGGGTGGGTTGAAATAAACTCTCCTTATATTTTGTTTATGTAAAAACAAACTTGATAAACTTTACCATTTTGAACATTAAAGTTTGCGTTTTTCTTTTCCACAAACCAGTATGACAAAATCTGCATCAATAAAATGGAGCTTCATCTCAGTATTTATCTGTACAAATGGTTTGGTTTTCTTGAAACTGATGTTTTCAGCTGTTAACAAGTAATCACCCTACACACGGACGTTGTTCCAAGAGTGCTTTAAAGCAGGCCTCCAATTGTAACTGTTTCCCATAATTTAATAGTGTAAGAAAGCTTGTACTACATCTTATTACAGAGGAGGAGAGATCCCTGCTTCACTAAGAATAAGAGGTGCTCTTACCATGATGTTTCAGAGAGCCACAGGCAGCTTCGACTCGCTTCCTGGTCAAGCTGTGGTCTGTAACAGCTCTGTTGTTTCTCGGTGATTGTTAGTGACATGAGTGCTGGAGGTTTGAAAACTGTAGTGCACAAGGCTACATAGCCTTAAAAGGTTCAAGTCTGTTAGTAAGTAGTGAAAACAAGCTCCCTTCTTTCAAGATAAGGCCACGTTCACGTGGCGTAATTTCGGCACGCATTTCACTGCGTATTTGCGCTCTAATACGAGCCAGATGTGTGCCAAAATTACAGTAATCCATAGTTCTCATAGAGAACTATGAATTACACCTCCTCTCCCTGCAAATATAATACGATCGTATTGTATGCGCGGGGAGATAAGTGACATGTCAATTACTTGCGGCGAATACGCGCCGCAGGAGTACGTGCTGTTCAGCGCAAGCTCCCAAGACACATGATATACTGCGGTGTATACTGTATGTGCCACAGTACATCGTGTGAACATACCCTAAGGAACACAGCGGGGATTGACATCACCCATCTGACCTCTCTGCTTTACCAGGCTGTAGCAGTAATGTGAAGTAAATAGGGAAGTTTGTGTGCAAAAGCAGGAGATAAGATCTGCTCCTAACTCAAGGGAAGCAAAATCAGAAACTTTGGAACTGATATTTTTATATACCTTTTTTCCTACATATTTAAAGCTAATCCATCAAACAGGAATACCCCGTTTAAGGTGACAGCTCTGAACAGAGAAGGGGCCTGAGAGACACCCAAAGCTGGTTGTATAAGGAGTTTCATCTCGCTTCAATGCTGGCCCTACAGCTACACAGGTCTGCACTGCACTGCTATCTAATGCCCTTGATGATGCTGGTTTGTGAGCCTTACTTTCACTTTATGCCCCTACCATATCTGAAAACCTTTATGGGTAGCTATAACGTGAGAAGTCTATGAAAAGGGAAAGGAGATTGAGCGGCGCAGAGAAGATGTCAGCTGTTTAAAGGAGTCTTTTAGCTCATCTTAACGCTGGATTTGCAGCTATACAGCCCCTTACTGCGGTCTAATGTCCTTTTTTTCTACTGCTTGTTTGTGAGTTTCTTTCACTTTCTGTGACACCCCCCCCCCTCTCAGCCATAGACTGTTTTGGGCAGCTGTAAGCTGTCCCCCTCGCAAGACTGATTCTCAGTTTGATAAAAGGAAGCTTTTTTTGTAATAAAAACTTTTCAGGTGCCGTTGTGAGGGATGAATCTTCCAGTGCATGGCACCAGAAACCAAGTTCTCTCCCTAAATCCTATTTGCATATTTCCCCCGGAGCATTGCCTGGCCTTTAAGACTTCCTATACCTTTTACGGTGCTCATTTGAAGGAGAAACCTCACCACCCTAAAGCAAGTTGCCAAGTTCAAACCAGTGATGCCCATAAGTTTGTCATGGGAGTAATCTTTATTTTATTTGTTTTTATAAATAAGCCGAGGGTTTCAGGATGATCTTGCCTTTAGTATGTGGCTAATTTAGGAGGTTATTCTTCCTTAAACACTGGTCCTTAGGATTATATGGTACAGTATCCCATTTTGTGCTGAAGTAATGGCTTTTATAGGTTGCTTTTCTAGTTGCTTTACTAGAATTGTCTTTCTATATTTCCTAGAATGTACAAAGGAGCATTGCAAACTTGGTACTGTCCTTAACCACTTTGCTTTCAGCCTTAAAAAAAAGTGCCCCCAGTGTGTTAATTTCCTGGACAATTATGAAAACAGTACAATTACAACACTACTTTCAAGAAATGAACATTCAAAGCAAAAATAAACATTCACGTCACGATTTGAACTTTGTTCATACTTTCCGTTGGGATGACTTGCACCGGACACACTTATGTTTATCATTGAAGTATGTATGTTTGGTAGATAGAACAAACATGGTCCAAATAAGACTACCGCTGCTCTATTTTCTCAATTTCTCTGCCGCAGTGCATGTTGGGGTTCCATTTTTAACAGTATTCTGTTCCATGAGCAAAGTCTAAAATGTGATGTGCATAGCTCCTAATCTATTTCATAAGAGAGAAAATGTGTCCTTCACTGAGCCGCTTCCTTTTGTCCTCCACGAACTGACTTTTTTTTTTTTTTTTACTTGGTCATCAACAACTCGGTCAGTCTTCCACAGAATACAGTTTCCTGCTTTACTGAGAACTTGGTTCCACGTTTCTTTAAAGGATTGTGAGGATGTTTCTGCTGCCTTAATGTAGATAATAATTGAAAATTACTTCACTAAGTTTTCAGCTGGGCTGTGGAGTCGGAGTCTGTGCCTATTTTGCAGGAGTCGTCATAAAAGGGACAGACTCTGACTCCCAAACTATATAATGAGTTTGTCCAGTTAGTTCGATGCAGTGCAAAGAGCAAGAGGAAATGGGTCCGGCCAGTGCTACTGCTCCCATATCTTCAGTCTTATCACATGAGAAGTGTAAGTGATGACATGGAGCAGGCAAAGCAAACAGATTTCAGCAAAATTTTTCACCTGCTTTCAAAGAAGTAGAAAAGTTCAACCATTCATCAAAACTGACTGTGGCTGAGGCAGTTCCTTTATACCCTGACATTGCTAGAGATGCTGCCCCTGTGGTCACCGCTTTGCTACCAACCTAAGTTAGTGTAGAGAGGCCGTTCTCTAGCCTGGAAATAATGAGATCAGATGTGAGATCATGTATGCAGGATCTGATGGAGGCAATACTGTTTCTCAGAACAAATTCAGACACTCCACAAATGTTCCTGCAGTTGTTTTCTAAAGTCATATCCAATAAATATATTTTACACGGACAAGCAAAAGGGTAACAATGTTTTGAACTTGTGACTTTCAGGCTCCATATCTCTCCATCCAAATACAGCTTTGTACATGAGGCTACAGTAATTTTATATACAGTCATCTTGCCTATCTTATACTTAAATTTGACTTGCAAGTATTTAGCATCTGCTTAGTGCTGCAGATTCTTTCCTGTAACTGCATTGTTACTGTTTTGCTCCTAAAAATCAAAATGTTATTTTTTTATTATTTTGTTATTTTGTATTTCCACTTTTTGGTTTTCAATACTGCCCGAATCCCCTTTTGGGGGTCTGAATCAGATTCAAGAGGTCTTGACTAAAATCTGATCCCAGGTCTCTTCTACAAAATTCCCAGTGTTTGTGCAGATGGACTTGAATACAAATACAGCTTTTTCTTCAACTCTACTCACAAGTGTTCAAAAGATTTAAAACATTGTTACCCTTTTGCTTATCAGTTGTCTGTTCTACCTTTAAATAGCTTGATTATTGTATCATAAGTGATAAAACCCCCTGATGTTACCATTTTACTACAGTAAAGTTATCACTTAAACATGCGCCATGTATGAGGGAGTCAGGAATCGGAATCAGAGTTCGGAGTCGGAGGTTTAGGAAATTGAGGAGTTGGGGCTTTGGCTTGCCGACTCCACAGCCCTGGTTTTCAGTATAGTTTACATAAATCATTAATTACAAGTGAGCGTAAAAGTTAAATATGTATTAGATAAAAATACTTTCTTCCCTCTACCTTCTCTTAAACTTATTAACTATATAAAAAACCCCAAAAAGCTATATCTTGTCCGAATGCTTAAACGTTTGTCCTCGGACAGATCAGCGTACTGAAGTATCCTGTTATGTGCTGCCCATTAAAGTCTATGGGAGAGGGATCACTACGGGCTGAAATACGTGCCCAAATAAGCCGTGTGAACATGGCCTAAGTATAATGAGAATGCTTGGATTGGGGGAAAATGTCTGCAAGTGGGTAAGCAACTGGCTCACTGAAAGGGTGGTGATTACTGGTACATACTCGGACTGGATTCCTGTTACTAGTGGGGTACCACAAGGATAAGTATTGGGCCCTCTTGCTTTTAATGTATTTATTAATGAACTTACACAAGGATTACTTTGCTGCTTTTCTTAGGTGTATGTACAAAACATTCACATAGATGCTTGAAAAAGGAAGGAAATCATTCCGAAATGTCGCGTCGCTGTTTGGCAGCATGTAGCTGCACTCCTCTACCATCAGCTTCTTATGGACTTATTTGAGTATTAACCCTCAGAAAAAATTGGACGCTATACCAGCTAAGTACTGCCACGTTACTACCTTGATACTATATTGCCAAAAGGTGTGCGTCTATGTGAATGTTTTGTACATACACCTAAGAAAAAAAGCAAAGTAAAACGTTAAATATTTAAATAGCCTCTTGTGTGTTTGTAGAAGTGTTTGGGGAGCAAATGCAAGGGCTCCCAACGGGCTATTTTGAAACGTGTGCAGTTTGAATTACACGGCACATATGCAGCGTTAAGTTCTTACACAAGGATTACATATTAGAATATTAATCTTTGCAGATACGAAGCTCTGTAAAGTAATTAACGCAATAGAGGATAATGTTTTATTACAAAGGAATCTGGATAAGTTGGAGGCCTGGGCAGGGAAATGACAGATGAGGCTTAACACCGATAAATGCAAGGTTATGCACATGGGAATGAAAAATCCATTATATGATTACTTGTTAAATGGAAAAATGTTGGGTAAAAGACATGGAGAAGGACTTGGGAATCCTGGTGGACAGTAAACTTAACTGTAGCAGCCAGTGTCAGGCAGCAGCTGCCAAGGCAAATAGGATTATGGGGTGTATTAAAAGGGGTATAGATGCACATAAGAACAACATTCTCCCACTATACAAGTCACTGGTTAGACCACACATGGAATATTGTGTACAGTTTTGGGCACCAGTGCACAGGAAAGACATTGTAGAGCTTGAACAGGTTCAAAAGCGGGCAACATTTTCCCTCTCCAGTGTCATGTGACTCATTAATGTAACAAGGCCTCAGGTGTGAATGTGGTACAAATGTGTCGTTTTTACACAATATTTACTATTTGCCATAGGCAAACTTAAACTCTATCAGTTCTCTTTTTACACACTCTCATACTGGTCACTGGAAGTTCAACA
The DNA here is from genome assembly GCA_025379985.1 of Phyllomedusa bahiana. Lineage (NCBI taxonomy): Eukaryota > Metazoa > Chordata > Amphibia > Anura > Hylidae > Phyllomedusa > Phyllomedusa bahiana. The sequence continues at coordinate 91,836 of JAODAL010001536.1, read as the reverse complement.
TGGCACCTCAGTGCAAAGAACTGCGGATCTGAAAAAAAAGATTTGTTCTGTACATAGAGATGGCCTACTTTATAAGAAGATTTCCAACACCCAAAACCGAGCTGCAGCATGGTAGTCTATGCAGTTTCCACTCAGAACAGGATTCGTCATAGTTGACCAAAGAAGTTGTGTGCACATTCTCAGTGTCATATCCAGAGATTGTTTTTTCTAAGTAACCGTATGAGTGATGCCAGCATTGCCGCAGAGGGTAAATGGGTGGGGTGGGGGGGTTAGCCTGTCCGTACTCTGACCATACGCCATGCACTTTTTTAAATTGGTCTGCCTGGCTGTCGTCCCTTAAGGCAGACTCTTCTAAAGATTCACTAGAAAGTCTGCAGTTTGCTGAAGACAAGCAGACTAAGGATCTGGATTACTGAAACTATACCCTGTGATTTGATGAGACCAAGATAAACACACACAACCTTGATTTGGTGTCAAGGTTGTGTGGAGAAAACTTTTAGATTCTTAGTTCACACGGTTTGATCAAAAAATGTTTAAGCTACCCACGGCTTACAACGTGATCTCAAGGCGGGTGGTCCTACGCTATCTTTACCTCTCAATAGAGCCAAGGTTGTGTGGAGGCCGCCACTAGATGAGGAGTACAAAGACAAGTGTGTCTTGTCTACAGTCAACCATGATGGTGGCAGTGTCATGGTTTGGGGCTGCATGTGTGCTGCTGGCTGTGGGGAGCTACAGTTCATTGAGGAAGCCATAAATGCCAACTTGTACTGTAACATACTGGAGCAGAGCATGATCTCCTTCCATCTGGGTTGCAGAGCAGTATTTCAATATGATAACAACCCCAAGCACACCTCCAAAACCACCACTGTGTTGCTAAAAGAAAAAAATTAACATTTGTGGAGCGTCCTCAAATGGCAGGTGGAGGAGCACAAGGTCTCTACCATCCACCAGCTCCGTGATACCATAATGCAGGAGTGTAAGAGGATTCCAGTGGATGCAACCTGTGAAGCTCTAGTGAACTCCATGTCCAAGAAAGTTAAAGCAGGGCTTGAAAATAATGGTATTTGGATAGTCCCAGATAGGGGTTAATTAGGGTATAGCTTGGGAATTTGTCACTTGATTGTAGTATTTTAAATATTGAATATATTAAAGGTTAAGTTTTAGTATTATCTATGTCATGCAACTTCTTTTAATGTTACCAGTTAAATCACCACTGCCAGCACATACTTTCAACAGCACTAATGAAGGCATTATTCCCCTCTCGCTATTGGGAACACACTCGGCGTGCACATCTTGTGGTTGGGTAGCTGTTTGGGTGATAGCTATTGACGTTGTAGCGTATATTGAGATTTATTCTAAGAAACAGTCATAATTCTCCCTAAGGGTATGTTCACAATGCATACTTGCATGGCATAATTCGGTTCGTAATTGCACTGCAATATGCCCAAAATATCGCCTGCAAATTCAGTAATTCATAGCTCTCACTGAAAGCTATGACTACCTGCCATTTTCCCCAACGCACAATAGGCGAAGGGAGAAATAAGTGACAAGTCTCAGAAGTATGTTCTGGCTAGCTCGTATTTCTGAAACAGCAGGGGCACCGCTATACAACTACAATACGCCGTGTGAACATACCCTAGCGTAAACTGATAAATTCAGATTTTTGGACATGATGGAGAAAATTGCAGAACATTATTCCCAGTTTTCTTTTATTTTGAATTAAAAAAAAAGAGATGAAAGCAAACTAATATAATGTTAATAGATTCAGTAACAGAGTAAGAGATGTAATAATAGAGTAAGGGCATCCACAAAAAATCTGCTTTATATTCCTTGTTAACATTTTCTATACAGACCGTGTTGAGCAAGTGGCTCGATTGCTAGTACAAAAAAAAAAGCTGGTGATAACTTAAAACCTTGACAGCAAGCTATTTAGGGAACAATTGGGTAGGTTTTGTAGTGAGAGGAGTAAAATGTTTGTATAGCAGAGATGTGGTAAATGGGCCGGTGATACAAACTAGTATTAGATAAAGAGAGCTACGAAGCAAACACACTTCCAATATCGAAGACTAAGCGAGACACCAGGGAATTATATTTATTGTCCCATTCAATTCTATTACATAGTTCTTGGGTCCCATCTGGTGCCTGACTGCCGGCTACAAAACCTCCATGGTCTGAATGCACCAGTGATGGTAGAAAAGGGTTAAGTCTAGAAGCTCAGATAGAATAAAGTATTTGTGCCATTAACCTAATGAAGGACATTTTCTCTGACCTTGAAAAATTATTTTATAACTAGAACTTTTTCATAGTTTATATATAATTTTTTTTGTGTGAAATTCATTTTTTTTTAATGAACCAGGAAGAAAAACTCATTTACTCCACTGCAACTTTTTTTCTCTGCCGAGTCAATTTCAAGGTCGGCACACAAAAGGTTTAGAAAAGCCGCTTTTTTTGAATAAAACATATGTTTCGAATTAATTTGCTTTAATAAAGGCGCATTTATATGTACAATATTCTATTCAAAACTGACCTTTAAAGAATGCTGGTGCTCAGTATAAAAGGTTATGTTCCTTGCTCTCATCCAGATCTTCTGACTCCTGCAATGCTGCAGACTTTACTACTATCAAACATACTCTGACCATTGCTTTTTTTGTGATTTATCGTCTGGAATTCTGAGAAGAAGTTTGGGTTAGATAAAGGGTTTTTCCATAGCTGTGAAGCTAAAGTAAGGAGCTCCTGAGAAGCGTTATGAGTGATTTACATTATACTGTATTTACTTCCAAACAGCTGAGATATTTCATGTAGATTTTATTTCTACAGCCCTGAAATACTGGTATTTTTTCTGATATTATAATGCGGCATCCCTGTGGTAGAGGTTTTTCTGCTTTCCCTTGATAAGATCAAATTCCTTTTTGGGAGCTCAACACACATTACGAGGGGGGTTCAAATGCAAATGGGAATTTATGAGCTGCACTTTATTGAATACAATAAAATGACTTCCACACTATTTTCTGTGCCGTCTCCTGGCCACTGTAATACACTTATTGCTGCGCTTAGGAAGCTCCTTAATCCTAGAAGAGTAGATGTCGTATGACTCCATGTTGACCGATTTTTGCAGTGTCGATGACCTTTTCATTTAAACTGAATTACTTCCCTCCAAAATATTCCTTAAATGGACCAAAAAAATGAAAGTCTGATGGTGCTAAATCCAAACTACATGGAGAATGAGGTAAAACCACTACAACTCTCGAAAGGTTTCCATTGTCAAAACGGCAATGTGAGGACGAACATTGGGCCTTATGTATGAAAACTGTCTAGATCAAAGACTTTCTTTGCTGCCCATAGCAACCAATCGGAGATCAGTTTTTAGTTTTTTCCAGGGCACTATTTGAAATGAAAGGGGCACTCTGATTGATTGCTATGAGCCCTGATTGATTGCTATGACCACTGCTTGATTGCTATGAGCACTGATTGATTGCTATGAGCCCTGATTGATTGCTATGAGATCTGATTGGTATCTGAGGGCAACAAAGAAAGTCTTAGACCCAGACAGTTTTTATACACAAGGCAAATTATCCTCATTGGTTCTTGGCCAACAAGCATGTGGTTCACTTTCAACTCTTGCCTGACTTTCACCAGTCACACCCTATGGACTGAGAGTGACACTCATCGCCAAACTGAAATTTAGATCTCAAATGAATCCGAGGTGAAACGACACCTCCATTTGTCACGATTGTAATAATAATTTTCTGCGCAAGAATATTCTGTACCTCCTGAGCTGACATAAAAACATACAAAGTTATGGTAGATATGTATGATCGGGTTTTTTACCCTTTTTCTGACGAAAAATGTGCCTAACTGAGCCGGCTATGATGTCTAATGTGCCTAACGAGTGTGTTAGGTGCATTGTTCGTAAGACTCGGTACTTTCTAATGTGCCTAACATGAAGGGAGTATCCTGGGGCGTTCTGGGGGTGTGTCGCACCACACTCGTATCATGAGACACATATATGAATGTGGGTCAGCAAAACTAGGTGCATTACTGCTCGGACAGGCGGATCTATCTCAATGTGGTCTGAGCCCGAGGAGTCGCAGTGGAGCTAGATTTGCTGTTAGGGGAAACAATGTCCAATATTTCTTAACTTACACCAGCACAATAATAAGAAGTGATTTCTGATAATTATCAAACTATATAAAATTAAATGATTTAAATTTAATAAATAATAATATCGTATCAAATTAATATAAAAATATATAATATCCCCAAAAGTATAAAATATCCATATAAAATTTATTTAAATTTAATAGCATCTAAAACTAATTTTACATTAAACAACTACTGATGTTGTTCAGATTTCAGAATTTTTAATTTTTACTTCGTTAAATTTGAAATGTATTTTTGCTGCTCTTGCCCTGTATTCTACATACGGCAAGAGCCAGCACAGCACAGGTATTGCTGTGGTTCACCTAGTAAGATCAGTACCATAGTTTCTATTCACTGACATGCTACCCTGTTTCCCCAAAAATAAGACACCCCTGAAAATAAGACATAGTGCATTTTTTATGCAATTCAGAGCTGGGCTGCCTATGCTGATGTTTGTGATGAAATCACTACAGTATATTAATACAGGTTGATGTTTTGTTCAACAATAAATGTGAATTATTGTTCATGGAAAAAAAAAAACATTCCCTAAAAATAAGTCTTAGCTCGTCTTTAGGAGCAAAAATGAATATAAGACACCGTCTTATTTTCGGGGAAACAGGCTATTCTAATGACTTTTCTCTTATTTCCAGCCTATCTATAGCCTTTATACATGTTAGGCACGTTACTTATGCTCCTAAGTTCCGTAATGTGCCTAACACATAGGTGAGGCGCGGTGAACTTTAGATGCCATTTATGAACGCAAGAAGCATTCAACTTCTCTTCAGGCGCATTTACACTGATAGCGAGACTGGCAACACACATGTCTCCCTAAGTGTCAATGCTACAATTCGTCAGTTACTACGTGAAGAAGCCAGAGAGAAGTAAAAAGTTCAGAGCTTGGTCTCAAGTCATAAATATATTGTACAAAATTCACTAAAACAACAATCTGGTGCAACTTCTGAGCGTCATAATCGGATGCATCTGATGTGAATACTGTGCAAAGGCTCAAAGATTCTCCTTCGTGAATTGAGGATGGAATTGTCTCGGTAAAACTTGTTTCTCTCCAAACAGTTTCCTCCAAGGATGAAATATCTAAAGGCAATCTAGGAGAGACACAGCGCAGACCGCCCGGATACTCACCTACAGACAGATGGCTTATTGAATACAAACATGAGATTCAAAGCGCATCAAGAATTATGTTCCCACACGGAGCACCGCAATCTGACTGTTTTAATGAATCCTACTCTGACATGTTGATCACAAGTTACAGGAAGGAGGAAAAGAGCAGCTATCACTACTAACCACAGGATCAGTCATGCATGTGTTTGTCCAATAACTCAAAATTAAGTGGAACATCAAGGCAATAAGTCTTCAAGGCCTCTCCATAATGAGAAACTCCATTAGAGCTATGCTCATTGCTGCTCACTTAGCCAGCCAGTACTCTGCTCTGCAGTGATGAGGGGCAACACCCCAAGTCAGCTGTCTGCAGATGAACAAACTGCTGTGGCTATATTAATATCATTCACATCACAAGGCTCAGTGAGTCGGATGAGGAATGCTACATCCAATAGAGGGTGCAGCAGCTCTTTTCTAGTTAGTCTTCTAGACTATTTCGATGACTCATTTTGGCCTTGTACTCTATACAAGAACGGAGCATAAACAAAATTCCTCTTTATATCTGAACATCTCTTCTATTAAGTGGTAAAGCTGTGCAAATAATACAAACTAGCAAACTTTCAAGATTGCCAATTAGGGGGATTTTAACCCCTCCCTGAAGGCACCCCCTGACCCATCCAGAAAATCCACTGAACCATTTTGGAACACCCCCCAAAATGCCTGCTTCAGATGGGATTTTCATCAAATCTCCCTCTCTGGTGACTCAGCTTCTTGGAGACATGGTATATATGTATGGACCGGTATTTAGGCTATGAGCTACAAAGTACCTCATAATCATTTGTAAATTGAAAGCCAACTATGACTACATTGAAACAACCTTGTGATGGCCGCAAAAAAAAACAAAAAACCTGACATGATTGAATTTTTGTAGCCTTTTGGGCGGCAACTTATTTGGTTTGTCCTTATATTGGCAGAAGATCTGTATATTTTCTCATCACTGACGGTATAGCCAAGGCCTGAAATTGTGTTTATGTAGTCGATTGGTCCTAGGTGGCGCTGCCAGAGACTTTTGTACTATAACAATGATTAGGCATCTCTCTCCCCATTGGCTCGTCTACTCCCCATTGAACTGAACATGCAAGCTCTATGCAAGCCAAGAGATAGCTGTCTACGTGCTCAGAGATGCCCTGCTTCGAATGTTGTCCTTCATAAGTGTTATTGAAGGGATTTTACGGATTTACAATAAAAAAATTTTTTTTACCGGCACATGAGCTAAAATAACAAATGAGCATCTACTTAGACTTTGACTTCTCTGTCACTTTAGCACTGACCCCTGTGGTCTCCAACCATTCCAGTAGATTATTTGCAGATCTACAACTAAAATACAGTTCAACATTTGTTTTGTTCTTAATATGTCTAATGCAGCTTGTTTTGTGACCAATATAATTTTTTATTTATCATTTTTGCACACAGAGCATTTGGATTTTTTGTATAATTGCTATTATGTGATAAAGTAGTAACATTGAATTTTTCAACCTTAACCCCCTTTTGGACATGTGTATGGATATGGCATCATGCCAATTAGGAGCTATGGAGCAGGCTCACACTCCATAGGAGGGGGTGCTGGCTGACACCTACCACTAACAGCCAGGTCCGATCCCTGTTTACTCCTTTAGACAATGTGGTGCTCGTGGCCGCGGAGTCTGAATGGATGAGGAATAGTGCTGCACACCGTTCTTCCCCCTAATTTGTCCCCCGCAACAAGATCGTGGGCTGCCTAGCCGTTACGTCCATAAATGCCCACTCACTGCAACAAGGTGACCTCAATACAGATGGAAACCTACTCTGACATTTTACCTGTCTTAGTGTTTGTTCAGACCTCCATATTTTCAGGTAGAGAAGACCTCAGCTACACTCTGCTCTGGTTAAAAACAGTCTGTGTGGATGGGCAGAACGCATAACCAAAATGGGGGCCAGTCACTACCCCATGCAAACAGTCTAAAAAGCAAAAATTGGTAAGCACAGCCAAAAGAATTTAAAAAAAAAAAATAGCATAGGTGTATGCTCATGCAGCAACAAAAAGCAATGCCAACATAACACAATATCAGCAGCAGTCTATAAGCACTAAAAACAGTCACAGGGAATATAGGATTTTTTTTCAAAAAGCATTTCTGCTGCTTTAGAATACATGAAAATTTTAGGTTTTTAGTGTATATTTTTTATCAAAACTGTAACTGCCCATCCACCGCAACAAGGTGACCTCAATACAGACCTGAAATATAGAGACACCGAGAGGTAAAATGTCAGAGTAGGTTCCCATCCACCTTGTTGTGGTGGATGGGTAATTACAGTTTTGATAAAAAATGTACACTAAGAACCTCAAATGCTCATGTATTCTAAAGTAACAGAAATGCTTTTTTGAAAAAAATTCCTATATTCCCTTTGACTGTTTTTTAGTGCTAACAGATATGATGCATTTTCATAAAAGCACATTGTGTTAAAAAAATTGCTAAGATTTAAATAACATAAAACATTAGAATAAAATGTCTACAGCACAAAATACATTAAGTTATAAAATTATATACCTATTATAGATCCCTATATTGTCATGACCTGTCCAATAAAGATACTGCCTCTAATAATTTAACATTAAATACTACAAAAAAGTAAAAAAAAATTGGGTTGGGTTATCCCAAACCCGAATCTTTATTTCTAACCCTATGACTAACCAAAACCATAACTGAAACCCCATCCCTGTGTTAGTGGTGTGACGTTTCATTTGGGGAGGGCTACATGTGGCTATACTATAGAAGTTTTGGCCTCCTGACTCCAGATAATTATCACTGGACACTTAACCACACTGAAGGCTATATGATGCTTTCCTCTCTGTGGTCACCGGACCACTCCCCACCCATACAGCAACCTGTTTGAGAACAATCTCCAGTGTAGTACACCACGCTACCCAATCTTCATTTTATTCACATGATTACCCCCTTACTGACGGACCCAATTCTGAAATCTGATATGTGTCACTTCATGTGGAAATAACTTTTTTGCTACTTTCACAGAGATTGTTTTCTCGTGACACATTGTGCTTTAAGTTGGTAATAAATTGTCGCCCATACATTTCTTGCTTATTTGTGAAAAATATCAAAATATCATAAAAATTTAGAAAAATTTGCCATTTTCAAAGTTTAAAAATTTCAGCTATAAGAAAGATAGGTATACCACACAAAATAGTTTATAACTAGCATCTACGATATGTCTACTGTATGTTTGGTATAATTTTTAAAAAAATTAAAATGATTTTTTACCACATTAGGGAGTTTAGAAATTTAGTAGTACTTTTTTACATTTTCAAGAAAATTTGCACTAGAGTTTTTTAGGGACCAGCCCAGTTTTGACGTGGCTTTGAGGAACCCACATAAATGACTCCATCTAAAAAACTAGACCCCTTAAAGTATTCAAAACACCATTTAGACAGTTTTTTTTAACCCATTCGGTGTTTCACAGGAATTCAAGGAAAGTGGAGGTGAAATTTAAAAATATAACTTTTTTTCAGAATTTCAGTTTTTATCTATTTTTCATTGGAACTCAATATTTATTTTCTCGGCTCTGCCATTTTTAGAAACAACCAATATGTGGCCCTAGTGCGCTATTTGACGTAACCACAAGCCTCAGAATAGGAGGAGCACCTAACAGACTTTGGGGTCTCATTTTTATTAGGATTTTCTTTAGGCACCATTACAGGTTTGCGGACACCCTAAGGTGCTAAAACTTAATAAGCACCCCTAAAAAAGACCCCATATTAGAAACTACACCTGTTAAGGAATAGATTCAGGGGCATAGTGAGTATATCAACTCCACAGGACTTTCAAAAATTGTTTTAGTGTTAGACTTTTCTAATAATATGCTGTTTTAGTTGAAATTTTTCATTTTCACAAAAAAGCACCCTAAAAAATTAATATGAAATTTCTTTCAAGTTCTGCAATACCCTATAGAGTGTAAACTGCTGTTTGGGTGCATAGCAGGGCGTACAAGGAAGGGAGCACTATTTGGCTTTTGGAACGCAGATTTTGGTGCCATGTAGCATCTGCAAAACCCACGAAATACCAGAACGAGGGAAACCTCCAGAAATCACCTCATTTTGGATTTCACGCCTCTCAGGGAATTCATCTAGGGGTGTATTGTGCAATTCTGGCCCACAGGTGTTTCACAATTTTTCTAGCATTGGGCTGTGAAAATGAAAAAAAAACCTCAGCAATTCCGCCTTGTTCTTTGGGTTTCAATTTTACAGCATTCACAGTGCTGTGTGAATGAAAGGATAACTTTACTCTGTGGTTCGGTACAATTACAACAATATTAATTTCATACAGTTTGTTATGTTTTACTACTTTTACACAGTAGAATTGTGTTTGTAAAAAATTTAATTTTATGTCATAATAGTCTGATAGCCATAACTTTTGTATTTTTTTGTATATGGAGCTGATTAAGGGCTTGTTTTGTTTTTTGCGGGATGAGTTGACATTTTTATTGGTACCATTATGGGGTTACTATGATGTTTTGGTAGTTTTTAATCTAGGTTTTTGTTAGGTGTTTTGAACAAAATACAGCAATCCTGATTGTGTTATTTATTTAGATTTTGTACAGCCATCACTGTACAGTAAAAATGACATACTAGTTTTACTCAGTAGGTTGATATGATTAAAGCGATATCAAATTTATATATTTTATTATGTTTCACTGCTTTTGCACAATAAAACACTATCATTAAAGAAAGAAAACATTATTGCATCACCATATTCTGAGAGCCATTACTTTTTCACTTTTTTGTGTACGGAGCTGTTTAGGGGCTTGTTTTTTGTGGGATGGATTCTTCATTGGGCTGTCCCAAATTTTTAAAGGCATAGTAATCCTAGTGTATGTAAACTTTTGACTTGGCAGAAAGTAATAAAAATGCGTCAAAAAATTCTCTCTCTCATTATTCTGACATTCTGCAAATACAGTATAAATAATTTTGGTTCCTAATTGACCTAAGGTTTATTCTGATTTCATGTCAGATAGTGAGAAAAACATGAATATGTGTCTTTTTATATAGTATATGTAAACTTCTGGTTTCAACTGTAGCTGTACTGCTATGCATTGCACCTGTTAATCACTGTGCTCGGCCGTGGCTTCAGGGTAGGCAACCCGGAAGCTTGTTTTGGCTTCCTGGTTGCTATGGAGGGCATTAGCACTCTGCAATCTGTTGTGTGGGTGCTGATGCAGACAGAGGGGGCTCCCTCCCTCTGTCTTTCCCTTAGCTACTGAAATAACGTTTGACTGTGGCATCTAAGGGGTTAATCGGCCGCAACAATAATAAACTTGACTGGTGTGTTCCCAGAATCAACTCCACTGTTGGGCCCCAAGAATCAACTCCACTGGTGGGCCCCAAGAATCAAGTCCATTGGTGGGCCCCAAGAATCAAGTCCACTGGTGGGCCCCAAGAATCAACTCCACTGTTGGGCCCCAAGAATCAACTCCACTGGTGGTACCCAAGAATCAACTCAATGGGGGGTGCCTAAGAATCAACTCCACTGGTGGGGACAAGAGTCAACTTCACTGTTAGGTCCTAATAATCAGCTCCACTGGTGGGCCCCAAGAATCAACTCCACTGGGGGCCCCAAGAATCCACTCCACTATTGGGCTTCAAGAATCAACTCCACTAGTGGCCTCAAAAGAATTAACTCTACTGGTGGGCCCCCAGAATCAACTTCACTGGTGGGTCCCAAGAATCAACTCCACTGGTGGGCCCCAAGAATGAACTCCACTGGTGGGCCCCAAGAATCAACTCCACAGGTGGAGACAAGAATCAACTCCACTGGAAGGGCCAAAGGATCAGCTCCACTGGTGGGCCCCACGGATCAACTCCATTGGTGGGCTCCAAGAATCAACACCACTGGTGGGCCCTAAGAATCAACTCCATGGGTAGGCCCAAGAATTATATCCACTGGTAGGTCCGAAGAATAAGTTCCACTGGTGAAACCCAAGAATCAACTCTACTCGTGGACCCCATGTATCAACTCCACTGGTGGGCCCCATGAATCAACTCCACTGGTGAATCCCATGTATCAACTCCACTGGTGGGCCCCAAAAATCAACTCCACGGGTGGTGGCCAAGAATCAACTCCACTGGTAGGTCCTAAGAATCAGCTCCACTGGTGGGCCTAAAATAATTAACTCCACTGGTGGGCCCCAAGAATCAACTTCACTGGTGGGTCCCAAGAATCAACTCCAGTGTTTTGTCCTAAGAATCAACTCCACTGCTGGGCCCCGAGAATCAACTCCACTGGTGGACCCCAAAAATCAACTCCAGTGTTTTGTCCTAAGAATCAACTCCACTGGTGGACCCCAAGAATCAACTCTATGGGTAAGGCCCAAGAATCAAATCATCCACTGGTAGGTCCTAAGAATAAGCTCCACTGGTGAGATCCAAGAATCAACTCCACTGATGGCCCCAAGAACTAACTCCGCTGGTGGGTCTCAGTCTGAAACTGGTCATACTCATGGTATAGGGAGCTAGCAATAAAAACCTTAATCAAATGTTCAGAATCTCATAAAAAATGTTTGTTAATTGAGGTGTTTCTTCACGGTGTCACAGGGTATTTCAAGCATTCTTCTCTGGGAACGCTGAACTGTTGTGCTGTGGACATGGGTGACTAAACACCTCGTTCATTGATTTTTTTTGTGAATGCTGCAATTACTTCTTTTATATCCGTCTTGTAACAATCCAACATATTTGCATGTGCTGCACAGTATCAGACAGATGGCTCATGTGCTCTTCTTATTGTAACTGTTTTCCCGAGTCTACAGAAATGACATTCCCTCCAGATGTGATGTAACAAGCTTGTGTTTGTCCTCTGGAAAAAGTCCTGTTAGGCTAAGTGCACACAGCATAGGACAAAATACAGCAGAAAGCCGATGGCCAGAGGCGTAACTTGAAGCTCCTGGGCCCTAGTACAAAAAGTGAAATGGGCCCCCCAGCTGCCATGTGCCACTTCAAATGCTGGCATCTCCTTATATGGCATAAGGGCTTTTGGGCCCCCTCAGGCTGCAGGGCCCGATTGCGACTGCTACATCTGCACCCCCTGTAACCACGCCCCTGCCGATGGCATTTTGTCCTACGCAGGACCGTGGTTTTTGGTGCTGAGTTGTGCATTGGTTTTAGTTTTTGCCATTGGCCTGTACAATTGAGTGGATGGGAATCTGAAGACAAACTGTAGGACTCCAGTCTAACAAGGTGGTAAAAACCCTGTGCTGTTTAGACCACAGCATGGGTTTTTCATTGCTGTCTATGCAGCACAAGGTCCCCTTGGATTCTTGGCGGTGTCAAAATACTGAAAATGCTGAAAATGCGTCAGTATTCCTCTGCCGAGTAGACATAGCCTAATGTGCCAAAACTGTTCTGCAAATGCGACTTCCAAATGTGCTCCATTTACAAAGGCTGTAATTGCTAGGAGAATCTTCTTATATTGCAGCAAGGCTAATTTCACATCTACATAGTAACTGTCCATAACCTGCAGGAACTATGAGAGCGCCCGGATCGTTCTGTAAAAAGGTTGAACGTTTTTGACAATACTGACTCTTCTAGCTCTCATGGACTCGTGTAGAAAGCACTTTACAGAGCCCCAGATGTGCGGCAGCCTACTGTGAAATTCCAATATGGTCAGGCCGGGGCGCCGAATTTTCAATTAATGTACCAAAATAAATATCCCCAAATGCTATGACAGCAGTGGCCTCCAGCCTGCAGCTCTCAGGGCACGCTGCAAGTTGTTGTTTTGACAACTGGAGAGTCACACTGATTTAAGGGAATACACAGCCATTTTTCTTTTTACTCATTAAAACAAGATACTGATCCATATTCTTTTCCTCATAGACGTTTTTATTGTCTGACTGTAGATTTCTCAATTCTGTTGTGTGTATGTGATTATGGGGGCGGCCATCTTGCCTGTGTTACTTTTAACAGCATTTACAGATATGCTTTACAGCAGCTTAATGGACATAGGGAAGAAGTTAGTGTGCAGGGAGGGGGAAGAGCTGTGACTATCAGCTATTGTGACTGGTGAATGTTGAAGGTGCGTACATAGTCTCCAGAGGTCCCTAAGTGAACATAGACTGTTTGGTGGGGCATATATGAAAACTGTTTAGGACTAAGACTTTCTTTGTTGCCCATAGCAACCTATCAGAGCTCCTCTTTAATTTTTTCAGATCACTATATGAAATGAAAGGGGAGCTCTAATTGGTTGCTATGAGCTCTGATTGGTCACTATGAGCTCTGAATGGTTGCTATGAGTGCTAATTGGTTGCTGTGAGCTCTGACTGGTTGCTGTGAGCTCTGATTGTTTGGTATGAGCTCTGCTTGGTCACAATGAGCTCTGGTTGCTATGTGCTCTGATTGGTTGCTTAGAGCTCTGATTGGTTGCTATGAGCCCTGATTGGTTGCTATGAGCTCTGATTGGTTGCTATGAGCTCTGATTGGTCGCTATGAGCTCTGATTGGTTGCTATGAGCTCTGATTGGTCGCTATGAGCTCTGGTTCTGAGCTCTGATTGGTCACTATGAGCTCTGATTGGTCACTATGAGCTCTGGTTGCTATGGCCTGATTGGTCAACTATTGAGTTCCTGGTTGCTATGGGTCTGATTGGTTGCTATGGACTCTGATTGGTCACTAGAGCTGATGGTGCATGACTCTGAATGTTGCTATGAGCTCTAATTGGTTGCTATGGGCAACAAAGAAAGTCTTAGACCCAGACAGTTTTCATACATGTGGCCCTTCGTGTTTTCATGCCTTTGCTATAGCAGTGGATGGGGTCCAGCTGCCACAGTAGGTTGATTCTGGTGATGCCACACAGCATTGTTGGAAAAAAAAGCGACGTTTTTTTACCTGCGTATTTTCTGCTAAAAACACTGAGGGCAGATGCTAGCTGGAAGTCAGTAGGGAAGCATAGAGGCACACTGCTTTTTCCTTCCTTTAGGAGTGTTGTTTGGGTTACTGCCATTTTTTTTTCAGGTGTAGGAGTTGCGTTTTTTTCAGGCAGTTGTGTTTTTTCCCCTATAGATCTTCATTATGCTTTTTGTTGCACTAAAAGAATCATTAAATCCTACAATCTATGGATCACATACATTTCTATCAGAATAACACAACACAAAAATGTCCCTTTTCCTCCAAAAAATGAATGTACCAGCCTTTGACTATATACGTCTGGGCGGTCCATACTCAACTCTCTAAGGAGGTTCTGTAAAGCTGTAGGAGTAGAGAGCCGTCTGTCAGCAGCAGCGAAGTTCTCCAGAGAGAAGGCAGGGATAGCTTGTAATTATCCTTGCCTTCCTGATCATGGTAGACATGGTTCTCAATGAGAGCTTGGCAGGAAGCCATCAAGCATGGGCGGAGCTATAGGTGGTGCAGAGGGAGCAGTCGCAGGCCCTGCAGCCTGAGGGGGCCCAATTCATTTTTTGCACTAGGGCCCCGGAGCTTCAAGTTACGCCTCTGCCATCAAGTTCCTGGTGTCTGTCCCCAGCAATCATGTGATCCCGGGGCTTTGTAGCTGCAGATACTGCTGGATCTTAACGGACCCAGATCAGCTCTGTAGCCAGTGCTGGGGGCTGTATTTTTTCTGCAAGTGGGACTAAAATATCAGCCTTAGTTACAGGGGAGATAAGCATAACAAAGAAAAGCTATTCAAAACTGCACCCCATGTCTTTTCTTGAATGTAGGAGGAAGAACAATGTGTAAAATACACAAAAATTAAGTACAAATCAAAATAAAAAAATGAACCTCTTCCCACTGGCTGGTCATAATTTTCTGGTTCTTTATTTTTCCTCCCCAGCTTCCAAGAGCCATAACTTTTTAATTTTTCCATCTAGATAGACATGTGAGGGCTTTATTTTTTGTGGGACAAGATGTACTTTTCAATGGCTCCAGTGACTGTACTATATAATGTACTAGGAAACTGGAGAAAAAATTTTTGTGGAGCAAAATGTGATAAAAGATTTGAGCCATAATATTATGAGCACATGGCGGGAAGAGGTTAAACAGCAGGCTAGAAGGCCGCAGAGCTATCAAGGGTTAAAGTTTGTTAGTAAGAAAGATAAATAAGCTCCTATGCTGCTGATAAAACACAGCAGGGAGTGACGCCATCCTTGTGGTCAGGGATCTGGAGCAGAGAGATATGTTCGTTAACCTAGGAAAACTTGTGTACACAAGCAGGGGATAAGAGCTGCTCTAACTCTGAAGGGAATCAATATCAGAACAGCAATGTATTTGGTATCAGTCTTTCTTTACCTTTGCCGACATGTTGAAAGCTTATAATTATGGTGAGAGTACTCCTTTCAACTCAATATTATAGAAAAAAACACAAGCAGATTTAAAGCATTTTTAAGCCAAAAAAAGCCACAAATGAAGCCTAAGATAATTTTCTCAGTGTGTCCTTAACAACCATTGTCAGACGAAAATGAGCTGATCGGTTCAAAGATGAACTGAAAGCAAAAAAGGTTGCCGACTGCATTAGTGTGATGCATGCGGAATGCTCCGCTAAAATGAACTATAAGGAAAATGAGTGATATGTAAAGAAGATTCTATTGAAAAAGATCTGATTTACAGAACAAAATGTCTGTTTGTATCTAGAATCTTTTGGGAAATATATATGAGTTTTTTGTACATGAAGTTGGCTTTTTTACTGTCATTTGGAATAATAAAATTATGAAAATGTTTTGAAAAATTGTTTTGGAGTGCAACCTATTCTCCTTTCTATTTTGTTCTATTTTGTTTGCACCCATTGAGTGCCAAAGGCATAATTGGAGTATATTGAAGCTGTCTGTAATTAGCAAATGAGCTCCATGTATTCAGACTTCTCTGTTTATTATGTTTATTAGTCTAGATTAGATAAATTACCTTCTACCAGGACAGGAGAAGCTGCTGAGCTAAAGTAAACAGTAGACATTACTGTCTGTAACGAGTGGCCCCGCAGCCTGCAGCTTGGGCTGCGGGTACATTCGTTCCCCTGTGCCTCAGCTGGCGACCCGAGGCTGGCGGTGCGGTCCACGGGCGCATGCGTCCCCTCGGGCGCATCCACTTACCAGTCCGCGTTCCTGCTTCCCCGTCACTGTCTGCGGGCCGGCGCACGCGGCCCTGATCCTTCGGGCGCGCGCGTGCGGGTTCTCTCAAATTTAAAGGGACAGCGTGCCAGTAATTGGTTTTGCCGGCCGCTGCTCCTATATAAGGACTCCACCTCTGGGACCTTAATGCCGAATCCATAGCGGCCTTGTCCTATGAGAGGAAGCCTCGTCTTGTTCCGGTTTACCTATTCCGTGTACCAGACCCGTCTGCTTAGGTTCTCGACTTCGAACCTTCGCTGGCAGCCCCGGCCTGTTGGCCTGACCTCGACTCCGATCTTGTCTACTGTTTTCTGTACAGCGTGGCACCTCGGCCGCCTCCGCAAACCTGCCACATCGGGGGTGGCGACCTAGTGGAATCCCGCCGCAGCAAGTCCATCCCACTTTGCGGCAGGCTTTGGTGAAAACAAGGACCCACTTAGACTCTGCTCCCTGGTGTGGTCAGTACCATCGCTCGCGGCGGTCCAGTGGATCCACTACCCCGCTGCATTACAATTGGATTCGGCCATGGATCCCGCCAAGGTGCCATTGCCCAGCGTCCATCGTTGCCCAGCAATCTCAGCAGCTGGCCCAACAGGCACAACAGTTGGATCAATTAACGGCCATGATGCAACAGCTTATTGCCCCACAGCGGCAATCTCCCTCACCGCCTCCGTCCATTCCTGTACCAGTCGTCTCTCCAGCCTCTGTGGGACCGAAGCTTCAACTGTCTCTCCCCTTGAAGTTTGATGGAGATCCGAAGCTCTGCCGAGGATTTATTACGCAGTGCTCCATGCACTTGGAACTGATGGCCGATCAGTTCCCGTCTGAACGGGCGAAAGTGGCCTTCATCCTCAGTCTGCTCTCTGGAAAGGCTCTGGCCTGGGCGACATCCCTCTGGGACAGGGAGGACCCTGTGGTGAGCGATCTACAGACCTTCTTTAGGGAGTTCCGGTGCATCTTCCGCGAGCGTCTTCCGCTGAGACTGCTCTCCTGAATCTGCACCAGGGGGATTCCTCGGTGGGAGATTACGCCATTCAATTCCGCACCCTGTCCTCGGAATTAACCTGCGCCACCTTCAAGAAGGGCCTCTCTAGCAGGGTTAAGGACGCCTTGGCAGCGAGGGACCTCCCGGCATCTCTGTCTGGCTTGATCCATCTGGCCACACTCATTGACGTGCGTTTTACCGAAAGGTAGGAAGAGCTTCGCCAGGAACGTGACTCGGCCCGACCTCGTCGGTTTCCTCATCTGGCTCCGGCCTTCCAAAAGCCTTCTCTGCCTCTTCCTCAGCACTCTGGTGAGGAGTCCATGCAAGCGGACCGTGTTCACCTCTCGGAACAGGAGCTGTCCCGTCGCCGCGCAGAAAATCTCTGTCTTTACTGCGCCAGTGCAGAGCACTTTCGGCGAGACTGTCCGCTCCGCCCACGGTTGGGAAACGCTCGCACCTAGGCCACGTAGGAGAGGCGTCCCTAGGTGTGAATAGTCCCTATCCATGTCTCACCATGCCGGTGAAGATCGTTACGAGTTCTGGATCGCGTGTCCAAGTTCCTGCCTTCGTGGATTCCAGTTCTGCCGGGAATTTCATGGATGCCGTCCTGGTAGCAAAACTTCAGCTCCCAATGGTTCACCTCGAGAAACCGCTAGTCATCTCCTCTATAAGTGGTGAGATCCTGCGCGATACCATCCGTTGTCGCACGGAGCCTGTTTTTATGCGCATAGGGGCGCTGCATTCTGAGACGATCTCCTTCTATGTGCTGCCCCACTCCTCGTCGGCAATCCTGCTGGGCTTGCCATGGTTGCAGCAACACGCACCTGTTCTGGACTGGAAGACGTTGGGGACAAGATTGCCAGTTCCGTTGTCTGGTGGCACTTCGCCAGGTGCGCTCCACTCCGCTGCTGGTGCCCTCTAAACCCCTGCCGCGGTTGCCGGCCGAGTACCAGGACTTCGCTGATGTCTTCTCCGAAAGGCAGGCCTAAACCTTGCCTCCTCACCGTCCCTATGACTGCCCGATAGATCTCCTGCCTGGTATAAGCCCTCCTCGGGGCGGGTCTATCCACTCACCGTGCCAGAAACCAAGGCCATGTCGGACTATATACAGGAGAATCTCAGGAAAGGATTCATCCGTAAGTCCTCTTCCCCGGCAGGCGCTGGCTTCTTCTTTGTGGAGAAAAAGGATGGCTTGCTTCGACCCTGCTTAGACTACCGTGGCCTTAATAAGATTACTGTGAAAAAAACGCTACCCACTGTCCCTCATCACCGAACTCTTCGACCGCCTACGAGGGGCCAAGATTTTCTCCAAATTGGACCTGCGAGGAGCCTATAACCTCATCCACATCAGGGAGGGCGACGAGTGGAAAACAGCATTTAACACCCGAGACGGGCATTTTGAATACTTAGTTATGCCGTTCGGTCTCTGTAACGCTCCCGCCATATTCCAGGGCTTTGTTAACGAGATTTTTCGTGATCTTCTATACTCCTGTGTCATTGTGTACCTGGAGGACATTTTTGTCTTTTTTCTGGATGCCAAGTCCCATCGTCTACACGTGCACCAGGTCCTTAGTCGTCTCCGAGAAAATCATCTCTATGCCAAGCTGGAGAAGTGCCAGTTCCATCAGACCAGTCTGCCCTTCCTTGGATACATTATTTCTGCCAAGGGACTTCAAATGGACCGGCCAGATTGTCTGCCATTCTGAAGTGGCCTCGTCCAGCGCTTCCTGGGGTTCGCCAATTACTATCGTCAATTTATTCCCCATTTTTCTACGCTGGTGGCCCCCATGGAAGACGGGTAATCCGAAACAATGGCCACAGGAGGCCATAGAGGCATTCACCCAGCTCAAGGCGGCATTCGCCTCTGCCCCAGTCCTTTCGCGCCCAGACATCGAGAACCCTTTCTTTCTGGAGGTCGACGCTTCTTCAGTGGGAGCAGGGGCGGTGCCTTCTCAGCGGGACTCTAAGGGCAAGATGGTTACTTGTGTTTTTTTCTCAAAGAACTTCTCCCCGGCTGAGAAAAGCTACACCATTGGAGACTGTGAATTGCTAGCCATTAAGCTAGCCCTCGAGGAATGGCATCATCTGTTGGAGGGGGCTCGTCATCCGATAACTATTCGGATCACAAAAATCTGGCGTACCTACAAACAGCTCAGCGTCTTAACCCCAGGCAGGCCCATTGGTCCCTGTTCTTCTCACGGTTCGACTTTGTGATTCGCTTCCGTTCAGCAGAGAAGAACATTAAAGCCGATGCCCTATCACGTGCCTCCGACATTTTGGGTGAAGAGACTCCACCTAGTCACATCATTCCTTCTGATCGCCTGATCACCGTAGCCCCTGTGGATCTCCGACAGGTACCCCCTGGCAAGACTTAGGTGCGCCCCGCGCTTCGTAGGAGAGTCCTGAATTGGGGTCATTGCTCTTAGGCTGCCGGTCACCCGGGGGTTCGTAAGACTGGGCAGTTGATCGCCCGCTACTATTGGTGGCCAGACTTAGTCAAGGATGTTAAGGACTTTGTCGGATCCTGCTCCTCCTGTGCTCGCAACCAAGCTTCCCACCTCAGGACTGCGGGGCTTCTGCAACCTCTGCCCATCCCTAACCTCCCTTGGTCCCATATTGCAATGGACTTCATTACTGATCTTCCACCCTCTGCCGGTAACACCATCATTTGGGTCATTGTGGATCGCTTCTCCAAAATGGCGCATTTTGTACCATTGCCAGGGTTACCTTCTGCACCTCGCCTTGCGATCCTCTTCTTCTTGCATGTCTTTCGTTTACATGGTCCTCCTCGGCATATCGTGTCGGATCGTGGGGTGCAGTTTGTGTCCAGGTTCTGGCGGTCCCTCTGTTCCCAGCTTAAAGTGAACCTGGATTTTTTTCTCAGCTTATCATCCCCAGACTAACGGGCAGGTGGAAAGGGTAAATCAAATCTTGGAGAACTACCTACGCCATTTTGTATCTGCCCGGCAGGATGACTGGTCCAGCTTGTTACCCTGGGCAGAAATTGCGTACAATTCTTTGGATTCGGAGTCAGCGGGAGCTTCTCCATTCTTTGTAGTTTATGGCCTTCATCCATGCCCACCCCTCCCACTGGCTGAGGCCTCAAACTTCCCTGCCGTGGACTCCTTGGTCCACGACCTCAAGTCCATTTGGAGCGACACTCGGCAGGCCCTGCAACAGGCATCCGCCCGGACCAAGAAGCGAGCGGTCAGGCGCCGCAGACCTCCTCCTTCGTTTGTTCCTGGGGATAAGGTCTGGTTTTCTTCTAGATACGTTCGCTTGAAGATCACCAGCTATAAGCTAGGCCCCCGTTACCTCGGTCCATTTGTAGTCCTCAAAAAGATCAACCAGGTGGCCTACAAACTCCGACTTCCCCCCACATTGCGGATCCCGAACTCCTTCCATGTATCCCTGCTTAAGCCTGTTATTTTGAATAGATTTTTCCGTAAGGTGTCTGCTCCTGACCCGGTGGCTGATACCTCTGATGTCTTTTCCGTAAGGGAAATTTTGGCCACGAAGACAATCAGAGGGAAGCGTTATTTCCTTATCGATTGGAAGGGGTTCGGGCCTGAGGAAAGATCGTGTGAGCCGGAGGACAACATCATGGACCAGGAATGTTGAGGAGATTTTTTCAGGCCAGGAGGAGGAGGTGCTGAACCAAATATTGTTTTTGAATTGTATATAGGGGGGACTGGCTGCCTCCATCTTGGGTTTTAGCACTCCACCTATCTTCACAGGCTTTTTAATCAGTGCAGTGTATTTAGTAGCTGGTGCCTTCACATTCTGAAAGGTAGGTCTGGATAGACCACAGAGAGGTCTCGTTGAGGTCTCGTTGAAGTCGAAGGTGGGCTTAAGCAATTTTGCGCAAAAGTGTGAACTAAGAACCTCAAAAAACGTTCGTGTTTTTTTCAACGTATTCTAATTTTGTGTGCTGCTGATATTGTTATGTGTAGGAGGAGGGGGTGGGGCCGAATGGGGGGGTATTGTCACTCGTTCCCCTGCGCCCCAGCTGGCACCCGAGGTGGGTAGTGCGGTCCACAGGCGCACGCGTCCCTTCGGGTGCATCCCCTTACCAGTCTGCGCTCCTGCTTCCCCGTCACTGTCTGCGGCCTGGCGCGCGCGGTCCTAATCCTTAGGGCGCGCGCTGGTTCTCTCAAATTTAAAGGGACAGTAATTGGTTTTGCTGGCTGCTGCCCTATATAAGGGCTCCTACTCTGGGACCTCATTGCCGAATTCATAGCGCCCTTGTCCTATGAGAGGAAGCCTCGTCTTCCGGTTTGCCTATTCTGTGTACCAGTCCCGTCTGCTTACGTCCTCGACTCCGAACCTTCGCTGCCTGCCCCGACCTGTTGGCCTGACCTCGACTCGATCTTGTCTACTGTTTTCTGTACCGCGTGGCACCTCGGCCGCCTCCGCAAGCCTGCCACATCGGGGGTAGCGACCTGGTGGAATCCCGCCGCAGCAAGTCCATCCCGCTTTGCGGCGGGCTCTGGTGAAAACCGGGACCCACTTAGACTCCGCTCCCTGGTGTGGTCAGTACCATCGCTTGAGGCGGTCCAGTGGATCCACTACTCCGCTGCATTACACTGTCTTTTGTCTGAAAGATCAGATAACACACAAGCGCTCACTGAAGGTGATAAAATCATTTGTAGCTCCTTAACAAAAAAAGATGAACACAGCAATATAGTTGGTAAACGTATTAATTTAGTGTTCCCTACATTTTGAAAGCTATCCTTTGTCGTGAGACAACCCCTTTAAAGTTAAAGGGGCATTACCATCAACAATTCTGTTACAAACAATATTTGACTACTATAGGGATTTTTTTCTTTTTTAATTAGGTGGTTGTTTTTTTTTCATATATATAATTTTTTTTACATTCCACTATGTACCTGACTTCCTGGTTTGCTAGAACATTTTTAATTGCATAGGACTGTTGAAAAAAAAAAAAAAAAGAAAACTGCCACAAATTTTAAAAAAATGGCTTTTACAAACATACCCCTTTCAGATGGAAATGTCCCTTTAAGTACTTATAACTTGCAGTCCAGTCTGTAGCATCGATCACATCGAGAATATCTTTTTATGTTCTAGTAAAGGTTTAATAATTTTCAAATAAAAACAGTAAAAACTTTGTTACAAGTTGACAGTTGCTTCTCTCAAACAGGCACATCCCTCCGGGAAAATGATTTCGGATTATTCTTCAAACTGAACATTTTCATTGCTCAAACATCAAAATTCATGATCTGCAAAAACAATGATTAGCACTGAACGGTCAAATTGTCTGAATCATTGTCCGTCTGTGGCCAGCAGACAAATAAAAGTGTCCTGTTATATTTGCTAAAAATAAAAGTGAAATGAGAATTCTAAAATGTGCAAATGTGGAGAGAAGAGGGTAACGTCCGTCAACATTTCCTTAAAAACTGCCCACTTCCTGTTCACCTCTGCGCCCTATGTTTATGTGCACATGGCGCTGCGAAAAACGAAAGTATTGCGCAAAACGTATCCAAACTCGTGCACAAAGTGGGGTGTGTGCTTGGATATGTTTTCTTGATTGCAAAAACACAACCTATAGTTGTAAATAGGGTTTGTGATGCGTAAAACGGATCAAGAATTGACATGTCAATTCTTTGATCGGATAATTAAATGCATCCAAAAGACGTATGTAAAGCACGTATTGTCTGAATGCCGTCTGAATGCCGATACGTGTTTTACATTGAAACTAATATAATGACACAGGAAAATTGTTAGATAGGTCCATTTTGCGGTCCGAAGAATGGACCCAAACAAGTATCAAAAAAACAGAGGGTGAACTGTGAACATCCCCTTACGCAATTATTGTGTGAAAATATTGACACTACTAACATTTATGATTATTGGTCCCTATGGTGAGCTAGCTTAACCCTTTACAGATTGCCTACTGTTTTTTGAGCACAGGCGCTGCAGGTCCCCACTGTGCTGTGACATGTTCAGAGCAGTAGAGGTGACTGTTGCGCCCCATTCTAAATTACTCATAGAACAGAGCTGCTATGAACCTCCTAAGCACAACTGGGATTGGAAGAAGCTCCATTCCCAATCACGTAACCCCTTGATTGCAATAGCTGGGGACAGGGGCGTAACTAGAGACGCCTGGGCCCCATAGCAATCTTTTGGATGGGGTCCCCTACCCCCCCCTCGCCCGCCTCCCTGACCACGAACATTTACCGGGACATGCAATTACTAGATAATACAAGGGGCAAATACCTCACCATACTTCTCACTATCATATTGCTACCAAACAAATCCCACTATACCAAGACCAACATTACCAATAGCACTACTACATATGGACCTGATTATACTGCCAGAACTTGACCACAAATTACCACCACATAGTGACTAAATAATACCCCTACACTATTACTGATCAGTACACAAAGACCAATATTTCCCCATATATGTGACCATATAGTGGTTTTATACTAGTGTACACAGGCTCTGCAGACTGTATATAACCACCATACAGTGACCATGTAGTGGTAGATACCAGTGTACACAGGCTCTGTAGACTGTACATAACCACCATACAGTGACCATATAGCGGTAGACACCAGTGTACACAGGCTCTGCAGACTGTATATAACCACCAAACAGTGACCATATAGTGGTAGACACCAGTGTACACAGGCTCTGTAGACTGTATATTACTGCCATACAGTGACCATATAGTGGTAGACACCAGTGTACACAGGCTCTGCAGACTGTATATAACCACCATACAGTGACCATATAATGGTAGCACCAGTGTACACAGGCCCCTGTAGACTGTATATAACCCCCATACAGTGACCATATAGAGATAGGACACCAGTGTACACAGACTCTGCAGAAAATCAAGGTGATTATACCCACAGTTACACCCTTGTGACTTACAGGTGACGTTTCTCTGATGAGTCGTTGACTTTCCGTTTTGTTTTGCATCCAGCCCAGACCGCCATGATGACGTCTCCCAACCACTTATCCCTGCAGATTTAGATACAAATATATTAAAATCCTCACTTTTCCAGCACCTCACTCCATGACCCCCAGGCTATATGGGATCCATATAGACAGGCAGGGTTTAGGTAGCTATAGGGCCCCACATAGATAGCCAGAGTTTAGGTAGCTATAGGGCCCCAGATAGATAGGCAGGCAGGGTATAGGGGCCATATAGGTAGGAAGGCAGGGTTTAAGTAGCTATAGGGCCATATTGGTAAGCAGACAGGGTTTGGGTAGCTATAGGGGCCATATATGTAGGTAGGCAGGGCATAGGGTAGGCTATAGGGGCCCCATACAGGCAGGGCTTAGGATAGGCTATAAGGACCCAATACAGGTAGGG
Source organism: Phyllomedusa bahiana (assembly GCA_025379985.1). Classification (NCBI taxonomy): domain Eukaryota; kingdom Metazoa; phylum Chordata; class Amphibia; order Anura; family Hylidae; genus Phyllomedusa; species Phyllomedusa bahiana. The sequence continues at coordinate 67,112 of JAODAL010001536.1, read as the reverse complement.
CTTAGGGTAGGCTATAAAGAGCCCAATACAGGCAGGCAGGGGGCTTAGGGCAGGTTATAGGGTCTCCATATAGACAGGCAGGGGGCTTAGGGCAGGTTATAGGGTCCTCATATAGGCAGGGGGCTTAGGGCGGGTAATAGGGCCCCATATAGGCAGGCAAGGGGCTTAGGGTGGGTAATAGGGTCTCATATAGGCAGGTTGTAGGACCCCATATAGGCGGCAGGGGGCCATATAGGCAGGGAGGTCATATAGGCAGGTGGGGGTCATGTAGGCAGGTGGGGGTCATATAGGCAGGCAGGTGGGAGGCTCATATAGGCAGGCAGGCAGGGGGGTCATGTAGGCAGGTGAGGGTCATGTAGGCAGGTGGGGGTCATATAGGAAGGCAGGTGGGGGTCATATAGGCAGGTGGGGGTCATGTAGGCAGGTGGGGGTCATATAGACAGGCAGGTGGGGGTCATGTAGGCAGGTGGGGGTCATATAGGCAGGCAGGTGGGGGTCATATAGGCAGGCAGGTGGGGTTAATATAGGCAGGCAGGTGGGGTTCATATAGGAAGGCAGGTGGGGGTCATATAGGCAGGTGGGGGTCATGTAGGCAGGTGGGGGTCATATAGACCGGCAGGTGGGGGTCATATAGGCAGGCAGGGGGCTCATATAGACAGGCACGGAGGCTTCATTAATCACTCACGCTCCCTCGCAGCTCTGCTCCCGGGCAGTCTGTGCTCGGCGCAGGCTGCGCGATGATATGACGTCATCGCACAGACCACGTCAGCACTGTGGGCTGGCGCCTACCAGGCAGAGCAGCAGGGCAGAGTGCAGGCGGCTCCGCTCTGCTGACACTGGGCGGTCCTGCATCCAGGGCCGCCATTAGGGGGGTAGAACCCCTACTGCCGTATGGGGCCTGGCCAGAGGGGGGGCCCGCCGTCGCCGCCAGGCCCCGCCCCCTTGCTCCACAGTAATGGTACAGAGATTAGACCGTAGGTCTTCTCTCTGTAACCATGTGGGAAACAATGTGCTGTCAGGACGGAGCCCGCGCTGCAATTTAAACACAATAGGTTTACATTCCATAGATTGAGTCGTCTCCTTACTTCTGCATCAGCTCCTGCATGAACGGAGCAGTCACCCCCCTCCTCCCTCTGGCTGCCGGTGACGTCATCTAATGTAATCAGTGAGTCCGGCCCTGTGGGCGGGGCATCACTGATCTGCCGGCAGCCAGAGGGGAGGGGGGGTGACTGCTCCGTTCGTGCAGGAGCTGATGCAGAAGTAAGGAGAAGACAATCTATGGAATGTAAACCTATTGTGTTTAACTGAACTTGCAGCGCAGGCCCCTGTTTTTATGGCAGGCCACTTCAAAGTCCTGTGGGGCCCCACTGAAGGCCCCAGGGATGTGGAGCCCCCCACTGAAGGCCCCAGGGATGTGGGGCCCCACTGAAGGCCCCAGGGATGTGGGGCCCCCGCTCAAGGTCCCTGGGATTTGTGGGGCCCAGCTCAGGGCCCTTGGGGTTTGGAGGGCCCCGCTCAGATTTGTGGCCTTGAGCGGGGGGTCCCACAAATCCCAGGGGCCTTGAGCGGGGTCCCACAAATCCCCGGGACCTTGAGCGGGGTCCCACAAATCCCAGGGGCCTTGAGCGGGGTCCCACAAATCCCAGGGGCCTTGAGCGGGGGCCAGAACATCCCAAGGACCTTGAGAGGCCCGCTCAAGGCCCCTCACTGGACCTGTGGAGCCCCACACGGCTGAGGGAGAGGAGGCCCTTGAATGAGCCCCACACAGCAGGGGGAGGTAGGGAAACTTGAGTGGGGCCCACTCAAGTTTCCTCCATGTGGGGCCCCACTCAAGTTCTCCCTCTACCAACAGGTGGGCCTAATACCTGGCTACCTACGAGGGACCCTATAAAACTAACGACCAGTGCACCAAAGGGGTAATTATTACTATTTGGGGCACTATGGATGGGAAGTTTGTACATAGGGGGTGGTATTATGATAAAGTGAGGAGTCTCAGGTGTTTGTGTTGTGAATTCTGCAGGGAGAAGTCCTCATGGTGGCCTGGACCGGATGGAGAAGAAAAGGGAATGTGAACGACCTTACCAGATATCCCCTGTGAGTCACTAAATGTAACTGCACTGTGTTAACTTATATCTGCCACTATGGGCCACATGTAGGAAAACTGTCTAGATGTAGGACTTTCCTTGTTGCCCATAGCAACCATTAAGAGCTCCACTTTCATTTTTTTATAGTGCTCTGAAAAAATAACGCTGGGAACGCTGATTGATTGCTATGATCTCTGATTGGTTGCTATGGGCAACAAAGTGAGATTTAGACCTACACAGTTTTAATGCATTTCCCCCTATATGGTCACTGTATGGCGGTAATATTGGTGTTATTGTATTGGATTATATTCAGTAACAGTATTGTGGCATTATTCTGCATCTCTATAGTGGAGATATGTGGTGATGATGTTGTGGTATTACTTTGTCTTTGTATATTGTTGTTGTTTATGGTAATATCGGCCTTAGTACACTGGTTTAGTCAGTAACATTATAGTGGTATTAGTCACCATACATAGTGATATGTGGCGGTATTGTATTAATTGGTGTTTTGTCTGGTTATATTGGTCTTGGTATGCTGGTTTGGTCAGTATATCGTGGTGACATGTGGTATTTGCTGGCCCTTGTATACACACTGACCCACACAATATAGCATAAACTGTATGCTGTAAAATACCGCAAGAACTCAGTCAAAAGACATTGGCGCATTTGCTTCTTTTTTTTTGTGGGTTTGGGTTGTAGGACGTGGTTGGTGGGGGCGGGGCAATTGGGTTGACAGGGGGTGGGGTTGATAGGGGGCGGGGTTGACTGGGGGCGGGATTAACAGGGGGGCCCAGGCGCTTTAGCTGTAGGGGGCCCCGAAATTTCTGATGGCGGCCCTGCCTGCGTCTGCGTCCACCGGCAGTAGACTAGTATGTTCACTGCCGGCGGCCGCAGGAGCAGAACTACCGGAGGTAGCAGACAAGGTAGCAACTGCCCTGGGCCCCCTAAGGCTCCGGGCCCCGGGGCAGCTGCCACGCCTGCTACCCCGGTAGTTCCGCCCATGGCTGGGGACCATGGCATGATGAAAGGAATGTTCCCTCACCCATTTTGACTGGGTCATTGGGTTTCACGGCACAAACACAGTACACCAGAGCATCAAAAACTTATCACTGCATGAAAAGACCTAGATAAAATGTGACACTTAAAGGGGATGTATCGCTTCCTTAATTCAGCTGATTCACACTGCTCTTAGCTTTTCAGCTCTGTGAATGCAGGGGCGTTTCTTCCCCTCCCAGCTGGATGACATCATCCCCCCTTCACTGCTGGCCTGAGACTCCCCCCCTCTCCCCTCTGAGTCCACATATCACTGTGTCTCTCTCACTATGCAGTCTTTTTTTATAAATGCTGTAGACATACCACATGCTGCATTCAATCTAATCTGAGCACTGATCTCTCACAGCTGGAGATGTATTACAGCTTTCTAAGAACTGCACAGATCTATGCAGGAGAGTTAGGCACAGGGACAAAACTGTCATGTTTTCTCATTGTACAATCTGCTGCAGTCTGTTTCTGCTAGGTGTGGAGACAGAAAAATGCTACGGCCCCTAACTCTGAGTCAGGCAGGGATCGATACAATTGTGCTATTTCTGATTGTGTAAGCCCTTCAGTGTAATCTTGTTTCTTCTGCCTGTATAAAATGAAAATGCTACGGCCCCTAACTCTGAGTCAGAGACACAGCTCCCGTGAATCGACCCAGGGGCTGTACAGAATGTAAATGAGCTCTCAGCTAGTGAATTGCAAGGAGGAGGGATCAGGAGGGATTCAACCCACACTGGATATCAGTGTAAATAAAAACACAAGATAAGGGACACTGTGAGAACAAGGCAGCTTTGCTAATGACATCCAATTGCAAAGTTACTTGTTTTCACTGTCCCCTTATTCTGAAGACCATTTAATGAAACGATAACACCCCTTTAATTCCATCAATTAAAATTAGGAAAATAATTCCACAAAAAGAAAATGAAGGGTCATAGAACAAACTAGGACATATTGCCCCCCTCAGTCATTTACAAAGATTCCACTCTCTAGATAAAGTAGTCTCAGGAGATCATCATGGTATTTATTCAAAAGTAAATTTGATTTGGAAGATCTAACTCCACTGCCCCACTTTATCTTTTGGCTGGTATATGATGAGAACATTGGAGACTTCCATAAGTTTGTGAAGTCCCCCGGAAAAGAGACAGATGGAATGAAAACAGAGGGAAAGAGGAGATCTGGACTTATAATACACTGTCCCTCATCCCTTCCTTTAATGTCTCTACCTAAAAGCGGGATATTCACCCTGAAATGGCGGACCACTTCATGGTGGCTGCCATTATACAATGATGTTAAACCCTATGAGCCAGGCATTTGTCCCGACGCATTTCTCCTATAAAATATGATGCACAAGTTATTCAGGGCCTTTAAACATGGCTCCAGCGATTTCCACACAGTAGAGGACCAAATGTAACTGAAAGCTAAAGTTGGATAAAGCGTGTATGAAATGACTTTGTGGCAAAACCCTTAGGTCTAAAAAATTTTTGTTGCCGATAGCAACCAATTAAGGCTCCCCTTAAATTTCATATAGTGCTCTGAAAAAATTAAAAGAGAGCTCTGATGTGTGTCTTAACCTCTTTAGGGAGGCCCCCCTCAATTAAACGTTTTTCTCCCATTTATTTCTGTACAATTTTTTAAAGCTGAAAAATACTCAGTATTAGTAGAAAAAGCCAGATCCTAGTGTCTTAGTGGTTAGCACTAGTGTTCACATCTGTCCCTGTTTCTTTTAACACCAGTTCTTTCAAATCTGTGAAAACATTCGGGTTCGAAATGTCTTGAGCCTGAATTTTTTCACTCAGACCCTGTCCCTAAACCAATCCTGACTGTAATTGAAATCCTAACCCTAAAATTGGGGTAAGAGTTCGAGTTTTTTTTCTCACTCACTTTCCCCAAATTAGACACCATAATTTCCCAATAAAACCCCAATTCACAATAAACAAACGTTTTGTCTCACCACGTGTTTAGACCCACAACAGTTTTACATTCCTGCTCCTGTTTTCCGGGTCAGTCTGTGGGTGGTTCTATAGCAGTGATTAGCATATCAGCTCTCATATCAGTCTCCTGTTATTATCTCTTAGATCTGAAGCTCTTTGCTCTAAAGTAAACAAATAATTTGTCTCTTTTGTTTGTTAGAGATAAAACACACTCTTCTCAAGCTGCTGGCTGTCCTGTGTGCAGACCTGTGGTGTGGTCACTTCCTTTCTCTATAAGGAAAAAGAGAAAAGAGTGGGGGAGAGTAGGACAAAACCAAGATCCCCTTGTGCACTCAGAGCAAAAAAAACTCTCTTATCCCCACAACAAAGCAAAAAGAAAAAGCAATATTTTTTGGAAAAAGTCTTTAGTTTTTGTTTTTCATGTTGAAAGCTAATCTTTGTAATGAGACAACTCCTCTAACCACACTAATATCACTAGAGTTCAATGTAATCAATAAAACAAGAGGTACCTGCTACTTGATCTGAGTAATATACAGCAATGCATAGAGGATACTAAATGAGGAGTGTAAGATACACAGTAACAAGTTGGCACAATACACAAGGTATGTAAGTATTGGAAACAACCAAGACCAAATCCAAATATAAATGAACACCAAGGGAAGCTACAGGAACTCACCAGCACCAATGGATCCTATACATTATGGAAAACACATTTTCTTCCTTTAGGTCAATGGCATTGCAGGTTAAGCCACGTCTACTTTCCACAGAGCCGAGCCATTTTAACGAGACCAAGCTACGTTAGCGAGGCACTGAAGAACTCATCATAAATGTGGTGTAAATAGAGAAGATTGAACCCTAAAAAGTTTGAGTTCGAGTAGAACCGCAAACTTAGAGAAGTTCAGTTCGAAGTTCGAGTCGAGCTCGAACTTCAAACACCATTAAAGTCTATGGGAGAAGATGTTCGGGTTAATTTTTATACCTAGACAGGTGAGGAGAAGCTATAATTACCATCCATAACAATATACCAACACTAGGTGCATTATACGCCGGGTATGACACATTGAAATGTGCCTAAAAACGATACGCTGTGCGCATCCATAACACAGCATATCATTGGTAGTGTATGTAATGCACCTATCGCCTATAAACTAGTAATGATATGTTATGCACCTCCGTATGCAATGCACCTTGATAGGCGCATTACATACACTACCAATGATATGCTGTGTGCCGCATTATGTTTACCATCTAAGGTATACCTGACACCAGATTTTTGAGAGGATCGTACTTTCAGGCGTGTCGAATGCAATGTAGAGCGTGAAAAATTACTCGAAAGAACAGTAAAATGTTCGGTTCGGCTCGAGTTCTAAAAAATCGTGAAGTTCGACTCGAACTTAACATTTCTCGAACGGTTCAATCAACACTAAGGGCGACATGTATGAAGATCGGCGCGTCGGAGCGCCCGTTTTCGAGCGCTCGAACGTGTCTCATGTATATTGGAGCCCGTGGTGCGCTCATACATGCGGTGTAAAGTTCCCTACGCCCTGCCAGTGTGTGAGGCGCAGCGCGGGACTTAGGGGCAGAAGGGACAGCGCTTAAGATTCGCCGCCCGAGGAGATCCACTCATACATGCTGTGAAAAGTTCCCTGCGCCTCGCCAGTGTGTGGGGCGCAGTTCGGGACTTAGGCGCAGAAGGACTGTGCCTAACATGTTTTCCGATTCGAGACAGGCTGGAAAACAGCGAGAAATCATTAAACATGTTAGTGAAAAGCAAAAAGAGTTGTCTTTCAAATGAATGAATAAATAGAAAAATCAAAGCTGTCTAAAAGCGATTAAATGTACTGAAAAAGTTGATCATTTAAAATCAAAGGGAAAATATAGAAGATCGCTAAAGAAATAAATCTCAGCTCTCAGCTCCGTGAGGCATAGAGTATGAATCAAAAAATAGTTTTTATTAGGTGTAAAACATTCTCTGAAAAAGAGCTCAAACCTTCTAAAAAATACATAAATAAAATCACTAACAAAAAATCAATAACGGCGCTACATCAGGGAATTTGGGATATAGAGAATTGCCGGGAAATACAGTAATTCAAATTCTGTAGGTGCTTCTCATTGGTCGGCATAAACCAGTCAATCAGAATAGGAGCGACAGTGAACCATTAAAGGGGTTGTCTCGCTATAATGATTGGGTTTTAATTAAAAGATCTTTAAAAAACAAGCAGCTTTGCAATATATGTTCATTACAAATGTCCTACTGATTTTGAGTTAGCCCTGTTAGTAGTACTACATCAGCTTCTCAAATCTCTATAGCAGCAGACCTGTTGATCCTTATCTCACTGGCTGTCAGGTCTGTATGACTCATCACCTTCAGAATACAGGTCAGAGCAGAGAGCCCCTCCTGCACAGAATGCTTCTGTAGTGGAGGGAGGGGGAGGGCTCTGGCTTCTATGCCCATGCTGCCTGGATTAACCCTGTGTGTGCCTGCTTCCTCCTGCTCTCTACACAGATTGAGGAAAGCAGAGATTAGGCTGATCAATAGATGTGACAGCAGTGACCCTGTGTGTTACTATAAATCATGATGTGTCTGTGGAGCTGTCACTATAAAGAATAGAAACAGATCAGGCATGTGAACGGTTCATGCTGTGCTGTACTAGTGACACATCCTGAGTATAGTAACACTTCCCAGCTGCCCTGTGTCTGTTCTGATAGGGTTTGTTTGTTGCTGGAGATTTGTATGCTAAGCAGGGGGTTTAGGAACACTTGCATCCCCCCTGCTCTGCTATTAGTAATCACAGCTTCACAGACCTCTCTACACTCATAGATCAGCCCTCTCCTGCAACAGACCTAGGCAGGCACACACAGGGTTAAATCGTAGAGAAGGCAAAAAGTGGATTGGCACTGGAATTGTTGCTAAAATCCAAAATCCATTTATTGAAAAAACTACAAAACAGCCACAAACAAACGTGTGCAAGGAGAGATCAGAGGGGTGGTAGGCTGACGCGTTTCGGGCTACATACTGCCCTTAATCTTAGCTACATAGGAATGTAACTGAAGCCCTCTTATAGTGCATTAAAACAACAAGATAGTTAAAATCAAATTTCTAACACTTAACACCTGATAACACAAAACTGCAAATCGCGCGTCTAGGTTGAGCGGATCAGTGTGCCACACGTGACCAGTGACAAAACCGGAAATTCCTACGTTCCAAGCAGCGGAAACAGCGTCACCTGGAAACACGTTTCCTGGAACATCTAAATGATATTTCAAATGTAAACAGGCCCAATAAATCTAATATAGCACAACATTTTGTTGACCATCATGGGTCTCATATTATGGGACTACAAGTTATAGCTATAGAGAGAGTTCGCTGACCGACACGGGGTGGTGACTGGGACTACCTCCTGCGAGACAGGGAGGCATATTGGATCCTAGCGTTGACGAGTATTGGCCCATAGGGTCGGAATGTACGCAGAGAAATTATGTTTCATCATTAAACATCATTAATTACTACTCCCATCAAAGAAACAAATCACAAGATCATAGATATTCCATACCTTTATGTGTTATGTGCATGTGCAACATCTTATGTATCTTTCTAATGCGTTTTGTCTTATTCTTCACTTGTTGTGATTAGGGGATCCCTGATATAACACATTACCTGCAATGCCGTCTAACTGCTTGTCGCAAGTTGATTTTTCTGTATAGTATATACGTGCCAGTAACCAATACTAGCGATGTGAGCCAGTTACGTCATCTCCTGACAGCGGGTATGGCTTCTCCTGGTTTCCAGGTGATGCTGTTTCCGCTGCTTGGAACGCAGGAATTTCCGGTTTTGTCACTGGTCACGTGTGGCACACTCATCTGCTCACTCTAGACGAGCGGTTTGCAGGTATGTGTCATCAGGTGTTAAGTGTTAGAAATTAGATTTGAACTATCTTGTTGTTTTAATGCACTATAAGAGGGCTTCAGTTACATTCCTATGTAGCTAAGATTAAGGGCAGTATGTAGCCCGAAACGCGTCAGCCTACCACCCCTCTGATCTCTCCTTGCACACGTTTGTTTGTGGCTGTTTTGTAGTTCTATAATAAATGGATTTTGGATTTTAGCAACAATTCCAGTGCCAATCCACTTTTTGCCTTCTCTACGATTTGTCCTGTGCGTCTCATGGAACGCGGATTTGAGCACGGAGCTGCTAATGAACATTGAGAATATCTACATAGAGGTGAGCTGGCTGTTCCCTTTCTACTTACACACAGGGTTAACTCTGGCAGCAAACCCCCTCCCCCTTGCTGTATAGAAGTTATGGAGGAGAGCTGCCTGTGTGCTGAGGGGAGGGGGGAAGAGGGAGCAGAAGAGGCAGACCAAGAAGCACGCCCCTCAATTCAACTGCCAGGCTCACTGACTTAGGATGAAAGCTTGTAATGAGACAACTCCTTTAAAACCTATGGAGAAGTATTGACCAATCACATGAAAGGCGGGACAGTTCAAAATACAGTAAAAAAGGCAGAAAAGAGCTGATTGGTTGAACTAGCGGGGGCTTGGCTATCCCGGCCAATCAGAGCGCGAGCTACTTTATTCCATTGTAGTCTATGGAGAAATCGGGGCAATGAAAACTCGTCTCTCAGCGCCGTGCGGCATGGAGTATGATTAAAAAAAATCGTTTTTATTAGGTGTAAAATATTATCTGAAAAAGAGCTAAAACCTTCTAAAAACATACATCAATCAAATCCCCAACAACGCGTTTGACGCCGTCACTGGCGCAACATCAGGAATTGGGATATAGAAAATTGCCAGGAAATACAGTAATTCAAATTCAGTAAGCGCTTCTCATTGATCAGCATAAACCAGACAATCAGAAAAGGAGCGACAGTGACCCATTATAACCTATGGAGTAGTATTGACCAATTACATGAAAAGGCGGGACAGTTCAAAATACAGTAAAAAAGGCAGAAAAGAGCTGAAACCAGGTTAGCTGCTGAAACATGTCGTGGAGGTCAGGCATAACGTTTTAAATTGTGATTTCTCACCTCTGTCTAGAAGTGTCACCAGCTGCAGACGGCGTCACAAAGGGGCCTTATTTGTTTTGTGTCCATGAGATTAGGGACGACTGCCCAAGTAGGAGGCTTGGGATCCCTTACTAGAGTTAGTAAATTGCTGTATATATAATGTTTTCCTGTTAATAGGTGGTGCTCCACCAGACTTGATGATAGAAAAGGAGCTATTCCTTCTTTCAGAAGTAGAAAGGGTTAAATGGTGAGGTTAGAAATCAGGTTTTTAAATAGTGTGTATAGAGGTTAAGAGTTATACATAATAAAAGTTACGTTTTAGTGTTTTACAGATAGAGAACTGATAGAGTTTAAGTTTGCCTATGGCAAAATAGTAAATATAGTGATCAAAATTCACTCTCTGTTCTCTTGCGAGATTCGCAATTTTTTGGAGACTATGTGACGAGGATGGAGTGAAGCTCAACTCCCAGACCCTCTGCCAGTTTCTGGAAGACACTTTCTTCAGTGGTACAGGAAGAAGTCGGTATCGTTCAAGAAAAACATGATTTACATGCAGGACAATGCTCCATCACATGCATCCAAATCCTCCACAGCGTGGCTGCCCAGTAAAGGTCTAAAAGAAGAAAAAATAATGACATGGCCGCCTTGTTCACCTGATCTGAACCCCATAGAGAACCTGTGGTCCCTCCTAAAATGTGAGATCTACAGGGAGGGAAAACAGTCCACCTCTCTGAACAGAAAGGTGGCTATATTGGTCACTGATTTGATTTTGGTTTTGAATGTCAGAACTGTTTATTTCTAAATTTTCTGTTGTTATATTGGTTTACCTGGTGAAAATAAACAAGAATAGGGATATATATTTGGTTTTTTAATAAGTTGCCTAATAATTCTGCACCGTAATAGTTACCTGCACAAACAGATATCCTCCTAAGATAGCCAAACCTAAAAAAAAAAAACACACTCCAACTTCCAAAAATATTAAGCTTTGATACTTATGAATCTTTTGGGTTGATTGAGAACATAGTTGTTGTTCAATGATAAAAAGAATTATCTCAAATACAACTTGCCTAATAATTCTGCACACACTGTAGTCCAGTGGTGATCAGGACGGCCGTGCACTGTTTTGCTGGACAATTGCCATATCTAAATGTCATGTGATATTTTTAGCTTCTGCTATCTGTGATGATACAGTTCTGAACAGAGAGCAGCTTTCACAGTGGGATGAACTGGTGATGAACTCGGTAAAGTTCTGAAGATCCGGATCCAGTCATAAAGTATGCAGCAGCGTGTTGTGCTCACTATTGTGTCCACTAGCTCTGTGTATGAGCAGTATATGTATCTCACTTTTATCATCTTTTGTTTTACATCGTCAGAGCCATCTTGACCTTAGACTCTACGTTCTCATCTCATGGTCTTACTTATATCCTTTTCCTCTGGACCCATAACTATTACTCCCGAGAGAGACTCAGGCCGAATAGCTCCTCTAGAAGCCGTTATTGTTTTGCAGTTTTATTATTCTGCTCTTCCAGATGGCAGTCTCCCATGGTTCCCTTCCCCCTTTCCCACAACATAGGAGAACATATTGCAGCATGTGCTTCTACATAGTCGTAGCCATACCGTAGCAGCCAGATGTTGAAGGGCCTCAACATGTGCAAGAACATTGCACCTTTTTGCAGGGAATAACAAGTTGGTGGCTTTCTGTTATTTAGCGCTACTATATGTGATGTACGGCGCTATTATTTATTGCTTTAATTATTGCTGCTTATTGTTTCCATTCCCTGTCATGATATGGAGGGGCCTATGTCATTTTGCTTTGTGGTCCTATGAATGCTATAACACCCTTGCTTCTATCCCCCCATATCTGCTACAACCTCTGCACTTTTATACAGTTATTGCAAATCACGAATGTTAACAAATAAGGAAGAGCTGAGCTGGTAGCAGTTTTGTGCCGTTGCTGGCTGGAGCCTGAAGACACAGATAGATGAAAAAAAAAATTCTCGCCAGATTTGACCCAAAGGTAGTGGAGTGTGAGAGATTACCAGCGAAGCGTCAAATCTGTCACATAAACCATGTGCTATAGCGTGTAAAGAAAATACAGCAGCCGCATCTCGGCATCACATTGTGCTGCATGTTACAGTTCATAATACAGGCTATGTTCACGTGGTGTAAACAGGAGCCTAAAAATACACATGTATGTAAGCTGATCGGTTTAATACCAGCTTTAAAATACACATATTATTAAAGCGCTTTAACTTCTCACTGACTACTAGCCAGGATTGGACATAACTCCTTTTTTCACTAATCGGTGCCCTATTTTCTGCATACCTAACTCTGGCCTACCCACCTACTTAAAGGGGTTTTATAATTTCATTAAATGGCATTCAGAATAAGGGGACAGTGAAAACAAGCAACTTTGCAATTGGATGTCATTAGCAAAGCCGTCTTGTTTTCACAGTCTGCCTTATCTTCGTTTTCTGTAAACAAACTTCTCCAGTGCTGGTCGGATAGTTGGATCCCACCTCCTTGCATTTTATTAGCTGAGGGCTCTAATAATTTACATTCTGTTCCAGGCTTGGACTGGCCCACATGATAATAGGTGAACCCTCGGTGAGCCCCTGAGCATGGCAGACCTGGAGATGTTTTTTAACTGCATATACATCCTCAGAAGAGGCAATATAACATAGAAAGAGAGACAAAAAGCAAGAGGCAAAGTATAGGAGGAATGTACAATCATTTACAGTAGCTGTAGGGTGAGCCCCTAATATAAGGTCCACCGGTGGGTCCATAATTGGCTCAATGGTGGGCCCCTAGAATCAACTCCTCCAGTGGGCCCTAGGTACCCCAGTCCAACACTGTTCTGTTCAGCCCCCAGACAGCCGTATTCATGGAGCTTGCATTCCTGCGTCTCACTCAGTATTAGGGGCCGATAACAATTTCACTCTATACAGCTAGCTGCCTCCTCATTGACACTGCAGCTGTCTCTATAATCAGAAAACAGCAGAATTGTGCCACGGTGTCCTTAATGATCCTGCATGTAAGGAGCCGACAAAAATTTCACTCTATAAAGCTAACTGCTCCTCATTGACACTGCAGCTACTGCTACAATCAGAAAACAGCAGAATTGTGCATTGGTGCCTTATGTAAGCATGAAGGAAGACGGATCTGTGCTCTGGATGGATTCAACTGTAGCAAATCTCCAGCTGTGAGAGATCATTGCTGAGTTCATAGAAGACTATTTAGACTGAATGCAGGCCTGTGGTGTGTAAACAGCTCTAACAAAATAAGACTGCATAGGGAGAGGACACAGTGACATGTGGAAGGAGAGGGACACACTGGAGCCAGCATGAACAGTGAAGAGGGGATGATGTCATCAGTTAAGAAACACCCAGCTGGGAGGGGAAGAAATGCCCCTGGATTTCAGGAAGTGAGAGCATCAAGCTTCAAGAGAACAGCCCAACTGAAGAAGCGATACATCCCCTTTAACGGGGGTCTGCTTACTTACCTGGGGCCAGCAAAACTACCTACATGGGGCCTACAAACCTATCTAGCTAATGGCCTACCTACCTAGCTGGGGCCTACCTAACTATCTGGGGCAGCCTACCTACTAACCTTACTACCTGAGGCCTAGCCTTTTACCTACCTTGACCCATACTTGTCAACTTTTGAAAGTGGAAAAGTGGGAGATTGTAAGGGGCGGCGCGTGTGGAAAAAAAAAATTGCATGACCACGCCCTTCTTGTTGGTGCGCCACGCCCCTTAGAAAAGCAACACCCACTCCACCTAAATGCATAACAACTCTGGAAGAAAGCCAGATAGATGCCCCTCTAGCCAGGTAGTGCCCTTATATCCAGGTAGTAGACCCTTATAGCCAGGTAGATGCCCCTATAGCCTGGTGAAGCCCCTTATAGTCAGGTAGTGCCCCTTATAGCCAGTTAGTGCCCCTAATAGTCAGGTAGTGACCCCTAATAGCCAGGCAGTGACCCTTAGTAGCCAGGGAGTGCCCTCTTTTAGCCAGGGAGTGCCCTTTTGTAGCCAGGGAGTGCCCCCCTTTTAAGCCAGGGAGGGCCCTCTTGTAGCCAGGTAGTGCCCCCTTGTAGCCAGGTAGTGCCCCCCTTTGTAGCCGGGTAGTTCCCCCCCCTGTAGCCAGGTAGTGCCCCTTTTGTAGCCAGGTAGTGCCCCCTTGTAGCCAGGTAGTGCCCCATGTAGCCAGGTAGTGCCACCTTTGTAGCCAGGTAGTGCCCCATAAAGCCAGGTAGTGCCCACTATGTAGCCAGGTAGTGCCCCATGTAGCCAGGTAGTGCCCCATGTAGCCAGGTAGTGCCCCTTGTAGTCAGGTAGATGCCCAGAATAGCTAAGAAAAAAAAATTATAAAAACTACTCACCTCACCAGGCTCCTTGCAGCGCGTCCAGCTCCCGACAATCTCCTCAGCGTCGCAGGGGGAGTGAGTACGTCCATGCAACACGCCCCCTGCAACGCTGATCTGTATGTACAGCGCCAACCGGCCGCTGTACATACAGGGGAGAAAGCAGGAGGGGAATGATCCCTCTTGCCTACTCCCTGTACGGCAGCTGCACGGAGCGTGCAGCTGCTGACTGACTGTGCAGCTGCGGCCACACAAGTCAGTGAGACTCGCCGGATGGGTGAGCGGCTGAGTCGACCGCTTCACCTGCATGTAGGAACGGCCTGCCGGCACCGGCGCCGGGGTCATTTAAAGGACCCCTGCTGCCTGCTGGCGGCAGGAGGTTCGCCAACTCTGCCGGGGTGGCGTGGGGGGGGGGGGGACACCACCATTGGCGGGACCCCCCCGCCCCCGACAAAAGCGGGAGAGTTGGCATGTATGTCTTGACCCACCAACCTAGCTACCTTGGAGCTACCCACCGACTTGCCTGGGGCCTACCTAAGTACCTGGGGCCTATCAATCTGGGGCCAACCAACCCTTTCTAACAGAGAATACCTATCTACTATGAGCCTACCTACCGGTTTGGGGCTTTTTCCTGTTTACCTAGCTACTTAAGATCTGGCCTACCTACCTGGTGCCATACTTACCTTCCTGTGGCCTTGCCTGCATGCCCATCTACCTGTGACCACTGCCCTCTTACCTGCTGCCCTGTCTGACTACCTACTTTCTTATCTAGGGCCTTGCCTATCTACCCATAGCCTTGCCGTCTGTCTGCCTACCTACCTAACTACATGGGATTTTGCCTACCTACCAACCTGAGGCCTTGACAACCTACCTACAAAAATTAGCTTTCAACATGTAGGGACAGGGAATTGAAGACTTTTCCTCAATACCTGTCTTTTGATTTTTTCCTGGTCAGGAGATGAGAGATTTTATCTGCTCTGAGTGCACACAGGTTTCTTTGGTTATTTTCCAGTTCTCCCTTCCTGATTAGACAAAAGAGCAGAGAGTGATCTCACCATGGTTGGAAGGAGCAGTCCTTAGATTGATTAATTAATGAAAACCACTTGTATTAAATTCTCAGAACTTTGTATATTTTGTTTACTGAAGATCAAGGGCCTCATGTATGAAAACTGTCTAGGTCTAAAACGTTTTTGTTGCCCATAGCAACCAATTAGAGCTCTCCTTTCATTTTTTCAGAGCACTATATGCAATGAAAAGGAAGCTCTAATTAGTTGCTAGGGGCAACAAAGAAAGTCTTAGACCTAGACAGTTTTCATACATGAAGCCCTAAATCTCCTGCACTTATGTCAGTGTAATGGCTCAGCTAGTTACAGAAGAGCTGAATATGCTAGTCACTGCTATAGGGCCACCCACAGCCTTATCAAGCAATGCAAGTCAGAAGCTGACTGTGACTCTGTGAAAATGCATAGTTAGACAACCCCTTTGAGTCAAGTCTTAAAAAGGGTTGTCTCACTACATCATCTTACTACAGTTCTGTTTTCTCAGTTTCATTTTTGAATTCAGGGGCGTATTTACTGGCCTGCAGTGTTGAGCTGCTGAGGACACCAGGTCTTTAACTATAGCGACCAGCACTGCCAGCCTATCAGGAGAGATCGAACAGGTCTGTAGCTATAACGACCACTGCTGGCAGCCTATCATCAGAGATCAAACAGGTCTGTAGCTATAGTGACCTGAGGAACTAATGCAGCTCATACAAGAGGGGATACTATATCTAGGAATAGGTAGGACAATGATAATGGACACATATTGTCAAGTGACTTGTTTTTGCAAGATCTTTAGCATAAAAAGCAATCCTTGTAGTGAGACAACCCCTTTAAGAAAGTAATAAAGTAAATGTTTATATATTGTACTGAATAATGGTAGTTAATCTCTGTGGCCTTACTGCTTTTGTTATTCCTACTTTTGCATGTAATATTATGTGATCTTTAAAGAAGTGGCTCCCCCTACTGTTAAGGAATTGGACTGAGACTATGACAACTATCCTGCGTAGTAAGAGTAATCAGTCAGGCCACACAGTGTATGATGTGCATGTCTATCACATATAAATAGAAGGAATATTCGCTCACCCTCTGCAGCAATATATCTTCAGTTGGAGGAGGCACGGTCAACAAGAGAGGAGTCACTTCTTTCAAGTAAACAGGGATGCATACAAGGATCCAGCTTCCATTCCAAATGAAGGAAAATTAGTTGAGATAAAAAAAAAATATTTTATGAAATCCAACTAAAAATATTTGGGTCCCAAAAAATCACTACAACCTAAGACTATTTCGAGACCATTCCCTTGACAAAACGCAACTGCGAAACGTGCGGTGGGTTGGTGTACTCCTTTCTAGACTGCTATAGGTTAAGTATTAAGTATTGATTATTTATTTCCATGACATTTGTCACCATTTATCCTATATGCATTTATTATATATTAATGATTCTTATACTCGAGTATATACGGTATATAATTTAATAAGAATCATTAATATATAATAAATGCATATAGGATAAATGGTGACAAATGTCATGGAAATAAACAGTATATAAATTAATAAGCCGAAAAATGTGCTGAAAAATCCGACCTCGGCTTATGCTCGAGTCACTGTCAGCGCTTGGACGCTGCAATGGCCCTCAGGGAGCGCATACAGCAGAATCCCGAGTAAGCCCACAGCGTCCGGGCGATGTCGGGCGATTCCTTCACCTGTATGCAACTCCTCTGGGAGCGCATAATAATAATAATAATAATCTTTATTTATATAGCGCCAACATATTCTGCAGCACTTTACAATTTGGAGGGTGTAGGTACAGACAAAAGACATACATTGCACAATGAAAAGCTACTTACAGATGAGACACAAGGTGTGAGAACCCTGCTTACAATCTATTAGGGTGTATGGGCGAGACGAAGGGTTAGAAGTGCTAGATTTACAATGGTCCAGCCATGTGGCATAAATATGGGGTTGTTTTATGTAGAATTTGGATGGATCTCCCACCCAGACAGTACATCTACAGTATATACAGTTAAGTGCCAAAAATTAGATGAGTGCGCTAGGGAGTGGGGGTGGGAGGGGGGGGTGGGGGTGTGTGTGTGTTAGCCATTAGGGATTCTGGTAGGCCAGACTGAGAAGATGTATTTTCAGGGCCCTCTTAAAGCTATGAGAGTTCTGAGTGTGCCTGATCGCCCGTGGTAGCATGTTCCAGAAAACTGGTGCCGCACGTGTGAAGTCTTGGAGACGGGCATGGGAGGTTCAGATGATTGAGGAATGTAATCAGATATCATCAGCAGAGCGGAGAGATCGGGTAGGGTGGTAGACAGAAACGAGGGAGGTGATGTAGGGAGGAGCAGCGCTGTGGAGAGCTTTATGGGTGAGAGGGATCAGTTTATGGTGTATTCTATACTGAATGGGCAACCAGTGCAATGACTGACACAGGGTAGAGGCATTAGGATAGCGACTGGAGAGAAAGATGAGCCTGGCTGCTGTATTCAGGACAGATTGGAGAGGGGCGAGTTTACAGAGAGGGAGACCAATAAGCAGGGAGTTACAGTAGTCAAGACCAGAAAGAATAAGACCAACAATGAGAGAGTGAGTTGTGTCCACAGTGAGAAACGGACGAATTCTGGAGATGTTCTTGAGGTGCAGGTGACAGGAGCGGGGAAGGGATTAGATATAGGGGATGAAGGACAGATCAGAATCTAGTATAACCCCAAGACAGCAGGCCTGCTTCCTAGGAGTTATGGTGACATCACCCTGCCGGTGTCTGAAGACAGAGCGGAGCGCCCGGGAGTCGAAGCAGCGAGGGAGCGAGGTAAGCGTTTGTATTTTTCTTTTTAACACCATGCCTATACCTGCCTATTAGGGATATTTACCTGCCTATAACCTGCCTATGGGGACAAATACCTGCCTATAACCTGTCTATGGGGACATATACCTGCCTATAACCTGCCTATGGGGACATATACCTGCCTATAACCTGCCTATGGGGACATATACCTGCCTATAACCTGTCTATACCTGCCTAAAGGGACATATACCTGCCTATTACCTGCCTATGGGGACAAATACCTGCCTATATACCTGCCTATGGGGACAAATACCTGCCTATAACTTGCCTATAACCTGCCTAAAACTGCCTATAGGGACATATACCTGCCTTTAACCTGCCTATTACCTGCCTAAAAATGCCTATAGGGATATATACCTGCCTTTAACCTGTCTATGGGGACATATACCTGCCTATAACCTGCCTATAGGGACATATACCTACGTATAACCTGCCTATAGGGACATATACCTGCCTATAACCTGCCTATGGGGACATATACCTTCCTATTACCTGCCTATGGAGGACATATACCTGCCTATACCTGCCTATGGAGGACATATACCTGCCTATACCTGCCAATGGAGGACAAATACATACCTATAACCTGCCTATGGGGGACATATACCTGCCAAAAACCTGCATATGGTGGACATATACCAGCCTATAACTGCCTAAGGGGGACATTAAACTGCCTATACCTGCCTATGGGGGACATTAAACTGACTATACCTGCCTATGTAATTTTATTGGTATCCATATATATTTTTTAAATCCACCAGTAGCCGATGCATTTGCCACCCTAGGATTATACTCGAGTCAATAAGCTTTCCCGGTTTTTTTGGCAAAAGTAGGTGCCTCGACTTATACTAGAGTATATACGATATACATCTATTTTGGGGTTTTGTGAGCCACTTTTTTCTTTCTCATTGGGTGTTTATGTTTCTATTTACAACCATGTGTTTTTAATGTATATTAATAAAAATATAATTTTACTTCTGTGTTGACACTTTCCTCTTTTTCCCCCAATAATTTTGTAGTGTTTTGACACATATTTAGCTGTGGTTGTTTGGCCATATTTATTTGTAGGTTTGGCTTACAACCCAAAATGACTAGACTAGTGTTTCAACAAACAAGGTAACGCTGATGCATTTCACGCTATGAAGAAGAGGCAAGTCTTCGAAATGCGTCACTTTGCTGAAACACTAGTCTAGTCTTGGGTTGAAGTGGTCTTTGTGGACCAAGGTATTTTTAGATGGATTTAATAAAATATATATTTTTTAATCTCAAATAATTTTTCTTCATTTGGAATGGAAGCTGGTTCCTTATATGCATTCATGTTGTATGTTTAGTGTAGGTAGTTGAGAAATCCAAACAGCTAGTTGTCAACTTGCCACAACGACCAACAGAGCCCCCAAAACAACACCACAGCTGAATGCAAGCAGCATGTAGATGGGACAGTTGGGGCAGAAATAAGCCTCCCAGAGACTCACGTTGCCCACATTACCACGGTAGGATGCGTGACAGCCAACTCTGTTTGGTCACCAACTTTGTTCAGGGTCCTCTCAGAAAACTGTTGTGCCATTGTGGAATAAACACAGAAAAAATGGGACACTAATTACTCAAAAAACACAGAAACAAGGCCATACTCACAGCTCAAAGGCTAGACTAAAAACTAAACCCAGTAGCAGGCAACACTGGCCCCTATGATACTTGGGAAAGATAAACAGGTGCACCTGGGGAGCGGGGATGTGTGTGTGTCTATTTTTGTGTTAGACACCCAAAAGTACTGGGCAGCCCATCCAATGAAATAGTAGTGGTGTAATAGGCTGTAAGCCAGCATGGTCCACCACATGTATCTGTATTAATGGCACCCTTGTGTATCGCCTTATCTATATGCATTTATAATACCAGCAACCACCCCCCTCATATATTGAAGGTGTGTGAAGGGTTGTTCTATTGGTATTTTTGCATTTGTGCAATCTCCCCATGGATTATACTGTGGCTTTTCTGCATACTGTGTGAACAGGTACCAATTTAATGTGCAGTCTGCTTGTTCCCCCAGTCGTGGGGTATGTGAGCTATTGCTCAGCAATCAGCTGCACCTGTTTATCTTTCCCAAGTAGCAGAGGGGCCTGTGTAGCCTCTTTACTGGGTTCAGTTTTCAGTCCAGCCTTTGAGCTGTGTGTATGGCCTTGTTTCTGTGTTTTTTGAGTAATTAATGTCCCATTTTTTCTGTAAATTGTTAGTGTAGGGACTTGCAAACATGAGGACCGTTTACACCGGTTGTGAGCTTGTGTACCGTGGCCACTATACCAACTAATACCTCATATTTAATACTTTTCCAGTATGTCATTTTGATTGCCTAAAAGTACTGTGGAGCAGGGGGGGTCTATTTCTGTGTTGGACACCCAAAAGTGTTGGGCAGCCCGCCCAATCGAATAGTAGTGGTGTAATAGGCTGTAAACCAGCATGGTGCACTACACGTATCTGTGTTAATGGCTACCCCTCTGTATCGCCTTATCTGTATGCAATTATAATACCAGCAACCACCCCCCTCATGCATAGAAGGCGTGTGAGTGGTTGTCTTATCGGTATTTTTGCATTTGTGCATTCTCTCCATGGATTATACTGTGGCTTTTCTGCATACTGTGTGAACAGGTATCAATTTAATATGCAGGCTGATTGTTCCCCTAGTCGTGGGGTATGTGAGCTACTGCTCAGCAATCAGCTTCACCTGTTTATCTTTCCCAAGTAGCGTAGGGGCCAGTGTTGCCTCTTTACTGGGTTTAGTTTTCAGTTCAGCCTTTGAGCCATTGTGGAATAAAATAAAGTTGTAAGACAACTGTACAGAAAAAACATACAAAAAATGGGACATTACTTACGCAAGGAAACACTCCAATTCTTTGGGGCTTGTTCACAGCTCAATGGCTGAACAAACATGAACCCAGTAGCTAGCAACTTTGCCATTTATGCTGACTGGGAAGAAGATCACATGTGCAGCTAATTGCTAGAGCAAGATGAAAAACTGCCCCACCAACTTTAACCCTATTCCACACCAGCAGCAGAAAAGCCGCAGTAAATGCATGGGGAGATTGCACAGATGCAAAGTAACCAATGAAACACCACTCATACAACCTCAGGGAAAGAGGGGGTGGTTGTTTGGTACTACAATTGCATATAATAAGGCATTACATGCCAACTCTCCCGTTTTTGGCGGGGGTCCCGCTATTTGGGGTCCCCCTCCCGCCCTCCCGGGGGAGTTGGCATCCTCCCGCCGCCTGCAGGCGGCGGGTCCTTTAAATTACCGCGGCGCAAGAGTAGCGCTGGTGCGCTACTCTTGCGCCGCGGGACCGCTCCTACAGGCGGGTGCAGCGGCCGCAGCGGCCGCTCCCCCGGGCCCGCGGCCCTTCACTGTGCAGGAGGAGGCAGGAGGATCGCTCCCTCCTCCCTTCTCCCCTGTATGTCCGGCGCCGGTGTGCGCCGCACATACAGTTCAGCGGCGCGGGGGGGAATTTGAGGGCCGGCTCAGGGGAGGGACGCGGGGCTGCTCTCACTTCCCCCTGCCCCCGCTGAAGAGATCGGTCGGGAGCGGGCCGCACTGCAGGAGCCTGGTAAGGAAGTGGATTTTATTATTAATTTTTATTAGCTTTAGGGGGCTCTCCCTGGCAAACAGAGGGGGCAACTACCTGGCAACAGAGGGGGGGCACTACCTGGCAACGAGGGGCATCACCTGGCAACAGAGGGACATCTACCTGGCAACAGGGGACATCTACCTGGCAACAGGGGGGACATCTACCTGGCTAACAGATGGGGGCACTACCTTGCTAACAGAGGGGGCACTACCTGGCAACAGAGGGGACATCTACCTGGCAACAGAGGGGGCACTACCTGGCAACAGAGGGGCACTACCTGGCTAACAGAGGGGGCACTACCTTTGCAACAGAGGGGGCACTACCTGGCAACAGAGGGGGCACTTACCTGGCAACAGAGGGAGATCTACCTGGCAACAGAGGGGACATCTACCTGGCAACAAAGGGGGCACTACCTGGCAACAGATGGGGGCACTCCCTTTGGCTAACAATGGGGGCACTACCTGCAAACAGAGGGGCACTACCTGGCAACAGAGGGGCACTACCTGCAACAGAGGGGACACTACCTGGCTAACAGATGGGGCACCACCTGGCAACAGAGGGGGCACTCCCTGGCTAACAGATGGGGCACTACCTGGCCAACCGAGGGGGCAATACCTGGCAACAGAGGGGGCCCTACCTGGCAACAGAGGGGCCCTACCTGGCAACAGAGGGGGCACCCCTGGCAAACAGATGGGGGCACTACATGGCAAAACAGATGGGGCACTACCTGGCTAACAGAGGGGGCCTACCTGGCAACAGAGGGGGCATACCTGGCAACAGAGTGGGGCACTACCTGGCAACAGAGGGGACACTAACCTGGCTAACAGATGGGGGGCACTACCTGCTAACAGATGGGGGCACTACCTGGCTAACAGAGGGGGCACAAACCTGGCTAACAGAGGGGCACTACCTGGCTAACAGAGGGGCCCTACCTGGCAACAGAGGGGGCACTCCCTGGAAAACAGTTTGGGCACTACCTGTGCAAACAAGGGGACATCTACCTGGCAACAGAGGGGACATCTACCGGGCAAACAAATGGTGGACATCTACCTGGCAAACAGATGGTGGCACTACCTGGCAAACAGATGGGGGCATCTACCTGGCAAACAGATGGGGCACCTACCTGGCTAACAATGGGGGCACCTACCGGGGCTAACAATGGGGGGCACCTACCTGGCTAACAATGGGGGCACCTACCTGCTAACAAAGGGGGCATCTACCTGGCTACAAATTTGGCTCTACCTGGCTAAAAGAGGGGCATCCTATTTGGCTACAAGGGGGCATCTACCGGCCTGTAAGGGGGCAGAACCGGGTTTTATGGGGGGGCTACTAACCTGGCTATAAGGGAAACTACCTGGCTTTTTCCAAAGCCGTTATGCAGTTAGGTGGAGTGGGGTGTGGCTTTTTTGAAGGGGCGTGGCATACCAACAAGATGGCGTGTCCATGCAAATTTTTGCCGCGGCGCGCTACGCGCGCCGCCCACTAAATTCTCCTGCTTTTCATTTCGAAAGTTGGCAACTATGTAAAAGGCATACAAAAGTGTGCCATAAATATAGATACGTGTGGTACAAATGCTGGCTTACAACCTATTAGTTGACACCTATACTATTAAGACCAGGCGGGCCCGCCCAGCACTTTCTAAGTGTCCAACACAACACTGGCACACTCTGCTCCCCAGCACTGTTGGGCAAATAAAAAAGGGCATACTGGAAAAATATTAAATCTGAGGTATTAGTTGGTAAGACAACTGGAAATGATCTGCACCATTCCAGGTGTGGAGACCCCCTTTAAAAGCATTGTCAAGAGGTGTCTGGCTTGGTTGTAAGTCTAACATTAGGATTTTTTTTATTACTACGCAACACACTAAACACTTGTCACTGGCTAATGCTTAAACACAAACTAAATATGTGGTTTTCCCTGGTTAAGTTGCTTTTTGCTGCCCTATAAATCACTCTGAAGTTTTCCAGCGATTTCTTGCATTTTTGCTATCTCGCCAGCAAATATCAGCAACATTTTCTTATCAATAGCAATTACTGAACCTTTCTGTCTTAAAACCTCTTTAATAATGCATCACTTCCTAATGATTTAACGAGCATGACAGACACTGATGAATTTCAATTGCGGTCACAATCTGCTATTGTATAAGTGGGTATTGAGTTACGTCAATCTGTGGAAGGAATTTTTTTGCTCATTTGGAATTAAACCAAGGGTCTTCGGTTTCGTATTAATGGTAGTGGTCTCATTATTTGTTTAAGGATTTGAGGACAGGAACCTTGGCTGCAATATTTCATTGCTTGAGTCATTTGCATTGATTCGGAATTCTGTGTGTTTTCCTCCTTTCTTTTTGTAAATTGCATATTCAGGGCTTTAACTGCCGGTTCTCCTCAAACCTTCATGAAAGGAAGGCGTGTACGGAATGATGGATGATTATGGTAATTGTGGCAAATACCATTTAACATATTCAAATGCCATATAATTCAGTCTGGGAAGGGAAGCCGTATGATTAATGATTCCTCCCACAATAAGGATCCTGTGGCGGATTTGGTAACATAAAAAAGCAAACAATGTAGAACAACAATAGCGCAGAAAGGGTTAAACATTTAAGAGGGTCATTTTGTTCAGTTTATGTCACAGCTGTACAGTAAATGGCAAAATAATTAGTCCAGTTATCTGGGTTTTGTTTAGTGCATAGTGTAATGTTTACTTTGCAAATGTCCTCAATTAATGTGGATTTGAGCTGTTCTCTCGCTCTTATGATTCCTGATGAACCCTGAGTCTTGAGTGGCACAAAAACTATTGAGTCATTTTGTCTCCTGTGAGAATGGATCTTTATCACTGTTGAATCAGGGGCATAGCTATTGAGGGCCCAAAGACAATTAGGACTTAGGTTTCCAGTCGGTTTTACAGATGTCACTTCTCTACTCTGCCGGATCCCTGACTGTCTGTCCTCCATCTCCTCCTTCTTCTCATCACGTCTCCTAAAACTAAATGTGGAGAAAACAGAACTCATCATCTTTCCACCATCCAACTCTGCCCCTGCCCCTGATCTCTCTATCTCAGTCAACGGCTCTACACTCTCACCTGTTCCGCGAGTCCGCTGCCTTGGGGTAATCCTAGACTCCGCTCTCTCTTTCAAACCACACATCCAAACCCTCACCTCTGCCTGCTGCCTCCACCTAAAAAACATCTCTCGCATCCGCTCATTCCTCAACTATGACACTACAAAAATGCTGGTCCATGCCCTTGTCATCTCCCGCCTAGACTACTGCAACATCCTTCTCTGTGGCCTCCTAGCTAGCACCCTCGCTCCCCTCCAATCCATCCTTAACTCTGCTGCCCGTCTTATCCACCTCTCTCCTCGCTACTCCTCTGCCTCTCCTTTCTGCCAATCCTTTCACTGGCTTCCCATTGCCCAGTGAATTCATTTCAAGCTACTAACCCTCACCTACAAGGCTCTCCATGACCTCTCCCCTCCATACATCTCTGCCCTAATTTCCAAATATCTCCCCTCACGCAATCTCCGCTCCTTTCAGGACCTTCTCCTCTGCTCCCCCCTTATTAACTCCTCACACAATCGTCTCCAAGACTTCTCCCGTGCTTCACCCACACTCTGGAACTCACTGGCCCAACACATCAGACTCTCCTCCACTTTCACCAGCTTCAAAAGCAACCTGAAAACCCATTTCTTCAGGCTTGCCTATAACCTACACTAACCTTGCTGTCACTACTTCCTCCTCAAACATGTCTGCTCCTCACCTCCTGTCTCTTTCACCTTCCTTGTAGATTGTTAGCCCTCGCGGGTAGGGTCCTCTCTCCCTCTGTCGTGCCAATTGTCATTAATCACTTATCACTATACTCGTTTGACTTATGTTATGTATGTAACTCCCTTGAATGTACAGCGCCCTGGAATCAATGGCGTTCTAAAATACATAATAATAATAATAATAATAATAATAATAATGGTTATCGGATTTGAACTCCATATGTAAAGCGACTGTCAACCTTTTACAATGATTTAAATAGAAAATCCATGCAGTAGTCCAGACGGCACGGATTTTCCACTGGACGGTTTTTGAGACCGCCGTTGTTCCTAAAAACTTAGAACATGTTCATTCTTCCGCCTGGTTTTTGAGCAGAAGATGAACATGTCAGTGGTTGAGGGAGACGGGCAAATCTGCAAACCGCAGACATAACCGTCCCCCAAAACCATGTACAAGATGTCAAAATACCATTTTAACCTGCTGTGTGGATGCACCCTTAGATTTTGCACCGGATCCCAGACGGTACCCGTTATGCCTCTGGTTCAATGGATAATCAATATATATGTAATCTTCATACTGAGTCTGGGTTCACATGTTATGTTTATTTTGCATTTTTGCAAATCTGCTTAAAAAGAAAATGTATGTGTTTATAAAAAATGCATATGTTTGTAAAAAAAAATATTTTTTACTTAACACAAATTTAACTTAGGTGTTCCAAATTTGAGTCAATTAGACAGCAGCTGCCAAGGCAAATAGGATCATGGGGTGCATTAAAAGGGGCATAGATGCACATGATGAGAACATCATCCTCCCATTATACAAGTTACTGGTTAGACCACACATGGAATATTGTGGACAGTTTTGGGCACCAGTGCACAGGAAAGACATTGTAGAGCTTGAACAGGTACAAAGGCGGGCAACAAAAATAATAAAAGGACTGTGGGTAGACTGCAATATGCAGAAAGATTAGCAAGGTTAGGGTTATTTAGTTTAGAGAAAAGATGGCTTCGGGGGGACATAATAAATATGTTTAAATACATCAAAGGTCAATATAGAGATCTCTCCCAAGATTTATTTATACCCAGGACTGTATCTAGAACAAGGGGGCATCCTCTAAGTCTTGAGGAAGTTTCTACATAAACATAGAAAGAGGTTCTTTACTGTAAGAGCAGTGAGACTGTGGAGCTTTCTGCCAGAGGAACTTGTCATGGTGAATTCAATAACAGAGTTCAAAAAGCGTTTGGATGCATTTCTGGAGCGTAATAATATAACAAGTTACAGTGACGAGGATTCAGGAGAGGGGTCATTGATCCAGGGATTTTTCTGATTGCCAGATTGGAGTCGGGAAGGAATTTTTCCCTAAAATGAGGACAATTGGCTTCTACCTCATTGTTTTTTTTTTTGCCTTCCTCTGGATCAACACCTTAGCACAACAGGCTGAACTGGATGGAGGTCTTGTCCTTTTTCGGCCTTACAAACTATGAAACTATGAAATAAAGGACAAATTATTATTATTATTTTTATTATTTTTAAAGCACATGCATGTTACAAAACACAGGCATTTTTACTGCATGTGTTTTTGATGCAGTAAAAAATGTAGCAGAAACTCAACGTGTGAACACAGCTTACAAGGGGTTTCCCAGTCTTATGTATCGTTGTATAAGGCTCTGTTCACACTAGCAGCATTATTTACTGGTTAGTGTACCACTTCATTCTGAGCTATTCTGACTGTTAAAACAGCAATTTACAGATCACTTATCAGACTGCACATGGAATACTGAACCTAATTTATCAACACTGTCTAACTATAAAACTATCATTGTTGCAGATCATAGCAACCAATCACAGCTTATAGCAGCCAATCAGAGCGCATAGCAACCAATCACAGTTTATAGCAGCCAATCAGAGCGCATAGCAACCAATCACAGTTTATATCAGCCAATCAGAGCACATAGCAACCAATCACAGCTTATAGCAGCCAATCAGAGCGCATAGCAACCAATCAGAGCTCAGCTTTTATTTCTCCAGAGCAGTATAAGAAATGAAAGGGGAGCTGTGATTGGTTGCTATGCGCTCTGATTAGTTGCTATGGGTAACAAGGACAGTCTTACCGCTTGACAGTTTTGACAAATAATCCCCACTGAGGTTCATTTATCAAAACTGTCTGATAAATCTTGCACGTTTAGCTTTACACCATTTATTAGTCAGCTTAGTTTGTGCCAATAATTGCACTAAACATTTTTTGAGCGCACAATTAAAGGGGTTGTCTCACAACAGACATTGATGACATATCGCTAGGATGCACCATCAATGTCTGATAGGTGCGGGTCCCACCTCTAGGACCTTCAGATAAAGGAGCCCCGAAACCCGTTGGCAGTCAGATAAACTCTGGACTCCAATTCAAGTCTATGGGAGAGTCCAGACCTAATCTCTGTTCAGAACGGAAAGGTTTTGGGGCTTTTTTAGGAGACAGGTGCGGGTCCCAGACATTGATGTCATTTTAGTGATATGCCATCAATGTCTGTAGTGGGTAGTAGTCCTATAATGTTACACATTAAGAGATGCCGTTTCTGCAGAGCCTTGGATATAGCACAGAAGTGTCTAAAAACAAATATGGCATTATGCATGTACCCCAGATTATTGCTACAAATTGTGCTAGAATTGTAGTACCATTGCCATAATAAATGTGCCCCAATATGTACAGGTTTGGACACCAGTTTACAAGAAAGACATAGTAAAGCTTGAGCAGGTTAGAAAGGCAGGCAATCTAAGTAATAAATTGAATAACTGGACAATAGAACCCTGCAAGATCGTCAAAACTAAGATGGCTGAGGGGTGACATAATAAGTATATGTGTGTATGTACAAAGGAGCAATACAGAGATCTCTCCCATAATGTATTTACAACTAAGGGGCATATACTATGACTAGAAAGGGAATCTTTACTGTAAGATTCTTTACAGTAAGAGTAAACTGTGGAACTCTCTGTCAGAGGATGGTTTTATGGTGAACTCACTAAAAGAAATTTAAAGGGAACTAAGGGCGACATGTATGTACAGGGCTGCACCAGTAGTCTGGTGTCCTTTCAGCCCAGAAGCTGGCGCAGCCCTGTTCTCTAGATGTATAATCAGGCGCACTCCAAAATTATGCACATTATGAGGCACCTGCGGCACTTTGTAATGCGCCTGAGATCGGGAGCGTGCTGGGAGCCGTGTCGCACCACAAACGTATGATTCTACACATTTATAACTGGAGGACGGCAAAACTGGGCGCATTACTGCTGGAACAGGTAGAACAAGTTCAAAGGGGTTTACCTGAACCTGAGTTGTCATAGTGGAACTAGAAAGCGCCTAATCTATGCCCCGCAGTAGAACAGGTTTTTAAAGCTTTTTAGAACTGGACTCTTTGCATCTTGATTATACATATCGCCCTAATGTCTTCTAAGTGTAATAATACAGTGGTCGCTAACATACAATTTTGAATTGGACCCGGAATGACCATTGTATGTTGAAATCAAGGCTATGGAAAGAGCTGCCGGAAGAAGTAAATCCCTCCCTATTTTGAGGACACAATGTATGAAAAAAAGAAAAAAAAAGGACGACGTCTATGGAACTTGGCGTCGTCAGACCAGTTCTAAATATATAAACATTTTTGGCACATAACAGTCAATATTGAGGCATACAGTATTTTGCCCCAAACTTTGGCATCTTAAAATGTGTCATGCCAGGCGCACATTGCACCAAGTTTGGCTGTATGCCTGTTTATATATCCATAGAACAGTGCGTCAGCAATTTTTTTGCCGCAAAATATGGCAAAAAAATAGCACAGGCGAGTTCATAGATGTCGCCCCTAGCACTCCAGAGAGGCGCTACTAGACTGCCAGTTACTGCATGCAGCTCACTAATACATGTAAGAGCAGTACAGGACATGCAGCACCACACTGTATTGTAGAGAGGTGCTATAGACCACTAATCACAGCATGCACCTCACTAATACATGTAAGATCAGTACAGGGCATGCAGTACTGCACTGTACTGTAGAGGGGCGCTATAGACCCAATCACTGCATGCACCTCAGTAATACATGTAAGAGCAGTACAGGACATGCAGTACCGCACTGTACTGTAGAGAGGCGCTACTAGACCGCCAATCACTGCATGCACCTCACTAAAACATGTAAGAGCAGTACAGGACATGTAGTACTGCACTGTACTGTACTAGACCACCAATCACTGCATGCACCTCACTAATACATGTAAGAGCAGTACAGGACATGCAGTACCGCACTGTACTGTAGAAGGGCGCTATAGACCCAATCACTGCATGCACCTCACTAATACATGTAAGAGCAGTACAGGACATGTAGTACTGCAATGTACTGTAGAGAGGCGCTATAGACCCAATCACTGCATGCACCTCACTAATACATGTAAGAGCAGTACAGGACATGTAGTACTGCATTGTACTGTAGAGAGGAGCTCCTAGACCACCAATCACTGCATGCATCTCACTCATACATGTAAGAGCAGTACAGGACATGTAGTACTGCAATGTACTGTAGAGAGGCGCTATAGACCCAATCACTGCATGCACTTCACTAATACATGTAAGAGCAGTACAGGACATGTAGTACTGCATTGTACTGTAGAGAGGAGCTCCTAGACCACCAATCACTGCATGCATCTCACTCATACATGTAAGAGCAGTACAGGACATGTAGTACCGCACTGTACTGTAGAAATGCGCTACTAGACCACCAATCACTGCATGTACCTCACTAATACATGTAAGAGCAGTACAGGATCTGCAGTACCGCACTGTACTGTAGAGGGGCGCTATAGACCCAATCACTGCATGCACCTCACTAATACATGTAAGAGCAGTACAGGACATGCAGTACCGCAGTGTACTGTAGAGGGGTGTTATAGACCCAATCACAGCATGTACCTAACTAATACATGTAAGAGCTTTACAGGACATGTAGTACCGCACTATACTGTAGAGAGGCGCTACTAGACCGCCAATCACTACATGCACCTCACTAATACATGTAAGAGCAGTAGAGGACATGTAGTACTGCACTGTACTGTAGAGAGGCGCTACTAGACCGCCAATCACTGCATACACCTCACTAATACATGTAAGAGCAGTACAGGACATGTAGTACCGCACTGTACTGTAGAGGGGCGCTATAGAACCAATCACTGCATGCACCTCACTAATACATGTAAGAGCAGTACAGGACATGTAGTACCACACTGTACTGTAGAGACCATTGAAAATATATATTTCTGTGTATGAACTAGAACACGCAATTTCCTTTGAGGTCAATGGGGATGATTTACTTTCAGCTTTAGCAGACTATTTCAAGTCAAAATCTGAGTGATTCTGATTTGAAATACTCATTGTGTGGACGGAGCCTAACAGCCATAGTTGCCAAAACAATCCATTGACATTTAGGCCTTGCCTCTGTGAGCACTATAGAACACCCCAATAGAATGCTCCTAAAATGCCCAGGAACACACAGACCTCGCCAAGCTTTGCCCATCTGTGGTCGGCCCCGAGGTTCATAGCGCAGCTCTAATGTCAGAACAGGTCCTCTCAGCAATCACGGAGAAAATGAAGATTTATAGGAAACAGAGGAGGGAGGGAAAAATATCTTCAGTAAACTAATATCTTAATCAGGGTATCAAAAACCTGTCACAAAAAAATTATATCCCCAATCTAAAAATACGAAATCTTTATTTCAACATATTAAAATATTAATACAACACACTAATCTCTTAGTTTCGATATTAAACGGCATACAAAAAGATACAAAAAGATAGGAAACTCTTTATACATCAGAAAAAGAAGTATACTTAACTTCCAGTACAGGCAACTCCACCAGTCTTATATTGATGTAATCCTAGAAAGAAAAAGATATTCTGTCTTTGACCTATAGAGCCCCGTAATCAAGGAAATATACTCTCACTATATCACCCTATTGAGCCCTTTAAATCTCCTTATGGGGTCATCGCCCAGATGAGGGCGGCCTCACAAAACTAATTCTAACCCTAGGTATCCCTAGTGTATCCTAAACAGGGCCAATAGGAACAATCTTCTCATAAACAAAACAAAAGAGAGATCAAAATATATATTCTCCCGACGCGTGTCCCCAACTCAGGTTTATCAGTGGAGTCTATCTCTCAGATGGATACAGATACGTCACACCACGATGAAAGAGGGAGGGAAAAACCCTTAAATACACAGAACATCTTATCCAGATCTACAGTCGCATAAGGATCGGGATCCTTCCTGTTTTGTAACAACGTAAACACCTGAAAGAACAAACCTTATCTATTACTTGTGAGGTAAGATGCTGCGATTATTGCTTGTGTGACTGGAATATTTCAGCCTACCAAGTCGTATGTCTTAATGTGAGTCACTGAGTACAAATGATCAGGGCACAGATGGCAGAAAACATCAAGGTCTTCTAGTTGCCCACATATCGTTCAGGCTACTGATCGTAATACAAGATGACAGTTGCTACAGGACATTTCCTTTGATAAGGTCTTACTTCCCAGAACATGTATGACCTCACTAAATCATGTTTTGCAATGGTTATCACAGTCCTGTCTTACCTCATGTTCAATTTGCCTAATTCACCCACAAATGACAGACTAAGTGCTACTTACAGATGTGAGATTGTGTTTCTGGAGACCCAGTAATGTCGTTCGTCACATGATGGGATGTGATTAAACTTACCATTGCAGCACATCTCTAGATCGCTGATGGTAATGCAGAGCAGCCTGTTAGAATATCAAATATTTTCTAATTGATCACACAAAATATTTTTTTTCCTCCAAAACTGACATTTTCTTTACTAAATATATACTCAGTATGTATTACACGTGCGACTTTGATCAGTAAGCATGGTAAGGACAGGTCACACAGCGTTTTTGGGCCGTGTTTTATCGCATCTTATGGCCCAAAATCAGCCTCAGACAAACTTCAAAACTTCCTTCATTGAATATAATGTAAAATACACCTTGTTGTTCACACGAAGCATATTTCACAAGTGTAACTGTGCTTGTAAAATTCCCATAGGAGATAATGGGGATAGGATTTTTTAAAATACTCTTCAAAAAACACCTCTAATCAAGCTGATTTGGAAGTTTAAATTTATACTTCAAGAAATGGCGTGTGAACATACCCTTATATCCAGTGAAGAAAGATTTGAAGCTTGTCAGAGGCTCATTTTGGGCCGTTTTCCAGCACGTAAAATGCGCTAAAAAGCAGCCCAAAAAACGGACAAAATCAGGACAAATATTGTTAGATTATAAAATAAGCTTCTGTGTTCTATATAATATTTACAATGAATAATATACATTGCTCCAAATAACAAAACTTAAAAAAATAAATAAAATTACATACATTTTTTTAGCTTTTTTGTAGTCAACACCAGAGGGAGCTAACGCCATATATTATTACATGGTTCTCATTGAGCTCAATAATCAAAAAATAGACAATGAAATCCCCTAATGGTTGTAAAAATAATTTTATGATTTATTTTACATTGCAATACATGCAGTCTCATCAATCACTGCAATAAAGTGCATGAATTTTGACATCTACTTCATCCCGGTCTTGGTGTATGAGAGTGTCAGTGCTAGTAGCAGCACCATATATGTTTAGAAAAAATGTTTCATGTTGAATGCTGACTGATTACAATACTCTGCTTACCATTACACACAGTAACTACCGTATATGGATCCTGCACTTGGGATATTGTACAAATACTGATGTTCCATTTTTCCTCTTTACTGCAGCTTTAAATGAAGTTTAAAGCTGCAATTACAGGCCTCTCTCATCTTTTTAAGTGGGAGAACTTGCACAATTGGTGGCCGACTAAATATTTGTTTCCCCACTGTAGTAATAAGGGTGGCTTAGACGGCTGCTCAAAGTGCCCATGTTGTACTCAACCACTGTCTCCTTAAAGCTGTGCAGCAGCATGGCCGTAGAACTTTATGGCTTGCTCCCGCTGAGAGAGAACAGGTT
The DNA here is from genome assembly GCA_025379985.1 of Phyllomedusa bahiana. Taxonomy (NCBI): domain Eukaryota; kingdom Metazoa; phylum Chordata; class Amphibia; order Anura; family Hylidae; genus Phyllomedusa; species Phyllomedusa bahiana. The sequence goes on along the minus strand of JAODAL010001536.1, from coordinate 33,389 downwards.
CAGACTACATCGGGCAGAGTATTCATGAAACGTTCTGCCAGGGCCGTTCTTAGGCTAAATTGCACTCAGGGCGAGGTAAAGAAATTTCGCCCCCCCTTCCACCTGTAACATAATGCACCACAATGCATCACCATAAACCAAAGCCAAAATATACAAAAATCTTTAACACAATGTGCTACATAATAAAACAACAAAATAGTCATACAGTTACCAATTAACACCAGAATCCCAGGCTAATAGGACCAATGTCCTATTAAGACCACGTATCACCAGCACATAGTGACCGAATACCGCCACACCATGACCACAGATCACCAAATAGTGACTGAATAATACCACAACACCCTGAATACACATCACCACCACATAGTGACTGAATAATACCACAACACCATGAATACATATCACCAGCACATAGTGACCTAATAATACCACCACACTATGACCACATATCACCACCACATAGTGACTGAATAATACAAACTGACCATTACTGAATATAAACCATTATACTACAACCTATATTACCGGCATACAGTGACCACACAATGATGGATACCAGTTGTACACAGGCTCTGCAGACATATAAATGATTACAGTAAAGTTATATCTAGTGACTCACAGGAGACGTCTCTGAAGAGTTGTTCTCTTTCTCTTCTTTTTCTCCATCTATCCCAGACGCCATGACGTCTTTTCCCGGCCTCGACTCTTCACTGTAGAATTTACAAAACAAACATCTTAGACTCCTCACTTTACCATCACTTCTCTACCAATTCCTATCTCTATACAAACTCCCCATCTATAGCACCTCATATGGTAGCCTAGTAGTAGCCCCTGTAGCCATATAGTAGCCCCTGTAGCCAGAAAGAAGCCCATGTAGCCATGTAGTAGCCCCCTGTAGCCAGGTAGTAGTAGCCCCTGTAGCCAGGTAGTTATATGCCCCGTGTAGCCATGTAATACCCACTGTAGCCAGATAGCTGCCCCCTGTAGCCATGTATTACCCCCTGTAGCCATTTAGCAGCCCCCTGTAGCCAAATAGTAGCCCGCGGTAGCCCAGTAGCTGCCCTCTGTAGACATGTAGTAGCCACCTGTAGCCAGATAGTAGCCCCTTTAGTCAGAGAGCAGCCTACTGTAGCCATGTAATACCCCCTGTAGCCAGGTAGTTGCCCCTGTAGCCATGCAACACCCCCCCGTAGCCAGGTAACAACCCCCGTAGCCAGGTAGTTACCCCTGTAGCCATGTCACCCCCCCCCGTCGCCACGTAGTTGCCCCTGTAGCCATTTTAACCCCCTATAGCCAGGTAGTTGCCCCTGTAGTCATTGTCAAACTCCTCCCCCCCCATAGCCAGGTAGTTGCCCCTGTAGCCATTGTTAACCCCCCCCCCCCTATAGCCAGGTAGTTGCCTCCAATAGCTAATTATAAAAAAAATAATAACAACTTACTCACCTCACCGGGATCCCTGCAGCACGTCCAGGTCCCGGAGCCGGTATTCAGTGTAAGTAGCAGAACGTCATCACGCCGCTTACACCCAGCGTCGCAGGGGCCGTGGTGAAGCCGTGCGCCCCCTGCGATGCTGCTGTGTATGTATCAGAGCTCACCGAGCGCTGATACATACAGGGGAGGAGGCAGAAGGGGAACGACCTGTCCTGCCTCCTCCCTTTATCATCGGCTGCACCGCAAGTTTGCAGCTGCTGAATGACTCTGAGCGGCGCCCCCCTCAGGTGAGCGGAGCCATGGCGCCCCGGGCGGTCACCCTCCAAGCCCGCCCCTAGGAACGGCCCTGCGTTTTTCCCATTGCTAGGGAGAACTGTGAGAGTGCATCGTCCTCTCTTCCTTATTGTTACAATGATAACAGTGCAGAGGAAAGAGAAAGTGACAGTGGCGTTTGTAAAGGGGAAAATGGTGGTGTACGTGTTTTTAATTTTATTTTTTGTGTTTTACTTTTTTTTTTTTACTTTTTCACATTTTTTTTACTTTTCCCCAGTGGGGATTTGTAACAGCAAATCCCCACTGGGGAAAAGCAATCGTTAGATTGCTGTTAGAATAGGAGACCTGTGCACAGCGTTACTGCTGTGTACAGGTCGCCATGGTAACTACTGACACCATGCCCACAATGCATTGCGGGCATGGTGACATCACCAGACTACCCCGATGCTTTCAGAAAGCATCCGGGGAGTCCGGTAGGAGACCAGCGAGCGTCATCTCCGCCGCTTGCTGCGCCGGATCGAAGGCAGAGGGAGCTCACTCCTCCTGCCTGCGGCTTCATTATCGCAACCATGACAGGTTGCGGTAATGAAGCGTTTTTCTCCGGCGGCCGGAGCTCACTCTGGCCGGGGGTGATGTGGCATGAAGCCAGCGGCAATTTACCGCTGGTTCCATGTCGCGATCGTGCGCGGCTCGTCCGCAAGCCCGCACAATCGCCAGGACTTATGCATACGTCCATTTGCGGGAAGTCACTTCCCGATAGGGCGTATGAATACGTCCTATGTCGGGAAGGGGGTTAATAAAAAATAATTGTGCATATATTACACACACAAAAAAACCCCTACACATATTATGTATCCACACAGCCGTAATAACCTGTAGAATTAAACTAACAAGTTATTAAGTGTGAAATGTGAACAGTGTAAAAAAAAGTAAAAAAACAAAAAAAATTAAAATATTTTTTTTTAAATTCTGAAATTATTTATAAGTGAACTTAAACTATTCCCCCATAAAGTACAACTTGTCTCGAATAAAACGAGGCCTCACACAACTGTGTCATTGAAAAAATAAAAAAGCTACAAATGTTGAAATGCAAGGAGGCAAAAACTGAAAAAATGTTCTGGTCATTAACTACTTTTCAGGCCTGGGGCTTAAGGAGTTAAAAATTCTCTCTCTCTCATTATTCTGGCATTTGGCAAATATAAGTAACTGGCAATTCTAATTGTCCTAAAACGGGGAAGGTTTATTCTGATTTCATGTCAGATAGTGAGAAAAACGTGCATATGTGACTTTTTATATAGTGTATGGAAACTTCTGGTTTCAACTGTACATGTTAAAAACACTATGGGCCCCATGTATGAAAACTGTCTAGGTGTAAAACTTTCTTTGTTGCCCATAGAAACCAATCAGAGCTCATAGCAACCAATCAGAGCACTATATGAAATGAAAGGGAAGCTTTGACAGTTTTCATACTTGAGGTCCAATGTGAAGGAAGTTCCTCAATATGTTAGAGGATAATTTTATGGGGCAGTTTGTGGAGGATCCAACTAGAAGTGATGCTCTGTTGGATCTGGTCATTTCTAACAAAGCAGAACTTGTCGGAGCGGTCACGGTTTCTGAAAATCTAGGTAACAGTGACCACAATATAATTCATTTTAGCGTAAACTGGAAAAAAGAAAAACAGAGCGGGAAGGCAAAAACATTTAATTTTAAAAGGGCCAAATTTTCCTTATTGAGGGACGCAATACAGGACCTAGACTGGGAGCAGCTATTAGCAAATAGTGATATAGAAGCCAAATGGGGGAGCTTTAAATATACTTTGGGGAAATTTATTGCAAAATATATTCCTATGGGTAACAAGTATAGGCGACTAAAACTAAAACCAACATGGCTTCTACCTTCTGTTAAGAGGGCAATAAACAATAAAAAAAGGGCATTTAAAAAATATAAGTCAGAGGGGTCGGCATCAGCCTTTGAAAATTACAGAGAGCTTAATAAAATCTGTAAAAAAGTGATAAAAGCAGCTAAAATTCAAAATGAAAGGCAGGTGGCCAAGGACAGCAAGACTAACCCCAAGAAATTCTTTAAGCATATAAATGCCAAAAAGCCGAAGTCAGAGCAAGTAGGACCCTTAAAAACCTGTGATGGGGAGCTGGTCACTGGTGACCAAGAGAAGGCAGAGGTACTAAATAGGTTCTTCAGCTCAGTATATACTATCAATGAGATAGTAGTTGATGGGGGTGGGCCAAGTGCAGATGTAGGTAGTGCCAGTACTGTTAATACATCATCTGCTATAAATAATTGGCTCAGTGTAGAAAAAGTCAAAGCAAGTAAGATATTGGCGTGTATTATAAAAGAGGCATGGACTCGCGGGACAAGGATGTAATTCTACCGCTGTACAAAGCATTGGTGCGTCCTCACTTAGAATATGCTGTTCAGTTCTGGGCCCCAGTTTATAGAAGAGATGTAATGGAGCTAGAGAGAGTACAAAGACGATCAACCAAACTTATAAGGGGAATGGAGCATCTTAGTTATGAAGAGAGGTTAGTAGAATTGAACTTATTTAGTCTTGAGAAAAGACGGCTTCGGGGGGACATAATTAATTTATATAAATATATAAATGGTCCCTACAAAAAATATGGGGAAAAATTATTTCAAGTGAAGCCCCCTCAAAAGACAAGTGGACATTCCCTTCGACTAGAGAAAAAAAGATTCAATCTCCAGAGGAGAAGAGCGTTCTTCACTGTAAGAACTGTGAATCTGTGGAATAGCCTGCCTGAGGAGCTGGTCACAGCAGGAACTGTAGAGAGTTTCAAGAAAGGCTTAGATACCTGCCTAGAACTAAAGAATATTAATGCGTACATAGCTATGTAAAATTCTGGATCCTGGTTGGTGGAGGCTCCGTGGTCAGAGATATGGTCTCCAGTGGAGCAGATTGGTTCTTGCCTTGTGGGTTCCAGAGCATTAACCAGTGGGGAGGCTGGGCTTAAAGTCCTTGTCTCTCTCCCTCACTCACATTTTCCCCACCCTTGGTTGAACTCGATGGACATGTGTCTTCTTCTTTTAACCGTAATAACTATGTAACTATGTAACTATGTAACCGAGCCTGAGGCTTTTAGCTAGCATACCCTCCAAGTCTGGTCTTGAATCTCAGTACTTTCTTTTGTCTGGTTTGGTGTTTGCATTAATTTAGGAGTCTGGAGTCTAAATTACTGTAGAGATCTGTTCTGAAGTCTCATGAGCTGTGATCACATACTGTTCCTTGCAGCTCTCATCTCTCCTGCTGCAGCTGTTCTGTTGGCCGTCTCTCTTGTGGCTTGTCTCTAGTACACACGCTGGTCCTCATTCCTTTTTAAAGGGCCAGTGGACACAACCAATCTGCTTTCCCTCCAATCACAGGTTGCCAGTGACTACTTAAAGGGATACTTTCTCTACTTATTAGTCTGATCTATGACAGTGTTTTCTGGCGTTTCCCAGCGATTTTTGCATAGCATTTTCTTTTATTGACCTCAGCTTGTCCTTTGACCCAACTTCCTGTCTGCTGCCTACCCTGACCTTTGCTTTTTCTTTGATCTTGCAAGAACTCCACCTGCCTCAACCCCCTGCCTGTTCAAACACACCTCTTGTCTGTTCCTCTAGAACAGTGTTTCTCAACTCCAGTCCTCAAGACCCACCAACAGGTCATGCTTTCTGGATTCCCTTAGCATTGTACAGGTGATATCATTATGCTGCACATGTGATTTAATTATTGTCAGTGCAATCTGTGGGAGATCCTGAAAACCTGACCTGTTGGTGGGTCCTGAGGACTGGAGTTGAGAAACACTGCTCTAGAACTTGTCTGGACACCAGCTGTTGCCTGAAGTCATTGAATAAGGGGCATAACAAGGGATATAAGAACTGGGAGCCCCCTGCAGTGATAATCAGATCCCTGTGCAGAGAGCAAAGGATGAAAAACAGTGGTCTCCTCAGATTCCAATTTTCTGAATGGTTCTCCTTTAAAGGGAATGTGTCATCAAAAATGACTTGTGATTGTTTAACTTACATTTTTATGTTCAACACATTTTTTAAGAATTTTTGGTTAGATTTTTTTTAATTTTCCATGTCACTTTCAAGAGTTTTTAATAATTCTTAAGTCCTGCAGTTTTCACTGTGGCCACTAAGCCTAATAATAGTCTGACACGTCATGTTCTGTACAGAAAGATCTCAGTTGTCTGCTCATTATCAGCACAAAGAGGTTCAAACTAAAAGGAGATACCAATAGGAATAGATAACACAGGATCCACCAGTCACAAGAGGAGATGTCACAGGTGTCAAAGGGTGTTCACTCTTTACCTCCCTGCACAATGACTTCTTCCCAGGTCACAGAGCATGACTAGAAAACTCTCCTATAGAAGTGAATGGGACTGTCAGTCTTAAGTCTCCTATGTGCATGAAGCTACTGTAAAGCATCTTTCTGACTGCTGTTAAAGCAGTACAAACAAGGCCTAGTGGCCAAAGTGAAGACTGCAGGACTTAAGAATTATTAAAATATGATTAAAAATAATCATAAAAAATGTGTTTAACATAAAAATGGGACTAAAACAAAGACTCATTTTTTGATGACACATTCCCTTTAAAGTCTGCATGTGAACTAAAAGATCAATCCGCCATCCGTTTCCAGAAAGTTGTGACATGGAGTTTGTATTGATATAAGCACCTGGTCTGGGGTTGAATTTATTTCTGTCGACGTCGAAGTTGAAGATGGCTGTGGAGTATGGAGAGGATGAAAAGCATTTATGGAGGGAAGCTTATGCAGGCGGTAGATAGGGAGGAAAGTACATACAACTTACAAGGCAGTTTGCAGAGGTGAATAATTTAGGCTGTGTACAAGTATAGAGCGAAGCAAAAAATTCCCTCCAAACTATTGATTTTTAAAAACACTGAGCTCTCATTCAGCACGAATTACTGGGAGGACAAACCCACATGAGGAAAGTCTGAAGCTAGGAGCAGGCTGCAAACTGAATCTCAGGGGGTCTGATGAAAGAATGAATGTTGCATGCTAAAACTGTTTGGAATAAAAAAACACCCCTGTCCAGAGAACGGCGACGCTCTCTGAGTCTAGTCACCCGTGGGACACAGTAGTAGGTAGGGGAAAGCACAATTTCAAGCAATAATCTTACTGTGTTGCACATATGGAGGCTCAACGCTCTGAAGGTGGTGTAAGATGCCCTACAGCCGCTCCAAAAAAACTATCTGCTGAAGAATGCAGAGAGGATAAACGCTGACCGAGGAAGTATGAGGATCCCAAATGGTGCGGTACCCTCAATAGAAAGGAGATAATTGGCGCTGGACCAGATTGTGAATAGATGATTCGGCTCACATGTAGGAACACAAGGTAGAGTAGTTGGACTAGTTACCGGCTTTTCTCTCACTTTGCTCTGTTTTGTAGCTCTCCCTAGAGATGAGGAGGAAATCACTTACATGGCAGTCTCTCCCCAGAGAACTACATAGCAGAGCACAGCGAGGGAAAAGCCGATAACTAGTCCGACTTTTCCTACAGTATCTCACAAAATTGAGTACAGCCCTCACAATTTTTGTAAATATTGTATTATATATTTTCATGAGACAACACTATAGTTATGATACTTTAATACAATGTTAAGTAGTTAGTGTACAGTTTGTATAATAGTGTAAATTTGGTGTGTTCTCAAAATAACTCAACACACAACCATAAATATCTAAACCACTGGCAACAAAAGTGAGTACACCCCTACGTGAAAATGGACAAATTGTTCCCAAAGTGTGAATATTTTATATAACCACCATTATTTTCCAGCACTGCCTTAACTCTCTTGGGCATGGAGTTCACTAAAGCTTCACAGGTTGCAGCCACTGGAATCCTCTTCCTCTCCTCCATGACAACATCACGGAGCTGGTGGATATTAGAGGCCTTGCGCTCCTCCACCTTCCGTTTCAGGATGCCTCACAGATGCTCAATAGGGTTTAGGTCAGGAGACATGCTTGGCCTGTGCAACACCTTTACCATTATTTTTGTTAGCAAAGCAGTGGTCGTCTTGGAGGTGTTTGTGGTTGTTATCATGTTGGCGTTCTGTGAGAGGAGGGGATCATGCTCTGCTTCAGTATGTCACAGTAAATGTTGGCATTCATGGTTCTCCCAATGGACTGTAGCTCTGCACAGCCAGCAGCACTCATGCAGACCCAAACCATGACACTCCCACCACCATGCTTGACTGTAGGCAAGAAACACTTGTCTTTGTACTCTTCACCTGGTTGTCGCCACACATGCTTGACACCATCTGAACCAAATATGTTTGTCTTGGATTACTGGAACTATGTCCTTTGGTCTGATGTGACCATGTCCTTAGTCTGCTTGTTTTCAGCAAACTGTTTGTGAGCTTTCTTGTGCATCGTCTTTAGAAGCAGTTTCTTTCTGGGACAACAGCCATGCAGACCACTTTAATGCAGTCTTTGGCATATGGTCTGAGCACTGACATTCTAACCACTCACCCCTTAAACCTCTGCAGCAATTCTGAAAGCACTTATATGTTTATTTTGAAAAAACAATCTCTGGATATGACACTGAGCACGTACACTTAACTTCTTTCTTTGACCATGACGGGGCCTGTTCTCAATGGAACCTGTCTTGTGAAACTGCTGTATGGTCTTAGCCACCGTGCTGAAGCTCAGTTTCAGGGTGTTAGCAATCTTCTTGTAGCCTAGTCTATCTTTATGTACAGCAACAATTTTTTTTTTCATATATTCAGATAGTTTGTTGCCATGAGACACCATTTTGAACTTCCACTGACCAGTATGATAGTGTGAGAGCCAAATTTAACAAACCTACTCTCCAATCACATCTGAGACCTTGTAACACTAACAAGTCCCAAGACACCGTGGAGGGAAAATGTCAAAGTCGGCACTACTTTTCCTTTTTCACTTAGGGGTGTACTCACTTTTGTTGATAGCGGCTTAGACATTGATGGCTGTGTGTTGAGTTATTTTGAGAAATATATATATAAAACACTCCTAAATATTTTATGAAATCTCCATTAATTTATTCTGTGAAAATACATTTTTTTCAACTATAAAATGCATAAAACTATGCTAGAAAGAGTAAAAAGTCATAAAGCACTTGCGATTTTAGGATGTAAACTCCTGGCGTGGAGTATCCTCAGTAAGTATAGCAATCTCCTGGCGTGGAGTAGTCTTCAGATTGGTAAAGCAGTCTCCTCATTGAGGTTTCTTTTTTATTTATTTCCACTGTTTGACTAATTACTAAGGAGTACAGAGGACGGGAGTAGATTGAAAGCACCTGGGGTTTGAACACTCAGTAGCTGCCTGAGAGGAGAGGTGATGTCTGAGCATGTGTGACCAGGACTGGAAAGCTCTCAGCCCTGGTTGTATCCCCTGGAGATGAGCTGTAAACAATGGATCACTAAAGGAGCCGCTAAACTAAAAACGGTGCAGGATTCTTAATAATAATGAATGGTGAAAATGTTTGTTATTTCATTTGCAAGCTTCCCACGTCAATTTTACTTTGTGGCAAAACCCCTTTAAGTGGATGCCTGTTGATGTTTAGTAAGCATGTGAATATGGTGGCCCAATCCTATGGCTGAGTAATGTTGGTGTGCCTGGAGAAGCTGTGTTCTGGTGAGAGGGGCTGAGGAAATCTCAGACAAGCCTGTGGTCTGCGAAAGAGAAAGCAGAGTGTGGTATGCTTGACCATGTTAGGTAAATTGCGTAGAGCTGTGAGCCTTTTGGACTACTATCTGTGCATCTGAAAAGATTACCTTGGGTCATAGAGACCTCTTGTGATTTCTACTGTGAGAGCCCTGGAACAGAAGATATAAAACTCTAAGCAGCTCTAAAACAGAGCGATGGACCTCTGAGGGTCAAGGGTGTTGTAGAAAGTAAAGGCGTTGTCTCACCATGCTGTTTCACAGAGTCACAGCCAACTTTAGACTCACACTTCCTGGTCAGTCCATTGGTGGTTCTGTAGCAGTGACTGGCATATCAGCTCTGGTATTCCTAGCTGGTACTGTTACATTGAGATGAGTACAGAAGGTTTGTCAGCTGTTCTGCACAAGACTAGAGAACTCTAAAAAGTCAAAGCTTGTCAGAAACATTGATAAACAAGCTCCTGTGCTGGAGAAAAGACTCAGCAGGGAGTAACCTTGGATAACAGCTTGGAGCGATAAGAGAAAAGACAGTAGAGAGAGGTAGAACGGTGGTCGGTAATTGAGAGAAACTTCAAAAGCAAAATCAGAACAGCAAAGTATTTGGTAAGAGCCTTCATTTACATTTCCCTACATGTTAAAATCTAATCATTGCGGTTAGAAAACCCTTTAACTAAGGTGCACCTAAACTGAATATAGGTTGTGCTCAACAGAAACATCCATCTTGAATTCCTTGTATTTGTTTCAAAAGACCTTCAATGTAGAGAAAATAAACTTTGGATGATGAGATTGAGACTGTCTGGATTCAGTTCCATAACGTACATGCAGATATTTTGCAAGCTGCTGAAACCGCAAGCAAGTAGATGAGCAAGCTCACTTTTTTAAGCTTAGCACCAGCAACATGTGATGTGCTTTATATAAAAATATTCTTTGACCGAACAAGTACATCTTGCCAAATGTGAATCTAATTGGCTGGTAATGTTTTTTCTTCACAATTAAGCTAATTCATAATTTAATACTTCATTGGTTTTTGTAGGGGTACACCCCAGGGTTTTGCTAATAAAAACATAAGCTTGGTGATCATGCCCTGGGAGACCTTGTAAAGACCATCTTAATGGCTGTGTCATCTTTCTCTCTCCAGCCGGGTGGAGTTTCAATACAAAATCTCTCCCCTCCCAGAATGAAAGTTACACTAATAAATAAATGGAATCCCACAGGTAATGGGAGATTGAACAGGAGGTTTATTGGAGAATCCACGCAAAGTTTTAGTGATAAGTGACGGTATACATTGAGAGGATTTGGTCACAAGGATTAATTAACTGAATGTATATTCTGAGCCCCTGAATTAGTTTAGATCAAGCCACATCGCTACTGCTGGTTGCAACTGTTCTATTAAGAGGGTGAGAAGCGCTCAGCATTGTAAACTTGTATACGTTTCCTGTGTAGGGGGTGGTGCCACCACCTCCAAACAGGTGGGGTTAATGTGTAAACATGTGTGTATAAGTACCGTGTACATAGGTTTAGTAAGGGTTAACTGACTTTGCACTTTATTTTGGGTAGACGGTACTTTAAAATATAATGTCAGCCAATCAGGGTGAGAGGCATTGAGGGTCTGCAAATACACAGTTATAAGGTAGAGTCTGCCATGTGCTTAGGTAGAGTAAGAGACAAAGTAAGAGAGTTAGTGAAGGAGAGAGCATGTCCCCACGGCACGGTTTTTCGGCCGGTTTTTCAGCCGAAAATGAGCACAATTGTCTTCTATGGAAAACCCGTGCAGCAGTCCCCACTGCACGGGTTTTCCGTCAGGCGGTCTGGCCGCAAAACATTGAGCAAGCACATACTTCCGTCCAGTTTTCGGACGGAATCTGTGCTTCTCAATGTGAAGGGGGAGGGCTTTTCTCCGCTCATTGGGGCCAACATGCAAACCGGCCGGTATTTGTCCTATGCTGTGGGGATGCACCCTAAAAGTTCCAGTTTTCAGTTGGTTCCAGCCATAAGGGTCACTTGGCCACAAGCCAGCTGTGGACCAAGTCAGATTATCCCCTTCCACTGGAAGGCTATTTAGAGTGGAAAGGAGAGAGAAGGTGCAGGGGCAGATGGACAGGAAAAGAGAAAGACATAACGAGACCTACACAGGGTGTCGTTACGGGCAGAATAGGGAATTTTCAGAAGGATTAGAAGTGAAAGATAAAGGAATGCAGAGAAAGTGAGCCAAATTGTGCACTTCAGTGTGCGTGGCCACTACAAAGTCAAGTGTGCTAGTAACCCCTGTATGGAAATGTGGTCCTGGGGCTTTCACCCCTTCACAAAGAGAGATAGGCCACTGACGGACCGTGAAAATTGTGTGTAGCAGACCTGACTAGATTGTCTCGGCAGTGTGCTAAGGAAAGTTCAAAAGCTTTATGCAGAATCGCTGACTTGATGGCTAGAGTCTAGAGAGAAGATGCTAATGAATTAAATAGAGAGGGGAGCAATTGTACTGTGCTTTCAGGGGTTTTCTCATCACCGGCTTTCAGAGACATGAGCTGTTTCTGTCTCTTACAGCTTCAAATCCAGGAGCATGTCTCTCCTCCCAGTAGGTGGTCTCTCCTCCCAGTAGGCAGGTCTTCCCTCACTGTAGACTGGTGACATCATCATTCTGTGTGAGCAGTGAAAGGGAGAGGATGTCACAGCTCCCTCCAAGGCTGCACAACCTCCTTGTAACCAGAACACCTGCATTGCTGTAAACAGTGATACATACAGTGTGAACTGATGCAACAAATGTGAGGAATGCACTCTGCCCCCCCTCTGTTAGAAGACTGTATAAGGCTGTGTTATATGGGTGGGAGAGTGAATGTAGCAGCTAGAGACTCAGTAATTGCCCAGATCCTTCCCATAGAGCTTGTAGATGAGCATAGAGGACCTCAGACAGCCTTTATTATATAGACACAGCCATCACAGAAAGCTGAGGCAGTTAGTTTCACTTTCATTGTCCACAGCTCAGAGGGAAGTGCAGGCAGTCAATCACAACACAGGGGGTGTGTCCCAACCGGCTGAACTAAATATCAGTTAGTCAATCACAGCAAAGGGGGTGTGCCCAACTTCATGCTGCTGATTTAGCCCTAGACAAAAACAAATTAGCTCATAGCTGCTATACCAATTGATTTAGGTAATGCAAACCAATTGCAAAAGTGCTTATTTTTACTGTTCCCATCATTACAGATATGATCTTTGTAGGAAGAAAACCCCTGCTATTAAGTTTGGTGCCATGAATAAAGCCTGCAAGATCTAAGCTGAGTGTAACAGTCACCGGAGTCGCGTGCTGGATCCACTATATTGCCTGTGGATTTTGATGTAACTATGCCGAGAAGTAAAGTCTAAGTTGCCCTCTGGTCTTCACACTCAACCCCCTCTACACCTACACTGTCACTCAAAGCGATAGCTGACATGCAGGCGAGAAGAGTAGGCACAGAGGTAGAAAAAAATAAATAATAAAAATAAATATTTAATAAAAAACAATTGTGCATACATTACACACACAAAAAAACCTCTACATATATTAGCTGTAAGCTTGTATAGAAAGAGATAAATTCCGGCACTCGTGCTCCAGATTCAGGTAAAGTAGAAAAAACGCACTTTATTGGGTAAACAGTAAAAACAATTAAAAATCCATCGCTATAATTTACGCGTTTCGAGCCAGTTCCTGGGCCCTTAGTCGTAATATTATATTATAGATTGAGAACTGATAGAGTTTAAGTTTGCCTATGGCAAAATAGTAAATATAGTGATTAATAGTCACTCTCTCTGTTCTCTTGCGAGATTCCCATTTTTTTTGGAGATTAATCACCACTTGACCTCTCACAGTAAAACCAAGAGTCCACAAAGGTTACTGTCCTGTGCAACATGGGTTAACTACTGCATGGTATTAATGTTTGAATAGGAAATAGGATTCACAAACTTTTATAATGTCCTTTGCACTTTGCTAACACATGGCATTGTAATTTCCTTCTAACATTTCTCTCTGCTCCTTATATATACTGATCCTACAATGACCTTCATTGTTCCTGTCTTCAAATTGCGGATATTGCTTGCATTTCTGTAATTCTGTAAAATTCTCCACTATGTTATGAGACATTTTCCCAGTCTGTAGATATTAATGGTTGTTCAGAGTAGTTAAAAATCTGCGGCTGAAAACAACTTTCAAAGTTGATGTAACACAATCATTAGTCGAAAAAATTAACACACTTATGCTTAGTGAATGATTTTGATACACATTTGTTTTTTTCCAGTGTACTAAATGGCTGTCCCCAGTGAGTGGTGAATACACATCCCATATACCTCAGACCAATATGGCTATACAGTCTAGGTACTCAATGCACGTCATGCAGAGATGTCACTAGCACTGGGTGGCTGTGGTCCACTATTCACTTTCAATAGCCTGCAGACAATGTGACACTTGGCCTGATGAAGTGACATTATGCCTGCTATTTGCCATCCCAGAATCTCATAAACTGCAGCTCTATTCGTTAAGGAAATGGAGCTGGGTGAAAAAAAGGAGGGCACTATTACACTGTTACTAAGGAGCCACTATTTTACTATAGGGCACAAAGGAAGCACTATTACTGTGTGATGCACTAAGGGGGTCAAAATTATGGAAAAATGAGCCGTCAATAGAAATTGTCGTGGCAGTCTTGGCTTGACAGAGACAAGAAAGGAAAGTGAACTTCCATAGTGAGAGAAGAGTCATTGGATTTTACTGTTCTGTATCCTTCTATATAGTCTATAGTGGATTTAAACTCTGCAGAACTTGACTATAGTGCTAGTTTGTGGCCATTATATGGGCACTGAATTGTAAAGTTATTGGTTATATTGGATTTTGTGGTATATATGTGGACATGGTATGGGGACATTAGTTGGGATTTTTACAGTGTTATTATTTGGTAAGTGCACAATTATTATTTATAGATATGTTATTAAGCATACATTATTATTTATGATGGGACAAATTATGGCTTGAATATAACCTTGATCTAACCTTGACCTGCACAAGGGCAGGTTGGAAATTGTTGAACGGATGAATACATTAGCAGCAATGTAACAAGAGCTGTAACCAAAGTGCTGGATGTCCCCACCATTCTCCTGAGGAGCTTTGGAGACCATGCACATGGTTAAGGAACAGCTAGAGCAAGCTCTGCTACTGCACATGCGCTGGTGCCCAAAGCTCCTGGCACTTGTTTGCTGACTCGGGCATCAAGTTCAGAGCCGAACCAAAAGATTTTGCAGACATTATACAACCCCTGCTTAACACCATAGATTTAGCAATAGATCTAGCCTGCTAAGTAAATATATAGGGTAATGGGTAACAAATATAGATCCACCTTTGTTGATGACCCTAAATGCTTACTTATACATTATTAAGTAAGCTATAACTTACTATTGAAGAATTAGTCACGGGTTATGCAGGGCTGTCTTAGTAGCATTATGGGGCCCCAAACCAACACAACCACTCACAGGAACAAATATATACGTTATCAATAACAAACTGATAACCTACAACAATGCCGTTTAGATGCCACATAGTGGTCAGACACCAGCTCAGGTCACCACCAGATGAACACCAGCACTACAGCACTGATACAACACAGAAGCAAATAACCCGGGACATCAGAGACTCACAGGAGACATCTTCTATGATCAGTTGTTGTCTGAGTCATTCTTTTTCCCTTTTCTTCTCCATCCGACCCAGAACGCCATGACGACTTCTCCCGGCTATAACTTGTCCCTGCAGAGTTTAACGTACAAACATCTTAGACTTCTCACTATTATAGGCACTATCCTACCAATTCCCACCTCTGTTATGGGCTCCCCTCATTAAGAAAGTAGGTAGTAATGTTGCCCACCATTAAGTAGGTAGGTATATAGGCCCACTGTCGGTAGGTAAAGTATCTCCCTGTAGGTAGGTATATATCCCCCTGTAGGTATATATATACATCCCTCTGTAGATAGGTATATATGCCCCCTGTAGGCAGGTATACAGCCCTCTGAACATAGGTAGATATATATGCCCCCTGTAGGTAGGTATACAGCCCCCTGTAAGTAGATATATTTGCCCCCTTTAGTCAGGTATGCAATCACCTATAGATAGGTAGGTATATATGCGCCCTGTAGTCAGGTACACAGACCCCAGTAGTTAGGTACCTGTAGGTAGATACACAGCCCCCTGTAAGTAGGTACACAGCCCCCTGTAAATAGGCACACAGCCCCCTGTAGGTAGGCACACAGCCCCCTGTAAATAGGTACACAGACCCCTGTAGGTAAATAGCCCCTTGCAGGTAGGTACACAGCCCCTTGTAGGTAGATGTGGCCCCTCTGACTTATATAAAAAAAGACGTACCGCCCAGACCTGCCGTAGAGGCAGAGTTACGCCACTGGACCGGATAGGCAGCTGCCCAGAAGGGTCCCCTGTGCTAATGGGACCCCTGGGCAGCCTCTTGCCCTGGCCAATGGAAAAGACGCTCCTAGGATTACAATATAAATTGTTAGAAAATATTTACACATCATTAAAGGGGTTGTCTCACTAAAAGGATTGCTTTTTTATGTTAAAGATCTTGCAAAAACAAGTCACTTTGCAATATATGTCCATTAACAGTGTCCTACCTATTCCTAGATATCCCCTCTTATATGGGCTGCATCAGCTCCTCTTGTCACTATAGCTACAGACGTGTTCAATCTCTCATGATTGGCTGCGAGCACTGGTTGCTTTAGCTACAGACCTGGCTTCTACTGCAGCCTAGTAGAAGCCTGTTAACACGCCCCTGAATTCAAAATGAAATCAAGAAAATAGGACTGAGAAAAGATGCATCAATGTAGTGAGACAACCTCTTTAAAGGGATGTTCGCACCATAGACTTTGATGGCATATCAATAGGATCAAAGTCTCGGCTCAGAATGGAATGTCAGTTGTGCTTGCACACAATTTTCCATCCTGTTCTATGGGAGTTCTGAGTTCAGGTGAGCAGTGTGTTCGACTGTACTTGGAACTTCTATGGAACAGATCTTTTGGGGGCCCATTTCTGAGATTGGTGCAGGACCCAGAGGTGTGATCTGCACCTATCAGAATTACAGTATCTCACAAAAGTGAGTACACCCTCATATTTTTGTAAACATTGTATTATATCTTTTCATGGACAACACTGAAGATATGACACTTTTATACAATGTAAAGTAGTCAGTGCACAGTTTGTATAACAGTGTAAATTTTTAGAAAAAATGAGCATATGTGCACGCTGGTGTGGCAGTAAAAAACAAACACAATCCACTCTATTAGCACTAAAAAACAGCCAAAGGGGACATATGAATTTTTGGAAAAGCATTTCTGTTACTTTAGATACTCGGAAACCTGAGGTTCTAACGCACACGCCTTACCAAAACCGCGTAATCCCACCTGCCGACGCCAAGGTGACCTTCAGGCGGGAACAAACTCTATGTTACCTCTCTTGGTGTCTATTCAGACCTCCACATTTTAGGGTGAAAAGATTCCAGCTACAAGCTACTCTGAATTGATTTAAAACTTGTGTAGATGGGTGGAGTGCAAAAACCAAAATAACTCAACACACAGCCATCGATGTCTAAACCGCTGGCAAGAAAATTTAGTACACTCCTACCAAGAAAAATGAGTATGCCCCTGCCACTTTGCCATTTTCCCTCCATGGTGTCATGTGACTCATTAGTGTTACAAGGTCTCAGGTGTAAATGGGGAGCAGGTGATGTTATCACTCTCATAACTGGTCACTGGAAGTTCAACATGGCACCTTATGTCAAAGAACTGTCTCAGAATTGTTTCTCTACATAAAGATGGCCTAGGCTTTAGATTGCCAACACCCAGAGAATGAGCTGCAGCATGGTGGCCAAGACCATACAACGGTTTAACAAGACAAGTTCCACTCAGAAAAGGGCCTCAACATCGTCGACCAAAGGAGTTGAGTGCACATGCTCAGCGTCATATCCAGAGATGAGTGCTACCAGCATTGCTGCAAAGATTACAGGGGTGGCGGGTCAGCCTGTCAGTGCTCAGACCATACGTTGTACACTGCATCACATTGGTCTGCATGGCTGTCGTCCAAGAAGGAAGCCTCTTCTAAGGATGCTGGAGACAAGCAGACTAAGGAAGTGGATTGCGGGGACCATGCCCCGTGGTCTGATGAGACCAGAATAAGCTTATTTGGTGCAGATGGTGTCAAGCATGTGTGGCAGCAACCAAGTGAGGAGTACAAAGAAAAGTCTTGGTGGGAGTGTCATGGTTTGGGAGTGAATGAGTGTTGCCGGCTGTTGGGAAGCTGCAGTTCATTAAGGGTACCTTGAAAGCCAACATGTACTGTGCCATACTAAAGCAGAGCATAATCCCCTCCCTTCTGGGCAGCAAGGCAGTATTCCAAAATGATCATGACCCCAAACACACATCCAAGATGACCATTACCTTGCTAAGGAAAATGAGGGTAAAGGTGCTGGACTGGCCAAGCATGTCTCCAGACTTAAACCCTATTGAGCATCTGTGGGGTATGCTGAAATGGAAGGTGGAGGCGTGCAAGGTCTCTAACATCAACCAGCTCCATGATGTCATCATGGATGAGTGGAAGAGGATTCCAGTGGCTGCAGCCTGTGTAGCTCTAGTGAACTCCATTCACAAGAGAGTTAGAAGGTGCTGGAAAATAATGGTGACCACACAAAATATTGACACTTTGGGCACAATTTGTCCACTTTCATTTAGGGTGTACTCAATTTTGTTGCCAACACTTTAAACATTGATGGTTGTGTGTTGAGTTATTTTGAGCTTGAGAATGGCTCTATAGAGGAGCGTAAACGTAGCATGTATTGACTTGGGTGATTTTTCAGAACAGGCTTTCACAGGCATAGTAGGCGTGTCTTCTCTCACTGAAGACTGGTGACATCATCATTCTGTGTGAACAATGGGAGAGAGAGGTCACCGCGCTGCAGACTTCCTGTACAGGTTAGCTCTCATTGCTGCAGAGCTCTCACCTCCCTCCCAGGCTACTTGTAACCAGAACACATGTATTGGTTTAAACAGTTAAACATACAGCCTGAAATGATGAAACAAATGTGAGAAATACACTCTGCTCCCCATTCTGCTATCAGGCAGGAGGTAGAAGGGGAGCAGACTGTATAAGGCTTTGTTATATGGGTGAGAGTGAATCTAACAGCTAGAGACTCAGTAATTGCCCAGATCCTTCACATAGAGTTATCACTGTGAGAGAAGCAGAGAGGAGCTCAGGCAGCCTTTATTACACAGCTCAGATAGAGTGAAAGACAATGAGAACATAGACACAGAAAGCCAGTTTCATTTTCATAGCGTTCAGAGGGAAGGGATTGCAGACAGCCAATCACAGCATAGGGTGCATGTCCCGAAAAGGGCTGAACTAAATATCAGGCAGGATATTAAAAAACACCAGAGTGGCTCTTTAAATACACATTTTAATGGGCATGTACGTCAATGAGTGTATAATGTGCAAGCTGCAATTGACCCACCAGTGGAGCAGGTGAAACCTTTGATGGGCTTCATGGACATGGTGGGCCCCTGGTCATGGTTACTCTGGGACTGCTTTTCAGAGAGAACGGGAGAGAGGTGAAGCAAGAATCAGACTGCGAGAGTTATGTGCAGTCATGAATCAGAGCTGCAGGGTGGGCCCTAAGAATCAACTCTATTGGTGGTCCCAAGAATTAACTGCACTGGTTGGCTCCAGGTACCCCAATTCAACACTGGTAGTGGGGTTTCTTTGCTGGCAGCTTCGGGACTTTGTAAAAATTTACCATCTACCGTAAATGACATAAAAGTAACATTTGAATTAACATCTACGTTTCTTTTTGTTTATTTTTTTATTATAGGCGTTTTATGAAATTGCACCTGGCTTATGTGTGTGGTTATGTGAAATTAGACTGAGAGCCCCTCTGGGGACAAGGCTGCTGTTAGTGATACATTCTCTGTACAATGCTTGAGAAAGAAACCATTAAAGCCGTTTAATAAAACCATACAAACTCAATTACATTTCATTTTCATGATTGCATTATGCATTATTAGATTAGTTCTGTAAGGAAAGTCACTGTTTTTGTTTTCCAGGTTTTGTTAATTCCACTATACAGCTGGCTACATGTGGTGTCCTGATTGCTAACATGTATTGCACATTGACATTAGGCAGTAATGGCACAGCAGAGAGCTGCACTATTGTCATACTATGGCAAAACCATTTTTACTATTTAGTGCAACTACGATTACCTCCATGTGTAAATGCATCCTTACCTTTAACTTTATTAAACGGCCCCTATTTCACCTCTTGCATCATATGTGGTGACACAAGTGTCTACTTTTTCCCATTTAGGCAGCACACACTTATCTTGCTGCTGTAAAAGTTTCAGTATTACAGTGTTTTATTCTACTGGGGGAAGCTATGCTCAGAATATGACGTTGTTTTATGTTAAATACAGTTTTTTCTGTAAGTTAATATTTTTTTTAACATTTTCACTATATATAAAATCCTGAAATATTATGGTTTTCACACTGGTCAGAGAATAACGATATCCTAAAACTTTTTGTTACTTTGCTGCTTGTGCTGTGCATCTGAAGCAGAGTCAGCAGTTGTTTCTTCAATAGAGGGCAAAATTACATTAATTGCATAGTTGATATTGGTAAAGAAAGACATAACAGAGGAAAGGAAGGGGGATAGGTAATTTTAAAACTTTGCTTCTACATGTCTACATATGTTTTAATATTATTTTGTTGTCAGTAATTGTCTAAGCCTTTCTTAAAGCCCTCATCTGTTCTTGGTGTGAGCAGCTCGTAAGGCGGCTTTTCCAAAGATTCATAGTTCTTATGGTAAAGATGGCTTTCTCCTCTGGAAATTGAACTTTTTTTTCTTCAGACAGAGGGCGCGCCCCCTTGTCTTTTGTGGGAGTTTTACATGAAACAGCTTTTCACATTATTGTTTGTACAGGCCATTAATGTATGTCTCTTGTTAGAGTCTCTTCTCAAGACTAAATAAGTTTAATTCTTGTCATATGTCCTTATAACTAAGATGCCCATGCCTCTCAACAGTTTAGTTCCTTGTCTTTTCACCTTCTCAAGCTCCAGAGCCTCCTATCTATGAACTGTGCCAATGTAAGATTGTAATGTTATGTCTCTTTCCTGCAAGTCCATACCTTACATCAACACAAGTCAGGAACACCACTGTCTTCTCTGGCCCAAAGCTAATTTATAATGGACTGAAGCAAAATTGAAAACTGTTCTGTGGTAGGATGAATCGTAATTTATAATTCTTTATAGGACCATGGATGTCGTGCTCACTGGACTAAAGAGATGGACCAACCAACTTGTTAATAGTGCACATTTTAAAGCCTGCATCTCTTATGGTATGGGGTTGCCTCAGGGCCTACGGCATGGGCAGCTCACACATCTCGAAAAGTATATAGAGGTATTAGAACAACATTTGTTCCCATCTGTACAATGTCTTTCAGGGAAGGCCTTGCATATTTAGGCAGGATAATGCTAACAACATACTGCACCGATCACAATAGCATGTCTTTGCAGAAGAAGAGTTCAAGTGCTAAACTGGCTGTCTGGAGTCCAGACCTTTCACCAATAGAAAACGTTTGGTCCATTATAAAACAAAAAAATCTTTCCAAGAAGACCCAGGACTGTAGAGAAATTAGAATCCTATATCGGATAAAAATGGGACAACATTGCTCTCCTAAAACTCCAGTAACTGGTCTAGATGTCTACACATTTTTGTAAAAAGAAGAGGTTGACACGGTCTTCTCCCAACTGTTTTGAGATGTGATGCTGCCATCAATATTTAGATAAGTTTTAAAATGGAAAAATATCAAACTAAGTACTGTCAGTGAGTGGGGAGGTAAGTATGTTTTTTTTTTCTTAGATCAGTAAGAAAATCTTAAATTGACCTGGACAACCCCTTTAAGTTTAAATGGCGTAAAATTGGTGGACATTTTTCATAGCAGAGAGAGTTTTTTTTAACTTCTAAACAGGTGGGCGACTGTAGATTGTCACTTTAGGATTGCAGTATGAATTGCCAGCCTTAGTAAAATGGCCTCGATGTTTCAATATAGATTTTTAATTAGTAAAAAACAAATAAAAGATAATTTATTTCCTTTAGCGCTGAGTATATCCCAGATTCAGGGCTAATGATAAATGACTGCAATAAGCTGCTCAGTCCCCAGTCAAACACACATTAAAATATATCATACAGTTATCAAACAAACATGATTTTTTTTAAACCTGTTTTTGGCAACGAAATACAAAGCAGCTATAAAACATGTTGTTTGTTAGTATTTACAAGTCCCTTGCTTTAGAAAAGTAATATAAAAAACATGTTCTGCTTAGTTCTATTACCTTGCTTGTATCTTCTAAATTAGCTTTTTCATATACTGCTGTTTTGTTACCACATACAATCATTAACCAAGTTACAGATTCATCATCAGTTTTGGAAAAGATAAGTTAACCAATATGGCTGCACCTCCAGCACCTCCAGTTGGAAGTTGTCTGCATTTTACACACAGTTAGAAATGTTTTTTTGGGGTTGAAAACTTGGCTACATAGCCCCTAAGACTTGGACCTCTCTGAACCACCCCGGAGTGGACATTCCAGGGTAACATGTATGAATCCTGGCACTGACAGGCCAGTTCTAAATCACTTTAAGGCAGTGTAGAATGCGCCAGAATGTATGACCCTGTTCTTCTGCAGGTCATACATACAGGGCAGTGTAGAGCCAATACCACAAGTCTGGCTCAGGCACCACCTTTACCCTGGTCTGGCTGTTCTTCTGCAGCTCATACATACAGGGCAGTGTAGAGCCAATACCACAAGTCTGGCTCAGGCACCACCTTTACCCTGGTCTGGCTGTTCTGCAGGTCATACATACAGGGCAGTGTAGTGCCAATACCACAAGTCTGGCTCAGGCACCACCTTTACCCTGGTCTGGCTGTTCTTCTGCAGGTCATACATACAGGGCAGTGTAGAGTCAATACCACAAGTCTGGCTCAGGCACCACCTTTACCCTGGTCTTGCTGTTCTTCTGCAGGTCATACATACAGGGCAGTGTAGAGCCAATACCACAAGTCTGGCTCAGGCATCACCTTTACCCTGGTCTGGCTGTTCTTCTGCAGCTCATACATACAGGGCAGTGTAGAGCCAATACCACAAGTCTGGCTCAGGCACCACCTTTACCCTGGTCTGGCTGTTCTGCAGGTCACACATACAGGGCAGTGTAAAGTCAATACCACAAGTCTGGCTCAGGCACCACCTTTACCCTGGTATGGCTTTTCTTCTGCAGGTCATACATACAGGGCAGTGTAGAGACAATACCACAAGTCTGGCTCAGGCACCACCTTTACCCTGGTCTTGCTGTTCTTCTGCAGGTCATACATACAGGGCAGTGTAGAGCCAATACCACAAGTCTGGCTCAGGCACCACCTTTACCCTGGTTTGGCTGTTCTGCAGGTCATACATACAGGGCAGTGTGGAGCCAATACCACAAGTCTGGTTCAGGCACCACCTTTACCCTGGTCTGGCTGTTCTTCTGCAGGTCATACATACAGGGCAGTGTAGTGCCAATACCACAAGTCTGGCTCAGGCACCACCTTTACCCTGGTCTGGCTGTTCTAACTGTTCTACGCCTAGTATTGCCATCAAAGAATCATAAATGTGTCTACCTCAATGAATGCTGTGAGACAGACCCCCCAGAATGTCCCCAAATCTTTGGCGTACTAAAAATTGTCTTTGGTGCATTACAAAGGGACTTATCACAGTTTGGAGTGCACCTGTTCATACATTCTTTTTGTCTCAAAGTACGCCAGAAAACTGGCACAGCCCCGTTCATACATGTCGCCCAATACTTCATTTACACTTAAAGGGGTTGTGTCACTATGAAGATGACAGAGAGAGAATCGGCAGTCTCATGTAAATCTCGTGTGCAGTCCCACATAAAACAGAAAACAGTCCCATGTAAGAGGTATAGTCTTACATCAGCAGTCTCATGTAAATCTCATTTGTTGTCCCACATAAAACAGAAAACATCGACAGACCCACGTAAAACACAGCAGTCCCATGTAAGAGGTGCAGTCTTACATAGGAAGACCCACATAAATATCATGTGCAGTACCATGTCAAAACTTGTGAGACAGATGCGAGGTCCCACCTAAACCATGTGCAGTCCCATGTAAACACAAACATATAAAGCGTATAGTTTGGTTCTGCTGATCTGTATAGGTCAGAGGTGTAATAATCTGCAGGATATATCACTGTGTGAGAGACAGACAGAGAAAAAATATCACCCATCTTTCTAAGGGTCTTGAAAGTCAAATGCCCATTCCAGTTACAAAGTATGTAGAGAGAGCAAGAAATTTAGATATAACCTGTCGAGTTAGGGTGCTTTCATACAACGCAGTTTTGGTGCAGTTTTAACTGCATTCCAATTATTACCAGCAAGCTTCTTTCACTTATCTAAACTGTTTGGAAAGTGAGTCATCAATTAGTGTCTATAATCCACCAAACTTCATACACAGTCAGAGATTACTAACTTGAAACACCTTCTGAACAATTTAGACAATGGAAAGAATCTTGCTGGTGATAAAGGCAGTTTAATTGGAGCGCAGTTAAAACTGCACCAAAAAGGGAAAGCAGACTTACACTTAGCTTTCCACTTCCAATTGTAATGACAGCAGAGAACCTCTCCCTTCCCCCAACTCACATTATGAATCCTCACGTGCACACTGTGGTGTGTGTCTGCAGTGAGAGAAGTTACTCCCTTCTGGTAGGAGAAACACGACGTTTGCTCCATATTCTAACTGCAATCTGGCGGAATATACTGCATTCTGATAGATTTCAAAACCAATCAGAAAAAATTAATAGACTACAGCACAGATTTTTTATTGCTGTCAATTACAGTCAGATTTTTGGTGGATTCAAAATGCTGAATCCGCCGATAATCTGACCAAAAACCTGTGCTGTGTAGGCATAGCCTTGCAATGCTGTAGATCAGATGGAGAAGACAAGAGCATGACTCCAATGTGAGAAGATATCACCTGTTCCTGGAGTTTTTTTTTTTGGGTATTCGCCTTTGATTGCATCTGATCTTCACTGTATTCTTTTGTATAGTCGGGCAGGAGGGAAGAACCTACAGCCGCCCTTTAAAGGGCTGGGGGTTGATTTAATTTGTTTACTGTTTGGCAGCAATTGGGGGTTTAAAATTGGGTCTTTGTATAGTGGTAGTTTCTGTCTAAAAAGAAAAACGGTCCCTTCTTACTACGTGATTAGGTTTTTTCTTTTTTGCGTTTTTTTCTTCTTCAAAAAAAGAATATGTGGCTTAATTTTTTAAAGGGGGAGAATGTAAGAGTGAACGAAAAAATTTTAATTTTTTGGCCCTTTGTCAGCTCAAAGGCCCCTTTAAAGCCCTTCATTATTAAACCCGGGGAATAATTGACCTGTCATTTAAACCCCCCATTGGGCCGTATTGTCCCGGAAAGGAGAGGAGACGAAATCCATATTTTCTTTTTTAAAACTGTGGTTTATTTGTAATGACGGGGAAGTTTTCTCGCCCCATATTTCGCGCGGGAAATTTGCGCGAAATATGGGCAAAAAATTTTTCCCCTTTTTTTGCGTTTTAACAAAGTTAACCAACACATTTGGGGCCCTTAAAATTTTAAAATTATTTTTCCGGGGAAATAAAAACTTTGGGGCCTTTTCTTCCAGTAAAAGAAAGAGAACCCAAATATTTCAGGATAGGGGTTAATTTTTTTTTGGGAAGGAAAAAAAAAAGAAAAAAAAATGACAGGGGAAAAATCTCCCCCTTCCCCTTTGAAAAGCCCTAAAAAAAACCTTTTCCTTTTAAAGCAGAGAAAACCGCCCCAATAAGGGCTGCCCCGCAATCTTAACCTTAAAGCCCACAAAATTCCCTTTAAAAAAAAGCCCAAAACTTTTTCTACACATCCTTTTTAAAAACCAAATTAGTGGCTAACATCAAAAGGGGTCTCACAGATGTTGAGAAACCTGGGAATATAGCCCCCTCCTTCACCCCTTTTTTAATGCTTTTTTAAAATACTCTAGAAAAACCCAACCCCCAAGTTTTACATGTACAAATTAACCACTTGATTTTTTCCCCTAAACAGTGTATATTTGCCCCATACACAAGTAATGAGGGAAAGCCTTCCCTTAAATCCCACAAAAAATCAGCTTAGCATGGAGCAAAAAAATAACTTTGGTAAGCGGGGTTTGTAAAAGTGCGCAGGAAACCTACTTCTAGGTTCTATATTTTCTTTGGGGGTGTTGTGCCCCGTACTTTGTTCTGGCATGAGAACATTTAGATGTAATTATACATCACTGTTTAAAAGGCTTCAATTTTTCCCGATTTTTGTGCACTTAAAAAAAAACCTTCCCTTTATGTGTAGTAACACCACCAAAGACTTCTTTTATAAAAATATGTAAAGGCAAAAAAGAGCCCCAAAAGCTCAGGCAAAACCACGCTGGCTCCCATCCCGTTGTCTTCGGGTTATTTGTGTAAAAGTGCCCCCAAAACCCAAAAAACCTCTATGCCCGGGGTGTCGGGAAGGAAACCGGGGGTTACACTGGGACAAGGGGCGGGTTGCTTAGTAAGGTAAATCACCACTGGGGAATTGGGTAAAAAAATTAAACTTTTTCTTTTAAAACCCACCACCGGGATGCTTAGTTTCTTCCCCAAACCGAAAAACCGGGGTTTTTTAAAGATGGACTTTTTACTCCCCAAAACCCACCAGGAATTCAAACCCTTTAAACCGTTACTTTTTCCCTAGTTTTTCCAAATGTTCCTAATGCTTTCAGCTCTCCTACACAGTCATAGACCTTTATGTATGGTGACATTAGCAAACTTTTACTATACGTGGAAAAAGGAGATGTCTGTCGGGGAGTTATGCATTTGCAATGGCAGCCATCTTGTTTTATAGGGTTTTAGAAAGGGTTAAATTTTTTTTTAAAATTTTTTTTTCCCTTTCCAAAGTTTCAGTATTGAATCACTGCCCGGGAAAAAAACAGCAAGTAGGGCTTTTAACTTCACTCAGCTGTATATTTGCTCCAGGCCAGTGAGTGAATAGCTAGTGAAGTTGGATGATACAGGATGTGTAAGCAATGGATTTCTTTCTGAAACTGAAAGCTCCCAGCGGGCCCTGCAATCGTCGGGCTGTGTAATAAACCGTGCCTACATCCGTCACACATCTCTGATGCATCACTGATTGAAAAGGAGAAATCCAAACAAATTCATTTTTTGCCAAGTCATTTAGTTACATAAAAAGATGCAAGCAAAAGTGCCTCTTTAGTTTAAGGAACTAGTCCGTACAAATTGAATAGTTGGATTTCCACCTTTCTGTATTTTGTGTAACTTTTTTTCTTAGGGACCTGTTCATATTGACATCATAGTCTTTGTTTTTAAAGCAGCACATCCATTAGGAAGGATTTTTTTTATAATCTTTGCAATTTTTTAAATTTTTCGGTATTTCTATGCCATTAAAAATTACATATAAAATCTTGTTCTTTTCTAGTTGTGATTAGTAAAGAGATAAACCTCTGAATGGCACATCAGGCTAATCTTACTTTACTGCAGCTACTGCTTAACTCTACATTACTAATGCTAGTTAATCACAGAATGATGATTGTTCTCTGGACAGGGATAGATTAGATTACACTAGACATGACTATGACAAGAGCAATACATGAGGATAATAAGTTTGTTTTTTGCACTGGGGAGGTTTCACCTTTCTTTATACCTATGAGGTCTTGCTGATAGCACTCGACTCAGGTCATAGTCAGCCTTTACGAAACCATCAAGCAATCCACTCAAAGCCATGTTATCTGAACTCATAGGGAAAGTTAGAGACACAAGTTATATACATAGAGGAACTTTTCTAATACAATTTAAGAAAAAGCCATCCTGGATGTCCTTGGTACACTAGTTACCCTAGAATGATACTAGCGTCTGATTTACATTTTTTTTAAATTTAATTTGTAACTTAAACCCTTTACGATTATAATCTGTATCTTAAAAGGGTTGTCTTAGCAGAATGTTTCAGGGTGCCACAGCCAACTTTAGGATCACACTTTTTCCGGTTAGACTGTGGAGTTCATTTCATATCACCTGCTATAAGACTGAAAATGGATGCTTGGAGCAATGAGAGATAAGAGAGAGCAGAGAGCAGAAAAATGTATGTACAGTAACAGTACATAAAATATTAATTATCTCCTGAACAAAACAAAATCAGAACAGCAATGTATTTTGTAATAGTCTTCATTTACCTTTCCCTACATGTTAAAAGCCAATCATTGTGGTGAAAAAAAAACCTTTAAAGTTGGCTGTTTAATGACATCACTTTTAATTTTTTTCTGTTTTTCGAGTTAGGCACTGAATATAATTCTCAGATGACCAAATTGAGAAATATACATTTCTCTTCTTTTAAAAGGGATAATCATAAAATTAATAAGGAAATAAATATCAAGTTTCTCTCCTTCTAGTCCAGGCACACATTTAAATGCATCCTTTACAAAATCGATGTCCTATCTGGAATAAATATCCTCATCCTATATTATATCCACATTCAGCAGAATATGGACTTCTGAAACCTATAAAAATAATTCTTGTTCTCAATTTGTGCACTTCCTGTTCAGTCTCCATGTTTTCTTTCATTCAACCTGATTTAAACAAAGATACTTTAATATCCATTTACAGATGCCCCATACATGACTTGCAATTTGAAGAATAGACAGTAGCAAAAAAATCATAAAAAAGGATGAAACAAAGAAGGGGCTGACTACCTTACATTGTATCAAAATATCATATCTTCAGTTTTGTCCCATGAACAGTTATAATACAATATTTACAAAAATGTGAGGAGTGCACTCACTTTTTTGAGATATTGTACATTGACTTATAGTGGTTTCTTTTTAAAATGGAAAAAGAAACATTCAGAATATTTCTCTACGTTTGTGTTATCGTCTACCTAAATGACATCTTAATCTTCTCTCCTGATCTGGAAACTCACCGCCACCACGTCCGCCAGGTGCTCAAACGTCTCTGTGACCAACAGTTATATGCCAAACTGGAGAAATGCTTGTTTGAACGCACCTCGTGCCCTTCCTGGGGTTACATCGTCTCGGATTAGGGGCTCCAGATGATCCCTCTAAGCTGTCAGCGGTCTTACAGTGGCCTCGACCAGTGGGCCTTCGCACCATCCAACGCTTTCTGGGGTTTGCAAACTATTACAGACAGTTCGTCCCGCATTTCTCCACGCTCGTGGCCCCGCTGGTAGCCCTTACAAAGAAAAATGCCAACCCTAAATCCTGGCCGCCAGAAGCCCAAGAAGCCTTTGATCGCCTTAAATCTGCATTCGCTTCTGCTCCTGTTCTGTCTCGCCCGGACCTGCAGCGTCTGTTTGTCCTAGAAGTGGACGCTTCCTCAGTAGGTCGCATGGCGCTGTCCTCTTACAGAAGTCCTCCTCTAGGAAGCTGCGTACTTGCGGCTTTTTCTCTAAAACCTTCACCCCAGCCAAAAAGAATTATACAATCGGTGATCGCGAACTACTGGCCATTAAGTTAGCCCTAGAAGAATAGCGGCACTTGCTGGAGGGAGCCCGCCACCCCATCGATATCTTCACCGATCATAAAAATCTTCTCTATCTACAGTCTGCTCAATGACTGAATCCTCGACAAGCCAGGTGGTCACTCTTTTTCGCCCGCTTTGATTTTCTCCTTCACTTTCGGCCAGCTGGGAAGAACGTCAGAGCCGACGCTCTCTCTAGATCCTCGAACACGGTGGGCTTGGAGCCGCCTCTGGAGCACATAATTCCTCCAGAACGACTCCTCATGGCGGCCCCCGTGGACCTTCAACATCTACCTCCTGGGAAGACCTACGTACGTCCCGCCATGCGGCCTCATATCCTGAAGTGGGGTCATGCTTCACGAACAGCTGGTCATCTTGGAGTCCATAAGTTCCTGCAGCTAATCGCTCGTTATTATTGGTGACCCACCCTCGCTCAAGATGTTAGAGACTTTGTCCTGGCCTGTACCTCCTGTGCCCGTAATAAAGTCCCTCGTCTCAGACCCTCGGGTCTGCTTCAGCCTCTCACGGTGCCAGAAAGACCTTGATCCCATGTGGCCATGGACTTTGTTACGGACCTCCTGGCCTCCTCTGGAAACACGGTCATTTGGGTGGTGACAGATAGATTCTCGAAGATGGCTCACTTTGTTCCTCTGCCCGGGTTGCCCTCTACCCCCCAGCTGGCCCAGCACTTCTTTCACCACATTTTTCAGTTACACGGTCTCCCATTGCATATCGTCTCGGATAGGGGGTCCAGTTTGTTTCGAGATTCTGGCGGGCTCTATGTGGTCAGTTGCAGGTTCAGCTAGACTTCTCGTCTGCATACCACCCTCAAACTAACGGGCAGGTAGAGAGGGTTAACCAAGTTTTAGGTATCTACCTACGATTTTTCGTATCCGCCCGTCAGGATAACTGGTCTGACCTCCTCCCCTGGGCGGAATTCTCGTATAATTCCCTAGACTCAGAGTCCGCTGGAGCCTCTCTGTTTTTTATTTTGTTGGGGCTACACCCCCACCCACCTCTCCCTCTGGCTACCTCGTGTCACGTTCCTGCCATGGATGCCCAAGTGCAGGACATCAAGGCACTCTGGCAAGTCACACGACAGGCCCTTCTATGGGCCTCCGCTTGCACCAAAGTCCAGGCCGACAGGTACCGCAGACCTCCGCCCCTATTTAAGCCAGGTGATAGAGTTTGGTTGTCCGCCAAATACATTTGTTTCAAGGTGCCCAGTTATAAATTAGGCCCTAAGTATTTGGACCCTTTTGTTGTACTTCGGCAACTAAACCCGGTGTCCTACAAGCTCTGCTTGCCTCCTACTCTGTGTATCCCGGACGCCTTCCATGTTTCTCTCCTCAAGCCTGTGGTGCTGAACCGCTTCTCCCGTGTATCTGTCTCACCTTCTCCTGTGGCCAACGCTGATAACATCTTTGAGGTCAAGGAGGTGCTAGTGGAGAAAACAGTGAGGGAGAAGCGGTTCTTTCTGATTGACTGGATGGGGTTCGGGCCAGAGGAGCGTTCGTGGGAACCCGAGACCAACCTGTCAGCTGACCTCCTCTCTAAATTCCGAAGAAAGAGGGGGAGACCTAAAAGTTGGGGTACTGCCATGGAGGCTGGCGCGGGTGCTGTCGCCCCCAGCGGCCGCCCCCCTGCCCGCAAGGGGTCCGGCGCAGGTGCCGCGGCCACCCGCGACCAGCCCCTTGCTGCCCAGGTCCTGGCGCCTGGTCACTTACCCATCCACGCTCTTGTGCTTCCTGCTCCTGCCTGTCCCAGCCGCCATGCGCGCAACTGCTGCTTAGGGCGCGTGCGCGACGACTGATCTGGATTTAAAGGGCCAGCACACCGGTAATTTGTCAATTGCCGGCCACTGGTCCTATATAAGGTACACGCCACCTGCACTCTCTGCCAGATTCTTGGTGTGCGTTAGTTAGTCTTGGAGTTCCGTTTAATTACCTGTGTAGCAGTCCGTTCCGCTACGTTTCCTGACCCTGCCTGTTTGCCGCCTGTCCTGACCGTCTGCCCGTCTCTGACCACAAACCTCTGCCGCCCGTCCTGACCTCCTGCCTGTCCCCGACTACGTCTCTGGATTACGATTCTGTACCACGCATTACCCCGGTCACCATCGCAAGCAAGTCACATCAGGGGTAGTGACCTGGTAGCCTCACACCACAGCAAGTCCATCCTGCTTTGCGGCAGGCTCTGGTGAATATCGGGGGCTACTTAGATTCCGCTCCCTGGCGTGGCTTAACTATCATCGCTTGCGGTCGTCAGCGAATCCACCAAACCGTTACAATAGAGAGAGGACATGATGTCACAGACAGTGGACAGACAGTCACTGGTGTTTTGTAGGAGGGCAGAAGTGATGATTCAGGAAGAGGTATATAATTGAGTGTCATCAGCATAGAGATGGTACTGAAAACCAAATCTGCTGATGGTTTGTCCAATGGGGGCTGTGTAGATTGAAAAGAGGAGAGAATCAAGAACCGACCTCTGAGGAACTCAACAGCAAGAGGCAGAGGAGAAGTAGAACCTGCAAATGAGACACTGAAGGAGCGGTCAGAGAGGTAGGATGAAAACCAAGAGAGAGCGGTGTCCTGGATCCCAATTGTACTGAGCATGCTGAGGAGAAGATGGTTTTCAACAGTGTCAGATGCTGTAGAGAAATCCAGAAGAAAAAACTACAAGATCTCTTTTTTTATATGTCAAGGGTGAAGAGTACACCCACAATATACAGGCCCGGAGTATACAAAATATATATACAGAAACTACCTGTGTGAAGAAATACACCTTGGGGCTAAAATATAACTTTTATTATAGCCAATAGATAAAACGGAAGGGACCTTAACAAGTCCCTATTTGTCCCTAAAAAGGCTATGCCCTAAGAAAAAGTGGGGAACCGCCTTTTTCTAGGGCATAGCCTTTTCTAGGGACAAATAGGGACTTGTTAGGTCCCTTCTGTTTTATCTATTGGTTATAATAAAAGTTATATTTTAGCCCCAAGTGTATTTCTTCACACGTGTAAGTTTCTGTAGATCCAGAAGAAGCAACAATGAGTAGTTGCCTTGAGATTTAGCCATGAGAAGATCATTAGAGACTTTCACTAGAGCAGTTTCTGGGAATGTAAAGTGCGGAAACCTGAGTGTAAAGGATTGAGAAGAGAGTTAGCAGAGGTAGCGGGTTAGGCGAGAGTAGACCATGCATTCTAGGATTTTAGAAATTAAGGGCAGATTAGAGACCGGACGGTAATTAGCAGCACAGGATGGGTCCAGAGAGAGCTTTTTTAGTAAAGGGATTATGACAGCATGTTTAAATGAAGATGGAAAGATCCCAGTAGAGAGAGGTTGAAGACTGCAGTAAGTGGGAGGAGGACATCTGGAGAAATAGACAGGACAAGTAGGAGAAAATGGGGTCACTAGAGCAGGTAGTGGGACAAACAGACAGGAGAAGTCTGGACAAGAGCTGAGAGCAGACTGGAGGACGTGTAGGAGGGGACAGGATGGGTATTACTGTATTTGGGGATTGAGATGAGATTTTTTGCCGGATACTGTCGATTTTCAGTGTCGAAGTCAGTGGAGAGGTCTTCAGCACAGAGGTCAGTGACTGGGGCCTGAGCTTTAGGCCTGAAGAGGGAGTGGAAAGTGTCAAACAGATGTTTTAGGTTGTTGTTTAATGTTGAGATGAAGGAGTGAAATATTGTAATGGGGAAATATTCTTGGTTGGCGTGGTGAAGGGCAGAGTGGTAAGTCCCAGGCATGAATTTGTAGTGGATAAAGTCTGAAGATAGCTTTGACTTTCTCCACAGATGTTCAGCACACCTGGAATATCACTGCAGAAAGCGAGTTTGAGGCGTGTACCAAGGCTGTTGGCGTCTGACTCCATTTGTGTGATGTGTGATGTGTAAGTGGTGCCAATATGTCCAATATGGTCGAGAGAGTTTCATTATATTGTTTTACACCCAGGTCAGGACAGGAGACGGAGGAGAGTATGGGGTACGGGGACAGTGAGGACTGTATGGTGTCTATGAGTTCCTGAGTGTTGATGGAGCAGATATTTCTGAATGTGTGTTGGGCAGGTGTGTCCAGAGAAGACTGAGAGTTAGCAGGGGCGTTGTTAGGGTCCTAAAACATCCGGGGCTCGGGCCCTTTGTGTTTTTCTGGGTAGGGATGGGTTCACACGACATTTTTCGCGCCTCATTGTAAACTGCGGATGTTTTTTTACAGAGAAAAACCTTCTGTTCCTGTCACTAATTTTCTGCACATCCCACACAGATCCCGTCCATTCCTCCTCAGCAGTCACTGTACAGTAAAAAATCACCAATGACAAATTTACTTTTCAGAACCTTCTCACCTTCATATGACAATACCCCTAAACATCAACCAAAAAAACCACCACACATG